>JACBWV010000323.1:712152-747307 GCA_013435795.1 Chlamydomonas sp. ICE-L
CCCACACCCACCCCACCCACCCACTTACTCCCCCCGCACCCCACCTCCCCCTCCCCCACCCCCCCCCCCCAAGCCCACCAAACCACCGCCCCACCCCCCCCCCCCCCGCCCCCTCCCCCGCACGCCCCCTTCACTGACTACCCCCCCCCCCCCCCCGCCCCCCCCACAACACACACACTTACTACCCCCCCCCCCGCCCCCCCCCCCCCCCCACACACACACACACACACTGACTAACCCCACCCCCCCCCCCAGCACACACACACACACACTTACTACCCCCTCCCCCACCCCCATCCACACACACGACTACCCCCCCCCCCCCCCCCCCACCCACACACACACTGACTAACCCCCCCCCCCCCCCCCCCCCACCAACCACACTGACTACCTACCCCCCCCCGCCCCCCCACACCCAACCCTGACACCCCCCCCCCCCCCCCCCCCCCCCCCAACACACACACCACACTGACTACCCCCTCCCCCCCCCCCCCCCACACACACACTGACTAAATACCCCCCCCAAGAACCCCCCCCAGACCCTCCCCCCCCCCCACACACACTCACAACACTTACTATCCCCCCCCCTCCCCCCCCCCCCCCCCCCACACACACACTTACTACCCCCCCCCCACACACACAACCCACACTTACTACCCACCCCACCCACACCTGATTGCAATATTACAAATCCCTCACCTCACTGTTCCATCTTCGGAACAAATGTGTTTTTCATTATACTCCTTGTCTTCTTCCTCCTGCATAACACAAACAGCTTTTCTTTTCTCATGAGCGCCAAGTGCAATTTTTGTACTCAATTCTATCTGTTGTGTTTGTGTGTGGGGGGGGGAGGTCGGAGTCAATGAATGTGCTGGTCGTGGTGTGTGTGTGTGTGTGTGTGTGTGTGTGGGGGGGGGGGTGGGGGGGGGGAGGCATGAATGTGCTTGTTTTTGTGTGTTTTTTTTGTGGTTGTGTGTTTTTGTGTTGTGTGTGTTTGGGGTGGGGTGGTTGGGGTGGTCAGGTATGCATTAATGTGGCTGGTTTGTGTGTTTGTGGTGTGTGTGTGTGTGTGTGGGGGGGGGGGGGTGGGGGGGGATGGGGATGGCATGAATGTGCTGGGGTTGTGTGTGTGTGGTGTGTGTTTGTGTGTGTGTGTGTGTGGTGGGTGTGTGTGTGTGTGTGGGGGGGGGGTGTTTTGTGTGTGGGGGGGGGAGGGGGGAGGCCATGAATGTGGGCTGTCGTGTGTGTGTCAATGTGTGGTGGTGGGGGGGGGGGGGGGGGGGGGGGGGAGGTCAGGGAGCAATGAATGTGACTGGTTTCGTGGCGTGTGTGTGTGTGTGGTGGGGGGGGTGGGGTGGGGGGGGGGGGGGGGGGGTAAGTCAGGTAAATGAGAACACATAGGTACCACGTGCTGCACAAGGTGACAGAATATTTGTGAATTTTGTGCTATCTGTGTGCGACTGTGCGTGTGTGTGTGTGTGTCTGTGCGGACGTGCGTGCATGTGTGTGTGTATGTATGTTTGTGTGTGTGTGTGTGTGTGTGTGTGTGTGTGTGAGAGCTATTAGTGAAAACACAGTCTTGGTAAAAACGATGGAGTTATAAAGGCAAGAAAAAAGCAACGAGAACGCTTGGTGGGACGTGGTATTAAGGGAGCCCCGGCTTACGGTGGTAGAGAACGGTCTGCTACTTTACCTGGGCAAAGCTACCATGGTGGTTGACAGCGGCCGCGAATATATACCCTACCAATATACCCTACCATATACCCTACCCATATACCCTACCCATATACCCTACCAAAATACCCTACCAACATACCCTACCAACATACCCTACCCATATACCCTACCAATATACCTTACCCATATACCCTACCCATATACCCCGCCCATACCCCACCCTATAAAAAGACACACCCCCCTAATACCATATACCTACCCAATAATACCCTACCCATATACCCTACCCATATACCCTACCAATATTGCCCACCCATATCCCTACCTACCCTTATATACCTAATCCATATACCCTACCCATATACCCTACCAACATACCTAACAACATGCCCTAATAATACCCTACCAAATAACCCTACCCATATACCATAACATTCACCCTACCACATACCCTACTCCAATATACCACCCTACCAATATAACCCTACCAACATACCCTACCCATATCTCCTACCCATATAACCCTACCCATAACCCTAACCCATATAAAAACTATCCAATCCATATCCCCTACCAACATACCCTACCAATATACCCAACCAACATACCCTACCAACATACCCTACCAATATACCCTACCAACATACCCTACAAATATACCCTACCCATATACCCTACCAACATACCCTACCAACATACCCTACCAATATACCCTACCAACATACCCTACCAATATACCCTCCCAATATACCCTACCAACATACCCTACCAAAATACCCTACCCTTATACCCTACCCATATACCCTACCCATATACCCTACCCATATACCCTACCCATATACCCTACCCATATACCCTACCCATATACCCTACCCATATACCCTACCCATATACCCTACCCATATCCCTACCCCATAACCCTACCCGTATGAACCCTACCACATGGCCCGAACCCATATACCCTAAACCCCCCAATCTACCTACCCATATACCCTACCCATATACCCTACCTATATACCCTACCCCCTATACCCTACCCATATACCCTACCACAACCCTACCCATATACCCTACCAAATAAAACCTACCATATCCCTACCCCTATACCCTAACCACTTTACCCTACCCATATACCTACCTATCCCCTAAATACCAATGTACCCCTAACCCATATACCCACCAATATAAACCCTACCCATATACCCTACCCATATACCCTCCAATATACCCTAACCAACATACCCTAAACCAAAATAACCCTACCCATATACCCTAACCCATAGGTACCTACCCATATACCCGACACATATACCCTACACTAGACCCTACCCATATACCCTAACAACATACCCACAATATACCCTACAACTACCCTACCATATACCACACTACCCATATACCCTATACCAATATACCTTACCAGATACCTGGCTTACTACCCCTATACCCTAGGTCCTAATACCCTACCATCCACCCCGCACCCCCTCTCCCCTACCCACTATACCCTCCTTAACCCTCTATCACCTAAACTACCCTACCCATATACCCTACCCATATACCCTACCAATATACCCTACCCATATACCCTACCCATATACCCTACCCATATACCCTACCAATATACCCTACCCACATACCCTACCCATATACCCTACCAATATACCCTACCCATATACCATACCCATATACCCTACCCATATACCCTACCCATAAACCCTACCCATATACCCTACCCATATACCCTACAAATATACCCTACACATATACCCTACCCTTATACCCTATCCATATACCCTACCCATATACCCTACCAACATACCCTACCAACATACCCTACCAATATACCCTACCCATATACCCTACCCATATACCCTACCCACATACCCTACCAATATACCCTACCCATATACCCTACCCATATACCCTACCCATATACCCTACCAATATACCCTACCAACATACCCTACCAACATACCCTACCCATTTACCCTACACATATACCCTACCCATATACCCTACCCTATACCTATACCCTAACCCATATACCCCTACCATATACCCCTATCCATATACCCGACCACCTACCCTACCAATAGACCCAACCAACATACCTACCCACATGCCCTATACCTACAATATCCCACCAAAATCCCTAAAATATCCCTACACATATACCCTATACCCTACCAACATACCCTACCAACATACCCTGCATATACCCACCAAATACCCTAACCAATATACCCTACCAATATACCTACCACATACCCTACCCTATACCCCACCCATATGCCTAACCCATATACCCTACCTATACCCTACCATATCCTAGACCCATAGTACCCTACCCATATACCCTACCCATATACCCGAACCATTACCTACCCGATACCCTACCACATACCCTACCCATATACCCTACCAACATAACCCGAACCTACCCATATCACCCTAACCACCATTCCCCTCCCATATACCCTAACCCATAATACCCACCCATATACCTACACTACCCACCCATATACCCTACCAATATACCTACCCAATCCCCTACCCTATACCCACCAATATCCCCTCACCCATACCCTACCCATATACCCTACAACCAATGTACCCTACCCATATAACTACCCAATATACCCTACCTACCCATATAACACCCTACCCATCTCCCCACTAAACCCTTATACCCTCAATGTACCCTACCCATTAACCTACCAATATACCCACCCTATCCCTATACCCTACCCATATACCCAACCCTATACCCTACCCAACATACCATACCAAACCAAAATCAAAACGCCTACCCATTACCATACCCCTATACCCTACCCTTTACCCTACCCATATACCCTACCCATTACCCTACTCCATATACCCTCCCATATACCCTACCAACCATACCCTACCAATCTACCCTACCAACACCCCTCACCCATATACCTACCCATATACCCTACCCTTATAATACCCTATCCATATCCACTCCTACCCCTGTACCCACCAATATACCACCAACCAATCCCTACCCATATACCCTACAATATACCTACCAATATACCCTAACCCATATACCCCCACATATACCCTCCCCATAGACCCTACCCATATACCCTACCCAATCCCGACCATATCACCCGACCCATATACCCTACCCAATATGCCCTATACCAACCTACACTCCCATATAAATACCCTCCCAACTACCCTACCAACCTACCCTGATATACCATTCCCACCAATATCCCTACCCATATACCCTAACCATATACCCACCAACATACCCGAATACCAATATACCTTCCATATACCTACCATATACCCTACCCACATACCCTACCCATATACCCTACCCATATACCCTACCAAATACCCTACCCATATACCCTACCCATATACCCTACAATGTAACCCTACCTACCATATCCTACAATATAACCCTAACCCATATACCCACAAATATAAACCCTACCCATATAACCCTATCCCATCTACCTACCCCTATACCCTAACCAATACCCTACCATATACCCGTCCAATTACCCTACCCATAATACCTACCCATATACCCTACCAATATACCCTACCCATATACCCTACGCATATACCCTACCCATTTACCCTACCCATATACCCTACCCACATACCCTACCAAATAAGTACAGTCTAAAACAAGCGCTATTTGGCCTGAGAAGGCATTTAAGTAAATTAAATATATAGTATGTCTGATAACAAGGCGTGAGGTTCATGGGGGCAGCCCGGTTGCTTTCACTGGTGCCAACCGCAAGGCGTTTAAGAAATATACCAATCTGCTTTAAAGTAGTTAATTGAACTCGTTTAAAGTGAGATACAACGCCGCTTGTAGCTCGTTTAAGAGGTTAGGCGGTTTATTTGTAATGTAATATTAAGATTAAGATTCTTGTAAGATAAAGATAAAGATAAAGATAAAGATAAAGATAAAGATAAAGATAAAGATAAAGATAAAGATAAAGATAAAGATAAAGATAAAGATAAAGATAAAGATAAAGATAAAGATAAAGATTCTCGTAAGATAAAGATAAAGATAAAGATAAGCCTATTCTCATTGAAGGTGTTTTCGCGTGCTTGTTTATAGTAGTTAAGTTGTTAAGGCTAGTTTAAGATCTTCAACCCTGGACTTGTTTAAGGCGATTTAGTGTGCTCGTTTAAATAGTTTGGTGGTTTAAGGCTAGAGTGACCGAGGTTGTTTAATTCCTTACTTTAAGCACGTTTAATCACTTACTGTTAGGGAACGGCAAATCATATGATGTTGACCAAAGACGAGTATGATATCATATGATATCATGCACAAATCATATGATTTAATATCATATGATATAATGCCCGAGGCCGAAGTTACCTAGTCAGACCGCCGGCATCATATGATATCATAGATTGTCACATCTGACTCGGCCGCTCCGACATCAATTTATGACTTGACATTCAGAACAAAGTGTGTGCTTGAATGACAAACTTTGACACCTGTAGCTAATCAACGACTAATCAACTTAAAGACCTAATGTGTCAGCACGGCGTTAATGGCTGGCGTGTGGGCCTGCCCTTCGGGTACGGAGGTCGTACTCTTAGGTGCAGTTGAGCCCAAGGATAACTGGCTCCGCCAGTGGCCGGGTGCTAGGAAGTAGGGCGAAGTTACCTAGTCAGACCGCCGGCATCATATGATATCATATGATGACATGATATCATATGATATCATATTGCCGATCCCTACTTACTGTCCAAGGAGGGATACTAAGCAGTGTCGAACAAGTGGCTGGCAAATAAAGCTGGCTGGAAGCTGACACGCAAAGCCCCTACAGGCACTATTTTTCTTTTTTGCATCTAGAAACAGCTTCTAGGCAGCTCCCTGACCCAGCCACTGGGCTTAGTCAAAACAATCAGCACGCTAGAAAGCTGATTACGTGCTTCAAGGTGCACGTGGTTGTTTTAGAACTGATCCACAAAGAATAGCTTTACATTTACAGCATACTCAACCATGTGGGTGGCTTACTTTAACATCATCGTATATTAACACCATCATACATTAAATAAATTAAATACATTAAATATATTAAATAAATTAAAAACATTAAATAAATTAAATACATTAAATAAATTCAGGGGGGCTGCCTACAAGTGGGAAAACAGACAAGTTCTATGCAGCGTCGCAAATGACGCGGGAAATCGGGGGAGTGTGTTGGCAACGGAACGAAAGGTGGCAACGATGGAGCTGACCAAAGCCAGTTAGTTACGCGACCGTTGGCTGACGCGTCAGGCTTCAATTTTTCGGTCGGTCGGTCTCACGGACGGACAACGGGGTGACACTGGGGGCTCCCGCCCCCCAGAAGGGCGGGCTCCGCCGAAAACAGTGCCTACAGCCAGGGCTATTGTTACCGCTATATATAGCGATTGCTAGTTTTGACCCCGTTTTGCAAAATTATCTCTATAAAATCCCCACCAAGATGCTGAACTACACCAACCATACCGTGATGCCTGAGGCTCTTGAGAAGTGGCCCGTCAAGGTGATGGCCAAGATGTTGCCCCGACACATGCAGATCATACCCGAATGAAAAAAATCTCCAGATTTTTTGAAGAGGGATTAGCCCCATTAAAATGTCCGTTCGTCCGTTCGTCCGTGTGTCACCAACCACATTTTCAGGTTTTATGAAAAACATCAAAAAAGTTAAACATTCTACATTTTTGATGAATTATAAGACTTATTTATACGGGAGAAATTCTCACCAGAGCACATATGAGCATCGCAATTCACGAAAAGGAGCTCAGGTTGGGCCCAAAAGCTACAATTAACGGTTAACAATTTGATTTCAGGGTGTTTTGAGCTAACATTTCAAATTTGAACCACTTAAACATGTGCATATACATAGGTTTGGGAACAGAATAGTCGTCAAAAAACCAAGGCGCAACATGTACGCATCACAATGGACGAAACATTCCCCAAAGGCACTTAATCTATAATTAGCCCACGGACCCCACCTCAGGGCCGTGCGTGGGGCAGGGGCGGGGGCCACCGGGCGGGGGCGGGGGCGGGGGCCACCGGGCGGGGGCAGGGGCAAGCCACGCCACCTGCCGCTGGCCAAAAACCCGTTCAGGAGGACGGGACATACCGTTCACGGGGGCACGGGCAAGCCACGCCACCTGCCGCTTGCCAAAAACCAGTTCAGGAGGACGGGACATACCGTTCACGTCTGGGCTGGGCCGAAACATGCAATATCTTGTACAAATCCCGTAAAATCAACCATACACCTGATTGGCCTCATTTTTCTTGCGCCCTTCAAATTTTATCCTATTCGAATTGATACAATTTGAAGCAATTACATGCATTCAAATCACGTAAATTAAATTAAATGGAAATGAATAAATCGAATTATAATAACACAACGTTAAATACAATTCAATTTAATTAATATAATACATTGAATTAAGGATTCGAATAATTTCATTCGGGACGCGCCTCCAGGCGCCCTTAATTGAGATGATCAACTATGCGTGGGTCGCATGGCTCGAGGCCAACCTGCCCTCCGGCCCTGAGAAGCAAAAGAAGATCGACGCCATGAAGATCGTGAGCCCCAACCAGTGGAACGCTGATGAGATGTGAGTGTAGTGCTATTTGTTTTCACTTGTATCGTCATGGCAGCATGGCTTTTTTTCATGCCTTTTTTCACTTGTATCTTCATGGCACTTTTGTGGTTTTAGACCGTGGGTCCGCTTGGCAGGTGATGTGCAACAACTCTCTGGCAACAGGGATGTGGCCCACATGAGAGGCATAGGAAATAACACAGAATGTAACTCAGAATATAACTCAGAAAATAACACAGAAAACAACCCAGAATGTAACACTGAATATATGACAGCGTCCAACACAACATATAACAAAGCATACAACACTGCATACAACATACAATGCAAAATAGAACATACAACAAAGAATACAAAACAGAAAACAAAACTGGAAACAAAACAGAAAACAACACTGAATACAAAACAGAAAACAACACAGAATACAAAGCACAATTTCACCACAGACACACGGGCCACCAAGGTTGTATTTGTGGCAAAGCTAGATAAGGCCAGTCAGTAACACCACTTCCCCCTTTTTCCTCTGCCGGCTTGTCAACAAAAGTCAATAAGTCAGACAGACAGTTACAGCCAGCCAGCCAATAACACCTATTTTTCCCGTTTGCCCCTGCAGGCTTGTCAACATGGCCTACCTGGCCTGCGTTGGCACTTCCGCTGTCAACGGCGTGGCCGCCATCCACTCTGAGATCATCAAGACTGACGTCTTCCCTGAGCTCTTCGAGGTCATGCCTCACAAGTTCCAGAACAAGACCAACGGTGCGAAAAAAACAGTGAGCAGTAGCAGTAGCAAGCAATCAAGTCCGATGCAGCGTTGCAAGTGAAAACATTTGGGCGCTAAAAATGAAAACAGAAGCAACTGATTGCTGCCAGCATCCATCCACCCATCCACCCATCCATCGCATTCAGTGGTGACTGGTAAGCCCCAGGGCGCCCACTATTTTTTTTTTTAGGACGCTTAACCATTCTGCAGCATGGCGACCCATGGTCATGGCTAAAATTGTCAGAAATGGCTTCCCGAACTGCTGGGTAGTGCACTGGGTTGGGAGGTGATGAAGTCTGGTGTAGGATGCCTGTTCCAATCTTAACTTCACTTTGTTGCACCCTCATCTGGCATGTGTAGGTGTGACTCCCTGCCGCTGGTTGGTTTGGGATGCCTTTTCCAACCTTTACTTAACTTGGTTGCACACTCTTAACTTGTTGGATACCTGTTCCAATCTTCACTTAACTTAGTTGAACACTTCTGGCATGTGTATGTGAGACCACCCGCCGCTGTGTTGGTGTAAGATGCCTGTTCCAATCTTCACTTAACTTAGTTGCACACTCTTCTGGCATGTGTAGGTGTGACCCCCCGCCGCTGGTTGGCTTGGTGCAACCCTGAGCTGTCTGCCCTCATCACCGCCACCCTTGGTGATTCCAGCTGGTGAGTCATAGCATGTGTGTGTGGGGGTGTGTGGGTGCGGGGGGGGGTAAGATTGAGCCCAAGGTGGTGGAGATGTAATCAACTAGGCTATGCTGTTGTCCTCATGTATCGTCACTTGAAGTACAGAATGTAATCATCTATGTTGTTGTCCTCGTGTGCCGTCTTAATCTCTCATGGGTTCTCTGCAGGATCAACGACGCCAGCCAGCTCGCAGGACTGCGCAAGTTCGCCGAGGACAAGGCCTTCCAGGTATGTAGTGTACACCAGTTTCGACCCCTATGGTGACATGATGTAAACTGTGGTGCACACTAATTCCGCACATCATGTCACCATGGTATCAGCTTGAAATCACTCCGGTAGAGTGGACAGTAGATTAAAGCAGCGGAACAGACGCACCAATCTATACACGGAGACAAGGATAACGTTACAGACACAGGAGACCCATAAAGGGGCACCTGTGGTGAAAGGAGGCGGTAGACAGGAACCTAACAGGGTACAGATCAGACCGGAGACGTAGGTGACAGGAAGCTGCCACTGAGTCATCTCAAGATGACTCAGTCCCACGGGAAGCTGGCTCAGGATAGCCGATAGTTCTAAGGGAGTACATAAGTAGTCACCAAGTCATAAAACGCGTGAGAGCACCGCTATACATGCTGATACTCCACCTATGACACAGGTGACATACAATAGTACTACTCCACCTATGGCACCGGTGACATAGAACTATATGTAACAAATTAAAAAAAAAAAAAAAAATCAAAGAACTCCGAAAAATAAAAATCGAGAGAAACTTCAAATGAAACCCGAAGGGTGTAAGGGAAGGTATGAAGCAAGGCAAAGAACCAAAATTTGCCAAGTGGATATAAGAGGACAACTAAATATCAAAGTCGGGTAACAACGGTATAGAAAACCCGATCCGGGAATAGGAACCTAATGCCCATCAATGATAACTTAAAGAAACTCTAAATGTAACCAAAAATTCCAGAATACATGTAACCAAAATTCTAGAATACATGTAACCAAAAAATTGGTTTAAGGAGAAGCAGTCATTCCAAACATGCGAATGAAACGCCAGAACACCATAGGATCAAGGGGCTTGGTGAAGGGGTCAGCACAGTTGTCCTTAGTGTTAACATAGGCAACATCCACCTGGCCATCCTCCACCAGCTCCTGGATATAGTGATGGATGACATCAATGTGCTTGTTGCGAGGGAGCAGCTGACAGTCATTGGCCCAGCTCAAGGACCCCAAGTTGTCACCCTGAATGGTGACCAGGTCACAAGGCAGCCCTAGATCAATCCTCAACTTTTTCAACCATTGCACCTCCCTGGCAGTCTGAGACAGGGCCTGATACTCAGCCTCACTGGAGCTAACAGCAACAGTGGGTTGCCTTTTGCTCATCCAATTCACAAGGCAGCCTCCAGCAAGCACAGCATAGCCAGTCTGAGATCTCCTGTCAGACCCATCATCAGCAAAGGATGAGTCACTAAAGACAGTAAAAGAGAAACCAGGGCTGTGAGTGTAAGTGAGGCCCAGATGGGAATGTTCTCTCAGATACAAAAGCAAGCGCTTGGCTGCAGCCCACAGGGGGGCAGTGGGTTGAGCAGAAAACCTGGACAGGTAGCTAACAGCAAAAGAAATATCAGGCCTTGTGCATGTAGCCAGGTACAGCAAAGCCCCCACAAGAGAGAGGTACTGGCTATTAGAGGCCAGAGGTTCTCCAGGAGGATCAGTGACAGTGCACTTGGACATGGGAACTGAAAACTTGGGCTTGGTAGCAGCAGTGAGACCAAACTGCTCCACCAGCTCAACAATGTAGGAGTGCTGGGAGAGGTCGATCTTAACACACCTGCCGTCAGAATCAAGTGTACAAGTCATGTCCAATGAAAGGAACTGGACAGGTACACCCATTTCCTTGACTTCCCACCCAGCTGCTTCCATAGCCTTGATCAGCAAGGCATACCTATGCAGCTCACTAAAAGCACAGATAAAGTCATCCACATAGGTCAGGACATAGCTCCACCCACCAGTAGAATCCCTCCTGAAATACAGAGCAGGTTCAGCTTTGCACATGGTAAAACCGTGGGCAACCAAAACCTGCTTTACATCTTTGCTCCAAGCCCTGGGTGCCTGCTTCAAACCATAAAGAGATTTAATCAGCTTACACACAAGGGGAACATTGTCAGGACCAAGTTCATGAAAGCCCTCAGGCTGGTAACAGAACAGGTCTAGACCAGGTTCCAGCTTGGCATTCAAGAATGCAGTCTTGATGTCTAGCTGCCTCACAAACATCTTCCTATGAGTGATGGCAGCAAGGAGCACACGAAGACCTGCTTTAGAGGAGACGGGGGCATATACATCATGGTAGTCCAGCCCAGGACGTTGCAGAAAACCACGAACTACAAAACGAGCTTTAAAACGCAAAGAACCATCAGCCCCATGTTTCTTGACAAATAACCATCTGCCAGATAGAATCCTCTGCCTAGGAGGCTGTGGAGTGAGGACCCAAGTGCCATGAGCATGGAGGGAGGCCATCTCATCCTTCATAGCCTGCAGCCAGAGATCTCTGTCAGGGTTGGTAGGTAACATTGCAGCTTTATAAGAGAGTTCAGTAGAGGTAGAAATAAAAGCCCCCACGTACAAGCAGTGTACTTGTACATGGGCAGCGGGGATATCAGCAGTATCAGCAGTAACCGGTAATAAAGCCCCCAGCGCAGCACTCATGCGTGGTTGAACAAGGCCGGCCTCCTTTGCCTCTAAATCGTCGAAGCCTGGGTACACTGGAACACCCCAGCCATACGCAGTATCTGACCCGGACCAGTGTTCGAGGTCATCACTCACATCATCTGTGACGGCCACATCGTCGCAATGCCTGGTCCGGTATAAACCACCAGGTATAGCAGGGGGTGAAGTGATCAACAACTCCCGCGAGCTATCCGAATAGGTGGACGGGGGGTGGCGACTAGTGGGCAGTGGACCTGTACTAGGTTCCACTATGACCCGAGGCTGTCCTAATCCTACGACTTCACCGACGAAACGTGGCGCAGAGGAAGGCCCGGCGACCCCCTGAGATTCGAATAAATTAGAGCTTGAAGGAACATCAGACTCCCCCTGGCCCAATGCCGCCGCACGCGATACAGCACCATCATTACCTGGCCTGGGACGCATCGTCATCCCATGACCAGTAAAGCGGTCAAAAATCGGGGTTGGTAAAGGGCCCAGGACATTGTCAGTAGTATCAAGCCCTTTACCGATGATAGCGGCAGGGGTGCGAGAAAAATACTGAGATCCATCACAGGGAAAAAGCCCAGGGATACAGTTATAGCTAAACTGTTCATAGAAGAGCACATCACGACTCTCTACCACCTGGCGCAACTTCGGAACCCAAACAAAATAACCCTTACTCACCAGAGAATACCCAACCAGTCTACCAGATAACGCCCTTTCGTCAAGCTTATTGCGCTTCTTCCCATTCACTAAGGTAACATAGCATGGGCACCCGAACACGCGCAATAACGATACATCAGGTAGAACCCCAAAGAACAACTCATAAGGAGTCTTGTCACCCTGATTAGGCAGCCGGTTACGTAGATAACACACTCGCACTCTGCTGAGCAATGTATACCATCAATAATGCATGCACAGCCCAACCGATTCTAACCACGCCTCTATACCACTTAACTAAAAAATCCTTAGCCCTATCAGAACTCAAACACTTGAAACCCAAACTCACGTAGCTAAGGCATACACCTAAGGGGGGAACCAGGGGCAACCTGTGTCGAACCACGGAACGCACCCAGGGGTCACAAGGAGCCTAAGAGAGAAAAATATCCACCAAGATATCATGCCAAAGATCCTCCACGGCCGCTGGTCTAGGGCCAGGACGGCGTCCACTTCGGCCTGTAGCATGGGCGAAGTCCGGCGCTGCGAGACCTGGGATCACAGAAGGTGGGGAAGCGTTAGGGCGAAGGCGAGATTTGAGGTATGGGAAAAAGGAGACGAGGATGAAAGTGCAGCAAGTCGCACCTGGTGCAGAAGATCGCACCAATGGCAGAAAATCGCAAATCGCAAGGGCAGAATTCGAAAATTTATCGCTAGGATGCGAAGAGCAGAGCCGATGCATGTAAAGGTCCTAATATCCCGCCGTCGATTATCAGTCAATCCCAAGTCCCCCCCTCTATCGCTCGACTCACCCGGTTGGGGGGTAGAGGGAGCAGCACCCGAGTGGTGCTGACCATACCCCCCTGCTTCCTACCACCTCCAGAATCTCCAGGCGTAGGTCGTCCTCCTCTGGCGAACCCTACGGCAGTGCCGGCGATCCGCCAGCTTGATTGAAAAAATTCTCCAGAAGGTAGCACAGAGCCACTACAGCGCAAGCTCATGCCAGTAGCCAACAGTCGGCTGGGCAGAGCAAAGGGGGGGCACAGACGACGTAGACATCAGCAGGGAGCTTGGTCGGCTTGGCAAACTCCGGTATGCAGGCAGAGCCTCAAACACCGGAGAAAGGTTAGCGACGTCAGGGACGCGAGCAGATGAAGACGGGGTATCTCCACCGATGTCCAGGCTAGTCGCTGACTTGAGTCTGCACGTCACAGTCATCTACGACAGACGGGAGGAGGCGACAGACGGCAGGGGAGGAAAAGGAAGAGAAGATGGAGGAATGACCGGGGGGGGTTACTTCCACGATGGCGGAAGGATCCTCCTCTCCGGCAGCAGAGGCCGCTGGCGCGCAGTCGTCTAGCCAATCTAGAGGAACCTGCACCCCCGTCGGGAGGATTCGGTCGCATCCATTGCTCACAATGACACTGCGGATCCCACGAGCCCATGAAACACCATTTAGTTTGGTAAGTTTCACAAGGCCGGCAGGAGGCCCTCGCGGAAGTTGCATTATCAAAGCAGTGGTAGTGATGAGGAGCCCAGTAACCTATCAGCTTGAAATCACTCCGGTAGAGTGGACAGTAGATTAAAGCAGCGGAACAGACGCACCAATCTATACACGGAGACAAGGATAACGTTACAGACACAGGAGACCCATAAAGGGGCACCTGTGGTGAAAGGAGGCGGTAGACAGGAACCTAACAGGGTACAGATCAGACCGGAGACGTAGGTGACAGGAAGCTGCCACTAAGTCATCTCAAGATGACTCAGTCCCACGGGAAGCTGGCTCAGGAGAGCCGATAGTTCTAAGGGAGTACATAAGTAGTCACCAAGTCATAAAACGCGTGAGAGCACCGCTATACATGCTGATACATGGTGTGCATTGTATATGTATGCTTATATATGATGTGCACTTTGCTGCACGCCAGTGTCGGCCCCTGTGGTGACATGATGTACACTGTGGTGCACACCAGTTCCGCCCTCTATGATGACAAAGTAGCATTTGATGTTGCCCAAGGGTAGGCAGGTGGCAGGATACTTAGGAAGGGGGGTTGAATTTCCCCTTGTGGTCTTACATTACGAGTTGAGAATCCAATAATGCCACTGGATGATTCGTGACAGGATATATACTCCCCCCCCCCCCCCATCTCAGCCCAACTCAATCCAACTAAACTCAACCCACCTCAACCGAACCCAACTCAACCAACTCACCCCCCGTGTAAACTGTGCCTCCACAGGCCAAGTGGAGGGCTGTGAAGCAGACTAGGAAGGCCAAGCTGGCAGCCATGATTAAGAACATCCACGGTGACGACATCCCCCTGAACGCCATGTTCGACGTCCAGATCAAGCGTATTCACGAGTACAAGCGTCAGTACATGAACGTTCTCTCCATCCTGTGGAAGTACAAGCAGCTGAAGAAGATGACACCCGAGGAGAGGAAGAAGCAGGTACTTGTAATTTTTTTGATAGTTGGGTAATTATTTGGATTAATGGTTAATATGCTTTATATATCATGGATGGTTGATTGTAGAGAGAAAGATGCAGGCATTCAAGATTATTTGGATTAATGGTTGCTTTATACACCATGGATGGTTGATTGTTTAGAGGAAGATGCAGGCATTCATAATTATTTGAATTCATGGTTGCTTAATACATCAAGGATGGTTGATTGTAGAGAGAAAGATGCAGGCACTTGTTATGCTTTGGATCAATGGTTGCTTAATGCTTCATGGATGGTTGATTGTAGATAGGAAGATGCACAAACTTATAATTATTCGGATGAATGGTTAATACACACTAGATATATATTTAGCATACAATTAATGGTTGTGTTTGTCAATATTGGTTGATTATCCATATGAAGAAGTAGGTACTTACAATTATTCATATTAATGAGTACTTAATCTTTTATGTGCAGGAGCAGTATCATGTACTTATGGTCAGGGACATGCATTAATCTTTTATGTGCAGGGGCAGTATGTATGTACAGGGGTATGACTGTATGTACATATGTGCAGAGGCAGTATCATCCTTCTTCTTGGTCCTTTACAATGGCCAATGGCAAGCGTGCATCTGTGGTGCATTTTTTTTTTGCCTAGAATGTAATGTATTGAACACTCCGATTCCGTTTTCCTACAACCAGACTGCTAGTGTGTTGCATTTTTGTTTTTATTTTACCCATAAAATAATGTATTAAACACTCCAATTCCATTTCCTACGACCAGACTGCCCGCGTGTGCGTCATCGGAGGCAAGGCCGCTTCTGCCTATGACATGGCAAAGCGTATTGTTCGCTTTGTCACTGCTGTTGGTGCCAAGATCAACAACGACCCCGAGACCAAGGACCTTCTGCGTCTGTACTTCATCCCTGACTACAATGTCACCGCTGCCGAGACCCTCATTCCTGGTGGGTTATCTAGGGGGTAGACCAGACGAACTGAAATTTAACATGATGAAGGGTGTGCGTTAGTGAGGAGGGGGGGGGGGGAGGGGGGGGGGGGGGCTTGTAGATAGATAGGCCAAGGACCTCCTGTGTCTGTACTTTATCCCTGGGTACACCGCCACCGCTCATCTCTGGTGAGCTTACTCAGGGATAAAGATACGGTTTTTGCTGAGTGAAAACATGAAGGGGTGGTAATGGTGGAGAGAGATATGGAGGGAGATGTACTAAAATAGAACTAGATAGAACAAGGACACGTAGGATTACCCAAGACCTCCTTTGCATCTACTTTTTCCCCGGCGACTATGTCTCTGCCGCTGAGACCCCCTTCCCTGTTTGGGTAAGCTGGGGAGGAAGGGAAAGAGGAGGGGATACATAAATATATACACTAAATATATACATACAGATGTGAATCTAGGTTGAAGAAGTGGCCACATCCACAAATGGTCTGGTCCAGGTGTTTGTGTGTATGTGTGTGTGTGTGTGTGTGTGTGTGGGGGGGTGGGTGGGTGGGTGGGTGTGGGTGGGTGTGGGTGTGGGTGTGGGGGGGGGGGGGGACATGATTTGTTTATGTAATGCCTACCGCAGCCGTAGAGCTGTCCCAGCACCTCTCCACTGCCGGTAGGGAGGCCACTGGAACTTCCTGGAACACAACATGGAGTTGTAATTAATGTGTATCCTTCTCCACCTTTTCCCCACAGCCGCTGAGCTGTCCCAGCATATCTCCACTGCCGGTACCGAGGCCTCTGGAACCTCCAACATGAAGTTCCAGATGAACGGTTGCCTTATCATCGGCACCATGGACGGCGCTAACATTGAGATTGCTGAGGAGACTGGAGAGAAGGAGCTCTTCATCTTTGGCATTAAGTCTGACGAGCTGAACACCCTGCGTGCCAACCGCAAGGACTTCAAGCAAGACCCTAGGTAAATGCATGTTGTAGTTTACAGTGGTATTTAGTTCACAAGGACTTCAAGCAAGACCCTAGGTAAATGCATGTTGTAAAAAAAAAAAAAACGCCTGGAGGGGCGTGGTGTTAAGGGGACCCTCCCGTACGCCGCAGCTGGGGAAAGTCACCATGGCAGACATAGTAAGTGTCACCCTCCAGGCGGGAGGGACTCCTTCATGCGACGTGTGGCAAGAATGCTGGTACAGGAGGCGGTTGATTCTCTGTGCAGCTTAGAGATGAGTTTGTCTACGTGTTCGCGACTGATCCCTAAGGTGGAGAGATTGGTAATAGTTGGGATTGGTATGGTACCAGTGGTACCTATGGTGAAGACTAGGTAGTGTACAAGGAATCCTTGTTGTTGAAGGATACGTTGGAGCTCCTTATGCTGAACGCCCTTTTCCTGGAATTTGATTTGGTGGTTAGTGTCTGAGCAGTAGCCCAGTTCAACTAGGTAGGCTTTTCTTGGTTTGGATTCGTCGTCAATGAGGAGGAGATCAGGCCTGTATTTATCCCATGTGGCTTGGGGAAGATCAGGGGGTTTGAGGGTGGCTGGGGGTCTTGTGGGAATGTCGGAGGACGCTTCACAAGTGCCTGCATCCATGTACATGGGGAGAGCCCCCAGAGCTCCTTTGGCTACTGCCTTTTGGATGAGTTGGACCGCCTTATTATGTCTGTTAATATACATTCCTTTGAAGACAGGGTGGCTGCACCCAGCAAGAATATGGCCAGCTCCGTCCTGTGCTTTGCGACAAAGAGGGCAATTATCATCAGAGGGGGGGCTAGTGCTAGTACCATAGGGGCGTTTGTATCTGTACGCCAATTTCCTAGTCCATAAGCGTCCCCACCGAGCCTTGTGGATTTGTATTTTTTGCCACCATTTCATGTTGGTGGATTGCCAGAAACGATTACTAGCCTGAGGGAGGAGGAAGGGGTTGGCTTGCTCCCACATGGAGGAGTATATGCCCGTGGTGTTGGCATGCCCGGTGTGCAGGGGGGTGGGGAGGTTAGCCTTGATACCCTTGGTGAGATTGTTGGCCGGGTGCCGGGGGGGCTGGTCCCCATTAATAGATTTGGGGGGCTGGACAGAAGGCCAGTGCATATTGAGGTGCGCATGTTCCCCTGTTCTAACTGGCCCAATTACATTGTATCCTGTCGTCGCTTCTTTCGCGAGCGTGTCTGCCTCGTCATTCCCTATGATTCCTGAGTGAGATCGGACCTTAAGCAGGCGTGTGGTAGCAGCAGCGTTGTGTCTGTTGATAATGTGGATGGCGATGTCTTGCAGGAGGTCGCGGTGTTTGTTTTCCCGGGTCCTGCTGGGATGGTAAATGTGCAGGTTAATAAGCTGCAAGGAACATAAGCTGTCGGAGTAGATGGTGAGTTCTTCATCTATTTCGGAGTGTATGAGTGCTTGTTGGATTGCCACGAGTTCGGCGCGATTGATGTCGGCAGTGATGCCCTGTCCGCCAGGGTCTATGCGGAGGCAACGTGAAGCGGCCCTAGGGGAGTATACGCCTGCCCCTAGGCGGAGGACGCCGTCTTTGTCTATGCTGGCACTTCCATCTGTGTATAGAGCGAGGCCTGGTGCTTGTAGGATAGCATGTGTGCACGGGAGCACGGGGGGTGTTATGGGTGTGGGGTCTATCTGCATGGGGGTGGGTTGTTGTGCCCAGGTCTTAAGGAGGGAGCTAAGTGCCTTGGGTAGGTGGGTGGTAGGAAGGCCCAGTTGGGAGGGGGGGGGACCTGGTCGTGGGATGGAAGTGGCCCCCATGTCCCTCATGGTTTGGGCCCATGTGGTGGGTGGGTTGTGGAGGTACTTGGCATGGCCAGCTGGGTTTGAGATGGCAATGAGTTTGTAGGTTCCTCTGTGTCTCTTGGCAGGGTTGAGTTTTCCCCCCGTCCAGATTAGGGAGGGGGTGAGGGGTTTGGCCTTGGGAGGCAGAGTGGCTAGTTCCATAGCCCATGGGTGATTTAGGAGGGCGTTATGGCATATGTGGGTTTGTGTGGGACCAAGAGAATGGTGCACGCGGGAATATCAAGGGTGTGAGCATGTATGGCACTGCCTAGTGCCCATCGAACAGCCTTGTGGGCCTCTTCAGGGTTCTGGCTGGTGAGGTGTGTGTTTCCCCCGTACCAAGGTTGGGTGTAGCAGTGGGGTCCTAAGCCAAACAGTTGGCCAATAGGGGTGGGGGTGTTGCCCATGGGGAGGTGGGGACTCATTAGGAGGGGTGATGTGTCAAGGTCCGTTGTCATCCCCAGGGTGGACATAGCTTTGTGTATGGCAGGGGAGACATTGGAGATGGTAGTGTCTTTGTGCTGTGATAGGAGGGTAGCTACGTCTCCAGCGAAGGTTCCTGTGCTGTGGAGGGTCCAGAGGTGGGGAGAGTGTGCCTTGGTGGTATGGTATCTGTGGTGGAGGGAGGTGGAGTTGGGAGAGGGGTATATGACCGACACATTGGCCTGTTGGTGAGTAGATGTAGGTGGTGTCTCCGTTGTTGAGTTGGGGAGGGAGGTGGTGGTACCTGTCATTCAGTGTACCAGCCTGTATGTGGTATTTGCCGGGGGGGTGGATATCCCAGTCTGGGTGGTGGTCTGCCGTGTTAATGATGAGGTTTTGCCTGAGTTCGCTATACCATTTGGCATCAAACTCTCCTCCCTCCGCCCACTGTCCTTGTTGTTGGAGGTTAGTGAGGTGGAGGTCTTGTCTGGGTGGAATGGAGGGGGAGGGGGCTTTGGGGGTAGTTTCAGTGTTGTAGGCATGGAGGAGTTCCTGAAATCTGGTGGGGCCAACCAGCAGGGTGATTTGTTCCTCTGTGAGATGGACGGGGGACCAAGTGACCACAATGGAGGTGGCAGAGGAGTAGGTGTGGAAATGCACGGGGAGGCCAGCAGATATGTAACAAGGGAGATGGTGGCAGAGAATGGTGCATGGGGCTTTCTGGACCCTCCAATATCTGTGATGGGGGGTTTCTCGAGGTTCGTTAGCCTTCCTCTTTTGGGCTCTGAAGCCCAGGAGGTGGGTCAGGCTGTGTTGGTTTCCATATAGGAGGTGGAGGAGCTTGGCTGGGGTTGGGGGAGCAAGAAGGTCTGGGGTAGAGACAGCATGCACCAGGTCGTCGGGGGAGCTGTTCTTACGGATGGTGTGGTGTTTGTAGTACGAGGCGTCAGTACATTTGTGGGTGTCATTTCTGATGAATTGCATTCTGGCAGTCCAAGCAATCTTGGGGTCAGTGCTCCAGGCTTGAGCATACTTGGTGGGGTGAAGATAGGACTCTCTGGCCCACCACATGTGTGCATTGGAGGCAGGGATCTCCTCGATATTATGCGTGGGGGGCTGTGTTGTGGTTGGGGTAAGGATGCCGGCACTGGGGGTCAAGGGTCGGGGCAGTATGGGGGCGGTGTCCCAGTTGTTAAGGTGGTGGCTGATAGTATATGTGGAGAACTTGGTAGTGTGCCGTTGGGGAATGCGTAGGTGTATGGGGAGGGTCCTCGATGCCAAGGGCAGGGGGCTGTGGCAGGAGTAGGGTTGAGGTGGGCTTCCAGGTGGGGGTGGAGAGCACAGGTGTAGGCTGAGTCTGTTGAGGGCAACTTTATGCCTAGTGGAGACTCTGGTGCCATAGGTGTGCGAGAGGGTATTGGATGGGATGATAGTGGTCCCATCAGGGCTCACAATGTCAGCTAGGGAAGTAATGCCCAAGGGGATGAGGGTTTTGAGAAGGTTGGGGGGAAAGGTGTGTTGGGGTAAGTCCGGGAGGGAGTCTTGAAGGGGGTTGAGTAGGGTTTCATCCTCCATATGGATTTGGATGGAGGCTCTTTTGAGGATGTGCATTTGCCTGGCCAAGGTAAAGTATTGAAGTGTGTGGCTGGGCAAGGTAAGAGGATCCATACCCTGGAGCATAGCAGCTTCTTTGTGGAGGAGGGCTGTAGTGAGCCTGCCTAGTTTCCCCGTGTCGTTGAGGGGCCTAGTGAGGTGGGCTGCTGTAATTTGAGCATAGTCCACCATTAGGGAGGGGATACCCAATCCTGCCTGTCCCAAGGGGAGGCAGACACTAGCAGTTGGGAATGAGGGGTGTAGGTCACAGCATTTTTTAGCTAGGGTCCATAAGGCCTTGTCTAAGATGCCTATATCCGAGTAGCTGTAGGGTGCTACGGTCATAGGGTAGGTGATGGCAGGCTTAATACACGTGGTGATGAGTCTGAGACATTGGAGAGGGGTGGCGCCTTTTGGTTTGGCAGTGGTGAGGATTTGGTGTCCTTTACTATGTATGAGGGCCAAGGCTTGTTTCATGAGGGGTCTCCAGTTTAGGGTGAGGCTAACCGGCACCCCTAGATACTTGTATGGTTCATTTGGGGGAAGGTATGTAGCCCATGTGTCGTTAATGAGGATGGTGTTGTGGAGAAGTTTGGTTAGGGCCTTGTGGTTGGTGGGATCCTTGGGGTGGGAGCCATGCAATATGCCAGTGATCATGCATTTACCCCCGTTAAGAGGAATCCCAGACCAAGTACTGAATTGTTGCACTTTAAGGCATTGTACCTTGAGGTTGTCTGCTGTGTTAGTGACCACACTGGTGTCATCAGCATATCCTAGGCTACCTGTTTTATCTTGGTCAGTATTGGATGTTGAGGTTATGCCTTGCTTGTATCCTCTGCCCCCGGCTTGTAGCCATCTGAGGAGAGGTTCGATGAAGATGATGAAGAGTAGGGGGGAGAGGGTGTCACCTTGGATGGTGCCTCTTGTGATTTGAATTGGTTTGCCTTGAGTGTTGTTGAGGTACATGTGGGTAGTAGCCCCGTTGTAAATTCCTTTCACTGTTTCAATGACATCTACCGGGATTCCAAGGTCATACATAGTTTGGAGCAGCTTGTCATGGTCCACCATATAAAGGCAGATGAGAAGTCAAAGTAGGCAGCAAACAGGTCTCTTTTTGAGTGGGCCGCATCCTCGATGTCATGTAGGAGGTGGGTGAGCTGTCTATGGGTGCTTCTGTTCTGTCTGAATCCCTCTTGGGAGTCACTGAGGACTTGGTATTGGTCCAAGTATTTGGACATCACTGTTGTAACCATGTTAGTCCACAATTTACCCATCGTGTTGTTGAGGCCAATAGGTCTGTAGTGGTTGGCTTGGGATGGGGTCTCCTTTCTTGTAAAGCATGATGGTGTTGGAGGTCTTCCAGCAAATGGGGGTGTAGCCGGTGATCCACATAAGCCCAAACATTTTATGTATGGTGTGGTGCCAAGACCAGGGGAGGCAGGTTAGTAGTTCATTGGGGATTCCGTCTGGGCCAGCCTGTTTGCTTTTTGCTACGTGTTGGATGCATGTTTGGTAATTAGAGAACTCCATGAGGTAGGGTAGGATGGGGTTGGAGTGTTGGTGGGGTTGGGCCTTGGTTTCTAGGGAGAATGTGTCTAGCAGGGAGGCCCATGGAGGGGGGGCGGTCTGTCTGTCCTGGGGTAGGTATTTGCCGGTGCACGTGTGGTGAGGGGGGGCCATCAAGTGTCCCATGTGCTCCCCCAAGATGTCCAGGAGGTCATTAGTGGACGTTTTGTGTTGGCCAGTGGTGGGGTCTTTGAGGGTCTGGGGTGACGTCGGATTATCAGAGGTTTTGAAGATGCTTCTGTGGCTTGTTTAGGTTTGTTGGATAGTTGGGTCAGTGAAGGCTGCTTTGCCAGTGGCGGTAGCTGTTTGTCTGCTGTTTGTGAGAATTCTCCGGAGGGCAGGGAGGGCCTCATCGAGGGATATATTGATTGCAGCCAAGAGTGAGGCATGGTCTGAGGCAAGCTGGATATGGGTGAGGGTGGTAGGATGGTTATGGCATGTTTCTAGGAGAGTAGAATGGGCGGTGTGGTAGGAGTTGGGGTCGGTGGTTAGGAGTTTCCTGTACGTCTTAAGTTGTTGGATATGGGAGTTGATTTTGGCGTGGGCTTTGCTCTTCTTTCTGTCAAGGAAGTGCCCTGGGATATGGTTCCTGGTAGGGCAGGTTTCAAACATAGTGGTGAGGGCCATCCTAATAGGTTCCATAATCTGGTTGCTGAGATGGTCGAGGTCTAATCCTTTTGCAAGGAGAGTGTGTTTGACTTGGTGGAGGTGGGATGGGAGGGAATTGTCTCCTATGAGGTTGGTGGCCTGGTCCCACCAGTCCCTGATGGTTTGGGTGTGTTCCATGAAGAAGTTAGTGTGCGTTTCTTCAATGGCCTTTCTAGTGGCGTTCATGGAGGCCTTGCTGCCGGGGGTGACTAGTTGTTGGGGTCTAGGAGGGGGGGTGTCAGTCAATGTCAGGGGTATGGGAAGGTAAATAGGGGGGATAATTTGGTGAAGGGCCATATGGTCTAGGTATCCTCCGACCTCCCTGGTCTTTTCACTAATATGGGGGTGGAGGGGGTTGGGGCAAGGGGAGATGAGGATGTCATCGATTCTGCTGTGGTGCTCGAGGTTGCCTTCCTGGTAGCAATGGAAGGTGGGTGCTCTAGTGGAAGGGTTGGTGGGGTGGAGGTTGAGTTGGGAGCACATAGATATGTGATGTTGGTCTGTGTGGGAAGTGGCGTGGGTAGATCTATCTGAGGGAAAGAGGGTTGCATTCCAATCCCCTCCACAGAGTGTGGTGTGATTGGGCTTTTTGGTGTGAGTCCCGATGTATGTATAGGCGGCTTGCCGTTGCTGGGGTTGGTCATGGGGCATGTAGACGCCTATGATGTGTGTAGGAGTTGGGGTGGTTGAGCCGAAGGTGATGTGCACCAGGCAACCAGCCAGGTCTGCATTGACTTCATGGTGGACGGGGGGGCCTAATTGCTTGTGGGTGAGGATTATGACCCCTCCTTTACCGTGGTTGTTGTCCGGGGTTTTGGCCACACTACTGTGGTGAAGGGAGTATTGGGGGAGTTCCTTCTTGATGAATTGGATGAAGGAGAGGCAGGAGAGCAGTTTGGTTTCTGTAAGAATAGCCACATCAGGTTTGTGGTCTAGGATGTGATTGAGAATTAGCTCCCAGGAGCTCCTCAGCCCTCTGCAGTTGAGGAGTAGAAAATGTATGTTATCCATGTAGTAGTCTTGGGGTGACTGGGCATGGTGGGTGGGTTGTTGGGCAGGTCCATTATCCTTAGGGGTAAAAGGAATGGTTGGTTTAAAGCATGTTTGTTTGAGCTTCTTAGCCTGTTGGGGGGGGGGGGGGGCTCCCTTGGAATTGGGGGTGGTAGGGGGGGGGGGGAAAAAGTTGTGGATTGGTGTTTGTTTGAGTTTAATGTTGGGGCCCAGGTTTTGCGAGTGTTTCAGATGCTTGTTGGGGTGCCTGATATTTTTTGTGGTGGGGGGGTGCTCTGTGGTACCACGTTTTTTCAGGTTGGTGACAGTTGAAGGGGCAGCATCTCCTGTATCGCAGTCCATTTGCGTGTTGGGGGGGGATGTGCGATCGGGCGGGCTGGCGTCCTTCATCATGGTATCTTCCATGTTGGGTTGTGAAGGCATGGGTTTTGTAGGAGTTGTAGTAGGGGATGTGTCTAAAGTATCCATCGTCGCAACGTCAAGATGGTATTGGGGGTCCAAAAATCTCATGTCTGCGCTCTCTTTTTTAAGGATGAAGATGTTCCCATATAGGGCCTGCCAGGCTCCCGGTGTGGAGTCCAAGGGGATTGGCGAGAGGTTTTCTGAGTCTATCCAATACCAGATGTTATGGTATTTTTTTAGACAACCAGCATGTTTATAGGCGATTGGGAGGGGGGTGGTAAAGTGCAAGATACATTTACTGTGTCCTTGCAGACGTTGGAGGATTTGGTCTTTGCTACTGCCAGGTAGGATCCCAAAGTTGTAGGATTCATCAGGGATAAGGTCGTGCGGGTTTGGGTGTTCCGGATTATAATCAGGTTGTACGATTCGGTGAAGTATTCCCATCTGGGGGCATTCGGTGTGCATGTAGGCCTGCATCAGCATATTAGTAAAATTCCCCCTGCGAGGGATGAAGTGGTTCGGCCAAACACACAGGTCATTACGGGTTGCCTTGAGTATCCGGTGATGTCTCTCCCCAAATTTGAATATTTTTTCTGTGTCGACAAATGGTCCACCGAGATAGGCATTGATGGCGTGCACTTGGCAGTGGCATCGAATTTGTTTCTCAATGTATGGTAGGATAGCACTCAGGGCCGGGGTTGGGTCTAAGGCAACATCTCCCATGTCGCAGTCCATTCGTGTGTTTTGGGGGGAGGTGCGTTGGGGTGAGCTGGCGTCCTCCATCATGGTATATTCCATGTTGGTTAGCGTAGGCATTGGGTTTGGAGGGGTTGTATCTTTGGTAACAGCCGAAACATTTCCAAGCTGGAATTGGGGGTCCAAAAACCTCATGTCTGCGCTCCCATCTTTAAGGATGAGGATTTGCCCATATATGGCCTGCCAGGCGCCCGGTGTGGAGTCCAAGGGGATTGGCGAGAGGTTTTCTGAGTCTATCCAGTACCAGGTGTTATGATATTGTTTGAGACAGCCGGCATGTCCATATGCGGCTGGGAGGGGGGTGGTAAAGTGCAAGATACATTTATTGTGTCCTTGTAGACGTTCGAGGATTTGTTTTTTGCTGCTACCAGGTAGGATCCCAAAGTTGTAGGATTCATCAGAGGAAAGGTTGTGGGGATTGGTGTGTTCAGGGTTATAATCGGGTTGTGCAATTTGGTGGAGTATGCCCATCTGGGGGCATTCAGTGTGCATGTAGGCCTGCATCAGCAAATTAGAAAAATTTCCCGCTGAGGTGAAGTGGAGCGGCCTAACACCCAGGTCGCTACGGGTTGCTTTGAGTATTTGGTGGTGTCTCTCCCCAAATTTGAAAATTTTCCCTGCATTGACATGTGGTCCACCTAGGTAGGCATTGATGGCGTGCACTTGGCAGTGGCTTGAAATTTGTTTCTCAATGTATGGTAGGATAGTGCTTAGGGCCGGGATTGTGGACTGGCCTTGCTGAGGGGGGGGGGCGCTTTCCTCCCCTACATGTCGGGTCCTGGGGGGGCTGGAGTAAGGCATTGAATGCGTAGTTTTGAATAAGTCTGTCCTTAATACAAGTGGGGGCGAGGAAACGTTCTTTAATTTTTGTGTGCTGAGAACAAATCCAGAAAGCCATCCAGTGTAGCCATGTAGGAATGATCCAAAGGAGCCACCAGATCCGCGTATCCCGGAGCAAGGTCAAGTTACCGGCTATAATAGTGGTGTGGTACTGGGGGGTAGTGCCCTCAGTTACAACTTGAGGTCCCACGCTGGGTCTCATATATACACCAAAATGGGCAGAGATACTTCTAAGAACTATTTGGTCTGCCAAGATTTCAATCAAGGTAGCATAAGCGCGGGTAAGGATATCGCAAGGGAGAGTAGGCCAGGTTGGGGCAGTATTTGTTCTCCCTAGAGGTAAATATAGAATTCTTATAACTTTTTGGTCCACCCAGGATACAGAAATCAAGAGAAGGGCAGCAGACATAGCACTACATAATATCACATGGTCGTCCAGCCATGATAGCCAGCGCGTTGGTGGGCCAGTGACCAGGGTGTGTCTGGAGGTGCTTTGTTGTTGCGTCTTGGATAGGTGCTGAAGAAGCCAAGGACCTGTAACCCAGCATTGTTGCAAGTTGGATTGGAGTAAGCTTAATATATTGGATCCAAGGGGTCGAGGGGGTGTTAATCGGCATCGGCATTGTTTCCAATGTGATTGGGTAGGGTGATACCAGCACTGCTTACAGTGGGAAGGTGTCAGGGATGCCTCTCGGCAGAGCTCTTTCGAGCAGGTTTGAGTAATCTACACTGTTTCCAGTGGGATTGGGTAGGGTGATACCAGCATTGCTTACAGTGGAAGGTGTCGGGGGTGCCTCGTTGGGTAATCTACACTGTTTCCAGTGGGATTGGGTAGGGTGATACCAGCACTGCTTACAGTGGGAAGGTGTCGGGGTGCCTTCGGCAGAGCTCTTTCGAGCGGGATTGGTTAGGGGGGGGCCCCAGCATTGAGGACAGCAGGAGGAGGTCAGGGGTGCATTTCGGCAAGGAGAGGTGTGATTATTATAATGCGCCCTAGATCTATCATATCTCTCGCTGTGCCTATGTATCGCGCATGATCGAGTTTTCGGGATGGGTAGCACTCACGTACGGCTTTGTGCAGGCCACTCATCCCATGCATAACGGCTTTCCCGTAGTCGTTCATGGTTTTAATAGCTTTGTAATCAGGGTGGTAATCAGCACTGTCGTCGTGATTCAGCACTAGCGGATCGAAGGTTCGAGTAGGATCACAAGCAGGCGCAGAGGCCAAGGAAGGGAAACAAGCAGAATCAGGGACGAGAGTCAAAGTTTGGGGGTCATGGGAGATTTCGCGCAACACTTCGCGACTGAAATCTTCACGCATTCCTTATTATTATTGCCGGCTTCTCGAAATCCTGGGCGGTACACTGTCTTTCTTGTTCAAAAAAGCAGGTAGCTGTTTGGGGCACCTGCATGGAGGAGGGAAGTGGTTGTTAGTAGGTTTCTCGATTGCATGGAGCCTTCGCTCCTGGCAGCGACCTTCAAGAATGCGCCAGGAATGTGCGCTTCGCATCCCCCCCTGTTGGGAAGTCCAGGGAGAGACGCATTCTGTCCGGAAATCCACGCTTCCGACTGCCCAGAGGCGCAGCTGACTGTCAAAGTAACCGTCTATCACCCTGCGACCACAGAAGTTGCTGCGAGTCGCGTCAGATGTTGTAGACGGCGACTTCGATAGCAGCATTGCCTCTGCGAAAGCATGAGCTCCTGTTTGGTTGCAGTTTCGGGAAGAGTTGACCGAAACTGTATGGAACAGAGAGCAGGTGGTATCATTCGGTAGGGCAGACGCAGGAGAATGCGAATGCGCTACGCGAATGCTAAGAAGGAAAATGAGCAGCGAGAAAGTTACATCGGAAGTTCGAATGTTGGGATATTGGAGGAGAGGAAGCGCTTTGGTATCAAAGTAAGTGAGCGGATTGTGGTCGGTGACCAACGTCATGTGGGAACCCTCGAGATAGCACCGCCATTCGGTCAACGCGTGGACGATCGCTAGCATTTCTTGTTCAGTCGTCGTATAGTTCAGCTCTGCTGGGATATACTTTTTGCTGGCGAAGGCTATGGGGTGTTTATCTTGTAAGAGCACCGTACCAAGTAAGGATGCGTCAGCAATGACTTCGAATGGTTTGCTAAAATCCGGAAGCGCGAGGACTGGGGCGGAAAGCAAGGCTTCTTTGAGGCCTTTGAATGCTACGAGATGTTCATTCTTGAACAAGGGGCCAAGCTCACCCTTGATGTTTGACAATGTCTGAAGAGGGGCGGCGAGGGATGAATATCCTTGGATAAACTTGCGAAAGTAATTGCACAAACCGAGGAATGAGCCGATTTGTTTTGCCGTCTTTGGAGTAGGCCAGTCGCGGACTGTGCTAACCTTCTTCGGATCAACTTTAATTCCTTCGCGTCCAATGTAATGACCAAGGAATTTACCTTCTGTCTTGTTGAACGAACATTTGGAGAACTTCGTGTAGAATTCGTTGTCCGGGAGGACTTGGAGGACCGTGGCCAAGTTGGCCAAGTGTTCCGCCGGAGTGCGTCTGTAAACCAAGATATCGTCTAAGTAGACCACAACGAACTTGTGCAAGTAGGGCGTGAATATCTGATTCATGACTGCTTGAAACGTGGCCGGCGCGTTTGCCAACCCCATCCCAAGGACTTTAAATTCGAACTGACCCATCGGGGTAGTGAACGCAGTCTTCGGCGCGTCCTCGTCCGATATACGTATTTGGTAGTAACCAGACGTGAGGTCTAGGGAACTAAACAAAGTCGCTCCACCTAGACGGTCAATGGTCACGTCAATACGGGGAAGGGGATACCTATTTTTAATCGTAATGTTGTTGAGTGCTCGCCAATCGCAAACAACAAGGTATCCCGTTCCGCCTGGTTTCGCTATGATCATAATCGGTGCTCCGTACGGGGACGAGCTCGGTTCGATGAAGCCTTGTTGTAAAAGGTCGGCGACGTATTCTTCACATAGCAATGTCTCAGCTGGACTCATGCGACGATTCCTGCGATACGGGGCGTACGCATTGTCTTGCGTTTTGATGACGTGAGGGATGACGCGATTGTTAGGAGTCCCCATCGGCAAATTGTTGAAGATTTTGCGATATTTCCATAGGAGGGCGCGCAGATCGCTGGCCGAGATTAGCGTTTTATCTTCGTGGTCAAGGATGTTGTCGTGGATCCAATTTTCGAAATCCATGCTAGCCATTGGCGGACCAGGTAACGGTCCGTCGGACGGCAATAATTTCGTGAGCAATTTCGCCCTTTCATCGGCAGTGACATTGGACGCCGGTAACTCTGCCCGCGATTCACGGACGTTGACCATGACGTGGTTAGCGCCTGCTTTCAAAAGCTAAGCCGCTTTGCGACCCGTAATGACCGGGTCATCAGTTGACTTGCCCGATAGCGCCATGGTGAAGAAGGAATGAGCCGTTTCGTCCCGCTGCCTGTCAATAGGGGTTATACAGCAGCCGTACCGTTTGAGCGAAATGGTCATGCGATCGTAGTAGAGTACGGCCCGTTCATCGCGCATCCAGTCGGATCCGAGGATGAGGTCTTATCCAACCGGAAGTTTTTCAACGACATGGACAAACACGGTGCCAACATATCGTTGTATGTGGATCGGGGGCGTGACCGTCCCGCGGATTTTGATTATCCCGTCGTGAGCGCAAGTGAATCCGTCGTGTTCGTTTCCCAAGGGCGGATGTGCAAACCGAGATCCTCAGCCGTTTGCATTTCCATAAGGCAACCCGCGGCGCCCAAGTCTGCCAACGTGAGCAATTGCTTCGCGCCAGAGCGGGCGTTGAAAAGCATATCGGGGGCAGTCGCGGTGTTGATTTGTAGACCCGATTGGCTCGCGTAGTGAGCACTGGGGAAGTGTTCGTATTTCGTTGTGCGTGATTGCGACAGATGCACTTCGTTGACCGTCTGGCAGCGATTTGTCTTTCGCGAACTTTGGGATCCAATGCCTCCCACCACCAGTGTTTTTTTTGACGGGTTTCAACCGGACTGGGGATGCCCTCCTCAGGTGCGGGGCCAAAGTATACTGCCTTGGTCACGTCGTTGATCGCGTGCCAATCCTTCTTGATTTGGACGGCTCGCTCGGAATCGGGAGGGTCGTACCATACTTGGATGGCGACCTTATTTGACGGTGACCCCGTGGGGCGGGGTTTCATATGGTGGTCGCACGATTGATACTCCTTAAATAACTCCATACCTTGGAGGAGACTGGAGACATGTTTATCGTTACTTGCATTTTTCGGGAGGATGAACATACCCGATGTGTCGAAGGGTGCATCGTTTTTGCATTCCCAATAGTGTTCCAACACTGACACGACGTCTTCCGGAATGGGGTGCGCGTATATGAACTCGTTTGCGATTGAGACTCGCATGCCAAACTCCATAGAGAACTTCAAGAGACAAGGGGACGAAAAGGCATTAGTAGAAGTTACATCAATAGATGGGGTTAAGCCCAAGTTAGAAAATAGTTCCTCTTGAACTTGTAACAAGAGCTCAAGTGGCTCGACTACTACTACTTTATCGTCGCCAATTACACGATCTAGGCTCGTCAAGACCTGACCGGCCGATTCCTATTCCCAAATCGGGATGGGACCGTTGCCGTCAAGGGCCCAGTCGGGACATGTCGTCTCATTGAGGGCAGGCCAGCTGGGCAAGTCTTGTGTGCGGCAGCGGCAATCAGCATTAAGCGACTGCGCACACGTTTTCATCCAGCGGAAACAGAAGAAGCAGCGGGCTCCATTTTGAAGCCAAATGGTTTGCCCAACGCTGACCGAGTTGTTCATATGCATAGCATTCTGAGGGTTTTGACCCGAAAAGTCGGGGGTTCGTGGCCCGACGGGCTGTGACCGGCCCCGACCCGCACCCTGTCCGTATCCTCCTTGACCACCACAGCCCGCTCCGCGGCTAATAGAGCCTCTCCCGAGTGTGCGATCAGCACCTTGCAAACTGAGGACCTGCGACCTTGGCGATCCACCCAGCTTGGCTGTGTGCGTAGGTTGAGTCGCACTACGTCCTCCACCTCCTCGGCCAGAGGCCGGGTTGCGACTACCGTTGGCCGCCAGTTTGGGGCTCTTGGCTGGGCAAGAGTTCATCTCCCCGCCGTCGTCGGTGGTCCTTAGGCCCTGCGAAGAGAAAGAATCAGTGTCAGAATTGGAGGGGGGGGGATTTGGTAAAAATTACGCGATTGAATGTAAGGTCCTTACCCGGGTGTCTAGTGTCCGCGGGTCTCTTGAACGGATACTTCGACTTTTGATTAGCGTAACCTCCCCTCTGATGGCGATCGTGCTTGTCCGTCAAGGATTTGCCACGCACCGCAACAACTTTCCTCGCCTCGTCCAATTGCAGATAGTGGAATAAGTCCTCCGTCGTTTTGAATAGCGTTCCCGACTTGCGCCTAGAGTGTGCCCCGGCGCGGAGATCGTCGGAGAGGCCCGTGCAAAAGAAGTTTAACTTCTCGCGATCGGTGAGATCAGGGACTTTGCAAAATTCCGACTTGATGGAGTGGTAATAATTCTGCAAGGATCGAGTATCTTGGCGCAAGCCACCTTCGTGTAGTCTGGTGAGAGCGACGTGTGATTCCGTTAATAGTTCGGGCATGAGGAGCGATTCCGCCCATGTCACGATGCCCATAAAGTCGAAACCCGTCTAACTCGCTCCCCGCCCACGCTTCGTCGAAAGTGGAGCGGAGTTGGCCAGTGAATGCGCCCGACAGATGTGGAACAATGCGCTCAAATGGCCCAAGGTAACCGTCGGAAAACTGGAGCTCGAGGATCGTGACTACATTGAAGACCCATCGTCGCAACTTAGCCCTAGAACACCTGTCCGACAGTTTGTGATCAATGAGACGTAATTCCTTTCTCACATAGTTTTCCTTTTAGTCCTCCTTAGTTGGCATCTCCTCTTTCAGTCTTCTGATCCCGCGACGGTTAGAGGTTGCAATGTTATGCCCCCCCCCTTCATAGGTCTTTTTTCTTAGTAGTCCTAGCCCCTTCTCTTGGGCTTCCTGTTTTTGGCTTCTTCCTTGCCTCTCTGGTTTGTTTGTCTTCTGTTCCCGTCCTCCTTTGTCCCTTACGTCGCCCAGGTGGTGTCCGTCCCTTAGCTGTCCCTTAGCCGTTCTTGTCTTTTTTTTTTGTCTTTTCTCCTTGGTCACAAAGGGCTAGGTTTTATCAGTTGCGCCTTTTCCTGGTTCCCCCCTTTGTAAAAAAAAAAAAAAAAAAAAATCGGTAACCCGCTTTGCAAACCCATTGTCGCGATCAGCGCGATGAGGGGTGAGCGGCGGGAGCAAACCGGGCCAAGATGGTGGGGCGTCTGGAGTCCGCGCGAGCCTGTCGCGCCGGCGAAGGGGTGTTCGTTGGCAGCGCGGTTGCGCGCTCCGCACGAGGTCGAACAGGGGCCTTGGGCTCCCTTGAAGGTCCATCGGGCAACGTGGGGGGTTCGGGCCGAGCACCCCCAGGTGCGCGATCTGAGATCGGTCTGACAGGCAGCGCCTGGCGGAACGATCCTGGGGGATCAGCGATGTCGTCATCCGACGAGAAGTAGTCAGAGACCGAAACGGGGTCGTCGGGGGGAACCGGCGCGCCTGGCGGTACTGTCGGAAGGGAAGGGCTAGCGCCCCCCCGCGGGATCGAACCTCGTTGCATTTTGCCAGTGAGAGAACCTGATGGTGCATAGCCGGTGGGGATTTGGAACGGTTCAGGAGGTAACGCCGGGGCGACCTGAGTGACAGCTACCAAATTTAACAACCCAGAATTACCAACAACCCGCACCTGCCTGTCAGGTGCACGAGGCAACTTCTCGTCCATTTTGTCGTCATTGGCTTCCGCCGCCGGGTAGTGGGCAGCAGCTTCGTGCCTTTGAGGGCGGCGTCCTTGTTGACGATGTCCTTGATGTTCAAAGGCATGGCGGCCATCCAGTTCTGCTTTTGCATCTTGGCGGCAGTGAACAATCGGGTCAGATGGTCGCGGATGTCATCAATCGCCTGCAGATTATCGCAGATGTCCTCGGGCTCGCAGTTCAGGAGGAGCCCATCGGCGTACTCGTTGAGATGAACCGCCAACTTTGCGTCAGCATAGGGCGCGATAGGGTGGTCCGCTGAGTGGTAGTAGAGCAGCCCATCCGTCTTCGCAGCCTTGGCGTACGTTGGCGTTGCCTGATCCTGGCGGCCGCGCATCAGCGCCTGCTTGCGCGCAGCGACGGGGTCCTGAGGGGCTGTGGCATCCTGACTGGCGGACTGAGGGGCAGCGCATGCTTGCGCCCTACAGTCCTGCCGTTCCCGGTCCCGACGAAGAGGGCGTCGCTGGTAGAGCCGCGGTGGGTCATTCTCCGGTCTCCATGGGGTCGCCACCCGTCTCGTTGCTAGGAAAAGCGTCGAGTTGCGCTGCGATGAGGGCCGAGACATCCGCTCGTGTGAGGGGCGGGAGCAGAGGGAGCAGCGGGAGCGGCGACTGGGCGCTTGCCGAAGTCGATGTTCTCGCCGGCGTGACTCGCGACGACCTCAGCCAGGCGCGCGTTCTCTGCCTGAAGAGGGGCGAGCTCTGCATGGAGGGGGAATGTTGGGCGGTAGTCATGCCGCCGGTAGGGGGGGGAACAGTGTGCGATTGACAGGCAAACAGCGTGAGGACCATCTGATCGGGAAGGTATATCCTCATATGAGCAAATTGGATTGCAAACCGTGAAAGGCATTTGGTTCTATACCTATCAGGGCGTAAGACCGTGCTCACCTGTTTGAGATCGAGTCAGGTCTCGCTCGGTAGCCTCAAGCGCCGTGCCCATCGCATCCATGGCGGACGTGGAGTTCGCCGCGGCCAGAGTGTAAGCGGCCTGGAGGTCGCTCACTTCTTGGCGACTCTTGCCAAGATCCCTGCCGAGGGCGTAGTGGCTGTTTTTTTTTATTTTTTTTACAAAGGGGGGAACCAGGAAAAGGCGCAACTGATAAAACCTAGCCCTTGTGACCAAGGAGAAAAGACCAAAGAAAAAAGACAAGACGGGCTAAGGGACAGCTAAGGGACGGACACCACCTGGGCGACGCAAGGGACAAAGGAGGACGGGAACAAAAGACAAACAAACCAAGAGGCAAGGAAGAAAGCCAAAAACAGGAAGCCCAAGAGAAGGGGCTAGGACTACTAAGAAAAAAGACCTAAGAAGAGGGGGGGCCATAACATTGCAACCTCTAACAGTCACCCGGATCAGAAGACTGAAAGAGGAGATGCAAACTAAGGAGGACTAAAAGGAAACAGCGAGAAACTAGAGAAAAAAGGGGGGAGGGAGGGGGGGGGGGGGACGAAGGGATGCAACTGAAGGGGGAAACTTAAGGAGGCAACTAAGGGTGGAAACGTTGAACTAGGGAAGCAAGACTAAAGGGAGACACTGCAAAAACACTCCAAAAGCAGGGAAGGGAACCAGACAAGAGAAAGACACACTTGAAGCAAAGCGAAACCTAAAAGACTGGTCTGGGCAGGTACAACAGAAAGAAACAGAGACATAATCAAGATCTAGCATCTTGATCTGGATCTTAGCGGCAGATTGACCTTGATCTTGGTCCAGATCTAGCCCCAGATCTGGAACGTTGTCGTTGTTGCTGTGTCCAATCTGGAACTGTTTAACCAGCTCTTGGCGCTCACAGGATCGCGCGCTTGGCCA
>JACBWV010000324.1:0-37870 GCA_013435795.1 Chlamydomonas sp. ICE-L
AGTTTACAATACTCGAGGGCAGTCCCCCACCCCCCCCTCCCCCCCCACACCCACCACACACACACACACACCACCCCTACAGTATGAGGAGCGTCCCCCCCCCCCCTCCCCACCCCCCCCCCCACCCCCCCCCCCACACACACACACACACACACACACACACACACACACACACACCCCCACAGTACTGAGGAGCGTCCCCCCCCCCCCCCCCCCCACAACAACACAAAAATACAAGAAAACTACACACACAACAAACAAACAAAAATATTACAGACTGAGAGCAGTACCCCCAACCACCCACCCCCCACCCCCCCCCTACAAGTAATGAGAGCCAGTCCACCCCCCCCACACACCCACACACACACACACACCCACCCCTACAGTAATGATGAGCAGTACCCACCCAACCCCCCCCCCCCCCCCCCCCCCCCCCCCCCCCCCCCCCCCCCCCCCCCACACACACCACCCCACTCTACAGTACTGAGGAGCAGTCCCCCCCCCCTCCCACACACACCCCTACAGTACTGATGAGCAGTCCCCCCCCCCCCCCCACCACACACACACACACACACACACACACACCCCACCCCTAAGTACTGGGAGCAGTCCCCCCACCCCCCACCACCACACCACACACACACACACACACACACACACACAAACAACCCACCCACTACAGTACTGAGGAAGCAGTCCCCCCCCCCCCCCACACAACACACACACACACCACACAACCACCCCTACAGTATGAGGAGCAGCCCCCCCCCCCCACACACACACACACACACACACACACACACACACCACCCCCTACAGTACTGAGGAGCAGGTCACCCCCCCCATCCACCCCCCCACACACAACACCACACACACACACACACCACACACACCCCTACAGTATGAGGGCAGTCCCCTCCCCCCCCCCCCCACCAACAAACCATCCACAACCCAACCAACAACACAACCCCCCACCCACCAAACCACCCCCCCCCCCCCCCCCCCCCCCACACCCACACACACACACACACACACCACCCCCTACAGTACTGAGGAGCAGTCCCCCCCCCCCCCCCCCCCCCCCCCCCACCCCCCACCCCCCCACACACACAACAACACAACACACACACACACCCCCCCCTACAGTACTGAGGAGCAGTCCCCCACACACCCACACCCACACACACACACACACACCACACCCACTACACACCACCCCCCCTCAGTAATGAGGAAGCAGTCCCACCCACACCCACACCACACACCCACCCACCCACCACACACACACACACTCCGACCAGTATGAAGGAGCAGGCCCCACACACACCCCACACCACCACCCCCACGTACAGGCCCGCCCAGAGAAAACCGTCCATTTACCCCCACCCCCACACACCCCTCAAACCCCAACACACACACAAACACAAACAACCCACCCCCTGCAGTGCTGAGGAGCAGTCACGCCCAGAAAACGCTTCCCTCCTCCCCGTCATTGAAAAGCTGAAGAAGGTGAAGGTCGCTCTTGACGCCGCAGTTGGTGCACAGGGCTTTCCTCCCATCAGCTACTCAGACCTGTTGGTGCTAGCTTGCAGGGAGTCCCATCTCATGAAGTGGGCTCGCATCAAAACTGAGGTAAGTGAGGCCCCCCTTAATTCAGCTACAAGCCAGGCCCCCCTTATTTCTGGACCCGGAGAAAGTGAAGGGTGCTGTTGGTGCTGACTGCTTTTCCACCATCAGCAATGTGGCGCAGCTGGACTGATATATTTCATTTAATTGTGTATGGAGCACCTGGTCCGCGTGGATACTTCAACACACTCACACACACACACACACACACACACACACACAAACACTCACAATCACACTCACACTCACACACACACACACTCACACTCACACTCACAATCCCAGGAAGGCTTCAAGGATGGTCAAGTTGACAGTACCCAACACCAAAACTCACTCAAGCTCACACCCACACTTACACTAACACTCACACCCCAGAAATGCTTCAAAGATGATCAAGGGGACAGTTCCTAACACCAAAACTCACTCACACTCACACTCACACTCACACTTCCGCTTACAGGAGTGCAACATAGATTCCCTTGATGCATAAGGCGCACTCTGGCCCGTCACAGTGTGGGACAGCGCCAAAAAAACTAACGCTCACATGTACACTAACATCATAAAACACTCAACAAATCCCATGGAAGGATCAGGATGAGCGATGGGGCAGTTCCTAACATCAAAACTCACTCACACTCACACTTACACTCACACTTATGCTTGCAGGAGGGCAACAGAGATTCCCTTGATGCATAATGCGCACTCTGGTATTTTTTCAGTTGTATGTATGACGTTGTATGTATGTAGCATATTTGCCCGTCCTCCTTGGTCAAGTGGACAGTTCCCAACACCAAAACCCACGCACACTAACACTAACACTCACGCCCACGCCCACAATCTCACTCACACTCGCACTCCCAGGAAGGCAACGGGGGTTCCATTGATGCATATGGAGCACCCTGGCCCTTTTTATGGTGCATTTTGGCCCGTCTTCCTTGGTTGTGTGGACAGTACCCAACACCAAAACTCACTAAAACTCACACTCACATGAAGGCAACAGGGATTCCATCGAGCAATATGGAGCACCATGACCTATTTTTTAAATTATGTATGTGACACCTTGGCCTGCCATCCTTGGTCGTGTGGACACTTCCTACCACCAAACACTCACACTCACACTTACACTAACACTTACGCTTAAAGGAGGGCAACAGAGATGCCATTGATGCATATGGCGCACTCTGGCCTTCTTTTTGTTATGTATGACACATCTTTGCCCGTCTTCCTTGGTCAAGTGGACAGTTCCCAACACCAAAACCCACTCACACTAACACTAACACTCACGCCCACACTCACAATCATACTCACACGCGCACTCCCAGGAAGGCAACAGGGACTCCATCGATGCATATGGCCAGTGATTTTTTTGAGAATTTTTTTGAGAAATTGGACAGAGACATTAAGTATATGGCAGCCATATACCCAGGTGTAGACTTTGGTGGGGCAGAGACATTAAGTATATGGCAGCCATATACCGGTGCAGAGTTGGTGGGGCAGAGAGGACGAGACATAAGTATATGGCAGCCATATACCAGGGGAGACTTTGGTGGGGGAGAGACATAGTATATGGCAGCCATTATACCCCAGGTGCAGAATTTGGTGGGCAGGAGACATTAAAGTTATCTGGACAGCCATATACCCAGAGGGTAGACTTTGGTGGGGCAGAGACTTAAGTAATATGGCAGCCATATACCCAGGTGTAGACTTTGGTGGGGCAGAGACATTAAGTATATGGCAGCCATATACCCAGGTGTAGACTTTGGTGGGGCAGAGACATTAAGTATATGGCAGCCATATACCCAGGTGTAGACTTTGGTGGGGCAGAGACATTAAGTATATGGCAGCCATATACCCAGGTGTAGACTTTGGTGGGGCAGAGACATTAAGTATAGGCAGCATATACCAGGTGTGACCTTGGTGGGGGCAAGAGAAATTAAGTATATGGCGCCATATACCCAGGGTAGACTTGGTGGGGCAGAGACATTAAGTATATGGCCAAGCCATATACCAGTGTAGGACTTTGGTGGGGCAGGAGGCGACATTAGAGACCATAAGTATATGCAGCCATTACCCAGGTGTAGACTTTGGTGGGGCCAGAGACATTAAGTATATGGCAGCCATATACCCACGGTGTAGACTTTGGTGGGCAGAGAGACATAGTATATGGCAGCCCGATCCTCCAGTTGACATTTGAAAAGACCAAACATTAAGGTCTGGCAAAGGATGGAAAGAGAGGAGGAAAAAACAAAAGAAAAGAAAAACAAAAAAAAAGAAACAAAAAAAAAAAAAAAAAAAGAAAAAAAAACAAAAAGAAAAGAAAACAATAAAAAAAAAAAAAAAACAAAATAAGAAAAAAAAAAAAAAAATAAAAAAGAAAAAAAAAAAAAAGAAAAAAAAAAGAAAAACAAAACATACGAACAAAACAAAACAAACCACCACAAAAAAAAAAACAAGAAAATAAACATAAACAACCCGCCAAGAAAATAAACAAAACGACACCACCAAAACGACACAGCAACGACTAACAAAAAAAAAAAGAAAAAAAATAAACAAAAAACAACAAGAAAACCAAACAAGCAAAACCAACACGAAAAAAAAAGCCAACAAAGAAAAAAAAAAAAAAAAAAAACAAAAAAGATAAAACAAAAAAAAAAAAAAAAAAAAAAAAGAAAAAAAAAAACAAAAAAAAGACAGAAAAAAAAAAAAAAAAAACAAAAACAAAAAAAAAAAGAAGAAAAAAAGAGTAAAAAAAACAAAAGAAAAACAAAAAAAAAAAAAAAAAATAATAAAAATGAAAAACAGACAACAACAAAAAAAAAAAAAATAAAAAAACCAAAAAACAACAAAAACAAACAAAAACAAAAAAAAAAAAAAAAAATATAAGAAAACAAAAAAAAACCCAAACAACCACCAAAAACCACCAAACCACACCCAACAAAACCACCCCCCACCACAAACCCCCCCCCCCACCCCCCCCCCCCCCCCCCCCCCCCCACACACACACACACACACCTCCCCCCCCATATCTGGAACGCCCTATGCTTACAAGCGGTTCCATACAAATCGGCCTGCCAAATTTGTGGTTCCATAAAAACGGTTCCATAAAAATAAAATAAAAAGTGGTTCCATAAAAATAAAATAAAAAGTGGTTCCATAAAAACGGCCTGTCAAATTTGCTGTGTAAAAGATTACTGTGTTGCTTAGATCTCAGTTATAAATAAATCCATACATTCAAACGAGAATGGGGATCAATTTCTCCTAATTACTCTATTTATAAACCTACCAACAAGTGGTTACACTAGAAAACGATCCTAGTCGCAGATCAGGGTTACCTATGGGACAATCCATGGCAACATATTATCATAGCCTAGCCTCAGTGGCAAAATTCAGCAGAACTTGTGGTTATCTACAACACAATCCTGGTCACGAATCTTGGTTACCAACGGGACAACCAACATGGCATAGCTCCTAGTAGCCTTTCTGGCAAATACAAGCAACACTACTTGGTTGTCATAAAAATGTCACAAATCCTAGTAACCCCTGTGTAAACCCCTGTGCGGTCGAAGTGGGTTTGACTATTTATATGCATGGGAGGGAGGGATGGGGGGTAGGGCTCAGTAATAGAACAAGAATAACTCGAAGCACGCAATCAAGCCACCCAGGCAAAAGCGAAGAGACAAAGATGCAGCGAGATACAGGCAGTTGCTTACCTTCGGTGGCCGGTTTCGATTTGCACGGCCGGCCTCGGCCAGGCGCAACAACAGTCGTTGCAGCCCCGAAGATGGTCTTCCAGGTGCCTGGGGGTAGTCCTAAGCACTGCGCCTTGGTCGGGCGACCAGTCTTCTGCTTCTTATGCTTCGTGAGCATCTTGGATACTTGAGTTTGTGCGGTCGAAGTGGGTTTGACTATTTATACGCATGCCATGCTGGGCTACCATACCCGATATTGACAGCCCTAGGCAGTTATTATATTCAAAAGTGGTCGGCCTGGCAGGCTTTTTTGAATATCGAGTCATCGTCGACAGCGTCATTAACCCCTGTCACCCACGTGGCCACGTCATCACGACCTGGTGGTGACCTGCGCGATGCTCCTGCCAGGTGTCTACAATCCAAGTCTGCCAGGTGTCCACAATCCAAGCCTGCCAGGTGTCCACAATCCAACCACCAGTCTGCCAGGTGTCCACAATCCAACCACCAGTCTGCCAGGTGTCCACAATCCAACCACCAGTCTGCCAGGTGTCCACAATCCAACCACAGTCTAGCAAGTGTCCACATCCAGCCTGCCAGGTGTCCCACATCAACAACCGTCTGCCAGGGTCCACAAATCCAACCACCAGTCTGCCAGGTGCCCACAAACCAACCACCAGTTCTGCCAGGTGTCAACCAATCCAACCAACAGTCTGCCAGGTGTCCACAATCCAACACCAGTCTGCCAGGGGTTTTTGTCCACCAATCAACCACCCCCCAGCGCCAGGTGTCCACATCCAACCTGCCAGGTGTCCACAATCCAACCACCAGTCTGCAAGGTGTCCACAATCCAACCCACCATGTGTATGACAGGTGTCCACAATCCAAACCACCAGTCTGCAGGTGTCCACAATCCAACCAAGATGCAGGTGTCCACAATCAAGCCTGCCAGGGTCCACAATCCAAACCACCAGTCTGCCAGGGGTGTCCAACAATCCAACCACCAGTCTGCAGGTGTCCACATCCAACACCAGTTCTGCCAGGTGTCCACCATCCAAGCCATGCCAGGTGTCCCACAATCCAACCAACAGTCGCAGGTGTCCACAATCCAACCCAGTATGCCAGGGTCCACAATCCAACCACAGTCTGCCAGGTGTCCACAATCCAACCACCAGTCTGCCAGGTGTCCACAATCCAACCACCAGTCTGCCAGGTGTCCACAATCCAACCACCAGTCTGCCAGGTGTCCACAATCCAAGCCTGCCAGGTGTCCACAATCCAACCCCTTCACCACGTCACCACGACCTGGTGGTGACCTGCGCGATGCTCCTGTCAGGTGTCTACAATCCAAGAACATTAAGTATATGGCACTCGCGATGCTCCTCTCAAGCAACCGAAAGCCCTGACTTTTGTATTGTTCATGTAGCACCTTGCACCTCTTCCTGTGCTGTGCAGCCAGTACTTAACACCATAACTCACTCACACCCACCCTACACTTCCACTCACACTCACACTCACACTCACACTCACAGGAAGGCAACAGGGATTCCATCGATGCATATGGAGCACCCTGACTTTTGTATTGTTCATGTGGCACCTTGCACCTCTTCCTTTGCTGTGTGGCCAGTACTTAACACCATAACTCACTCACACCCACCCTACACTTCCACTCACACTCACACTCACACTCACACTCACACTCACAGGAAGGTAACAGGAATTCCATCGATGCATATGGAGCACCCTGACTTTTGTATTGTTCATGTGGCACCTTGCACCTCTTCCTTTGCTGTGTGGCCAGTACTTAACACCATAACTAACTCACACTCACCCTACACTTCCACTTCCACTCACACTCACACTCACACTCACAGGAAGGCAACAGGGATTCCATCGATGCATATGGCACACCCTTACTTGTGTATTTTGTATGTAGCACCTTGCACCTCTTCCTTTGCTGTGTGGCCAGTACTTAACACCATAACTAACTCACACCCACCCTACACTTCCACTCACACTCACACTCACACTCACACGCACAGGAAGGCAACAGGGATTCCATCGATGCATATGGCGCACCCTGGCCCGTCATCCTCGGTCGTGTGGACAGTGCCACACCCGGCGATAAGCACCTGCCTGCCGACAACGCTCTTTGACGCAGATTAGGGTAATTAACAAAACCACCACCCCCATCACCACCAACCGCCCACCCACACCAGCCTGTACCCCCCCACCTCAACCACCACGGTTCTATAGCCCCACCACCTCCCGCCCCCCCTCCGCCCACCCCCACCCCCCCCCCCCCCACCACCACCCCACCCCCCCCACCCAACCCAACCCCCCCCCTCCCCCCCCCCCTCCCACCCCCCACCCCCACCCCCACCCTCCACCCATCCCCGCCGCCCCCCCCCCGCGCCCCCCTACCCCCCCCCCCCCCCGCCCCCCCCCCCCCCCCACCACCCACCACCCCCCCCACACACCACCCCCCACCACCACCAACACCACCATACAAAATCTCCACACCATGTCACAATCACCTCCTTCCTGCAAACGCCCTGTTGAAATGAATTATTTAATTACAAAGCCCACCACCATCCCACCACCCCCCAACCCCCTCCACCAAACCAGCCGTTTACCCACCCTCTCCAACCAAACCAACTTTTTCATCATACACAACCACCACCCCCACCACCACCCCATACAAGTCTGTCCACAAAACTCCCTTCCATACGCACCTTCCTGGCCTACAACTCTCTCCGTTTGAAGATATTTGGTAGTTACAACCACCACCACCATCACCACCACCGCCACCACCAGCCTGCACCCACCACCACCACAACGTGTCTAATCCACAACCATCACCACCATCCACCACCAAACCACCACACCACCAACCACCACCTCACCACCCCCCCCCCCCCACCACCACCCCCACCACCACCACCCCCACCCACCCCCCCCACCCACCCCCCCCCCCCCCCTCCACCCCACCCCCCTCATACCCCCACCAACCACCAACCCCCACCACCGCCCCCCCCCACCACCCACCTACCACTCACCATCACCACCACACAGCCCCCACTCCCACCACCACCACCACCCACCACCACCACCACCACCACCTACCAACCCACCACCACCACCACCTACCCACCCACCACCCACCACCACACACCACCACACCCACACACCACCACCCCCACCACCACATCCACCACCACGCACAAGCGCCACACCAGGTCAAAAGCACCTGCCTGCCGACAGCACTCATGTAGAGGAGATTAGGGTAGGTACAACAACCACCACCATCACCATCACCACAACCACCAGCCTGTACCCACCGCCACCACCAACATGTTCTATACACAACCACCACCACCACCACCACCACCACCACCATCATCACCACCACCAGCAGCCTGTACCCACCACCACCAGAATTAAAATTAAATTTATAATTCAAATTGAAAAAATGACACCTCCCAACCCACCTCATCAAGGCCGCCCTGAACACGGAGGCCTAGACCCTCCACCCACCACCACCACCAGAATCTAAATCATAGTTCAAATTCAAATTCAAAATTGACACCTGCCAACCCTCCCATTAAGGCTGCCCTGAACACGGAGGCCTAGACCCTCCACCCACCACCACCACCAGAATCAAAATCATAGTTCAAATTCAAATTCAAAATTGACACCTGCCAACCCTCCCATTAAGGCTGCCCTGAACACGGTGGCCTAGACCCTCCACCCACCACCACCACCAGAAATAAAATCATAGTTCAAATTCAAATTCAAAAATTACACCTGCCAACCCTCCCATCAAGGCTGCAGTGTTGGCTGGGAACCCTCTACCCACCACCTCAACCAGAATTCAAATTCAAATTCAAATATTACCACCTCCCAACCCACCCATACAGGCCGCCCTAAAACGGTGGCCAACAACCCTCCACCCACCACCACCACCAGAATTCAAATTCAAATTCAAATCTTGCCACCTCCCAACCCACCCATACAGGCCGCCCTAAAACGGTGGCCAAGGACCCTCCACCCACCACCACCACCAGAATTCAAATTCAAATTCAAATATTGCCACCTCGCAACCCACCCATACAGGCCGCCCTAAAACGGTGGCCAAGGACCCTCTACCCACCACCACCACCAGAATCAAAATCATAGTTATAATAAATATTCAAAAAATGACACCTCCCAACCCTCCCATTAAGGCCGCAGTGAACACAGTGGCCAAGACCCTCCACCCTTCCACCAACAGAATTTAAATTCAAATATTGCCAAATCTCAAACCTCCCCTCTTTAAGGCCACAGTGAACACGGTGGCCAAGAACCCTCTACCCACCACCACCAGAATTAACATCATAGTTCAAATTCAAATTCAAAAATTGACACCTCACAACCCTCCCATACAGGCCGCCCTGAACACGGTGGCCAAGAACCCTCCTTCCACCACCACCACCAGAATTCAAATTCAAATTCAAATATTGCCACCTCCCAACCCACCCATACAGGCCGCCCTAAAACAGTGGCCAAGGACCCTCTACCCACCACCACCAGAATTAACATCATAGTTCAAATTCAAATTCAAAAATTGACACCTCCCAACCCTCCCATTAAGGCTGCCCTGAACACATTGGCTGGGAACCCTCTACCCACCACCTCAACCAGAATTCAAATTCAAATTCAAATATTGCCACCTCCCAACCCACCCAAACAGGCCGCCCTGAACACGGTGGCCAAGGACCCTCTACCCACCACCACAACCAGATTTAAAATCACAGTTATAATTCAAATTCAAATCTTGCCACATCTCAACCCACCCCATCTAGGCTGCCCTGAACACGTTGGCAGGGAACCCTCTACCCACCACCACAACCAGAATTCAAATTCAAATTCAAATCTTGCCACATCAAAACCCACCCCATCTAGGCTGCCCTAAAACGGTGGCCAAGGACCCTCTACCCACCACCACCACCAGATTTAAAACCACAGTTATAATTCAAATTCAAAAATTGACACCTCCCAACCCACCCATACTGGCTGCCCTAAAACGGTGGCCAAGAACCCTCCACCCACCACCACCACCAGAATTCAAATTCAAATTCCAATATTGCCACCTCCCAACCCACCCATACAGGCCGCCCTAAAACAGTGGCCAAGGACCCTCTACACACCACCACCACCAGAATTAACATCATAGTTCAAATTCAAATTCAAATATTGCCACCTCCCAACCCACCCATACAGGCTGCCCTAAAACGGTGGCCAAGGACCCTCTACCCACCACCACCACCAGATTTAAAATCACAGTTATAATTCAAATTCAAAAATTGACACCTCCCAACCCATTAAGGCCGCAGTGAACACGGTGGCCAGGAACCCTCCACCCACCACCACCAGAATTAACATCTTAGTTCAAATTCAAATTCAAAAATTGACACCTCCCAACCCACCCATACAGGCTGCCCTAAAACGGTGGCCAAGGACCCTGTACCCACCACCACCACCAGAATTAACATCATAGTTCAAATTCAAATTCAAAAATGTACTCCTCCCAACCCACCCATACAGGCCGCCCTAAAACAGTGGCCAAGGACCCTCTACCCACCACCACCACCAGAATTAACATCATAGTTCAAATTCAAATTCAAACATTTACTCCTCCCAACCCACCCATGCAGGCCGCACTAAAACAGTGGCCAAGGGCCCTCTACCCATCACCGCCACCAGAATTATCATCATAGTTCAAATTCAAATTCAAAAATTGACACCTCCCAACCCACCCATACAGGCTGCCCTAAAACGGTGGCCAAGGACCCTCTACCCACCACCACCACCAGATTTAAATCACAGTTATAATTCAAATTCAAAAATTTACACCTCCCAAACCTCCCATTAAGGCCGCAGTGAACACGGTGGCCAAGAACCCTCCACCCACCACCACCAGAATTAACATCATAGTTCAAATTCAAATTCAAAAATTGACACCTCCCAACCCTCCCATTAAGGCTGCTCTGAACACATTGGCTGGGAACCCTCTACCCACCACCTCAACCAGAATTCAAATTCAAATTCAAATATTGCCACCTCCCAACCCACCCATACAGGCCGCCCTGAACACGGTGGCCAAGGACCCTCTACCCACCACCACCACCAGATTTAAAATCACAGTTATAATTCAAATTCAAATCTTGCCACATCTCAACCCACCCCATCTAGGCTGCCCTGAACACGTTGGCAGGGAACCCTCTACCCACCACCACAACCAGAATTCAAATTCAAATTCAAATCTTGCCACATCACAACCCACCCCATCTAGGCTGCCCTAAAACGGTGGCCAAGGACCCTCTACCCACCACCACCACCAGATTTAAAACCACAGTTATAATTCAAATTCAAAAATTGACACCTCCCAACCCACCCATACAGGCTGCCCTAAAACGGTGGCCAAGAACCCTCCACCCACCACCACCACCAGAATTCAAATTCAAATTCCAATATTGCCACCTCCCAACCCACCCATACAGGCCGCCCTAAAACGGTGGCCAAGGACCCTCTACCCATCACCAGCACCAGATTTAAAATCATAGTTCAAACTCAAATACAAAAATATACACCTGCCAACCCACCTATACAGGCCACCCTAAAACGGTGGCCAAGGACCCTCTACCCACCACCACCACCAGAATTAACATCATAGTTCAAATTCAAATTCAAAAATTGACACCTCCCAACCCACCCATACAGGCTGCCCTAAAACAGAGGCCAAGGACCCTCTACCCACCACCACCACCAGAATTAACATCATAGTTCAAATTCAAATTCAAACATGTACTCCTCCCAACCCACCCATACAGGCCGCCCTAAGACAGTGGCCAAGGACCCTGTACCCACCATCACCACCAGAATTAACATCATAGTTCAAATTCAAATTCAAAAATTGACACCTGCCAACCCTCCCATCTAGGCTGCCCTGAACACGTTGGGTGGGAACCCTCTACCAACCACCTCAACCAGAATTCAAATTCAAATTCAAATCTTGCCACATCTCAACCCACCCCATCTAGGCTGCCCTGAACACGTTGGCTGGGAACCCTCTACCCACCACCACAACCAGAATTCAAATTCAAATTCAAATCTTGCCACATCTCAACCCACCCCATCTAGGCTGCCCTGAACACATTGGCCGGGAACCCTCTACCCACCACCACAACCAGAATTCAAATTCAAATTCAAATCTTGCCACATCTCAACCCACCCCATCTAGGCTGCCCTGAACATTGTGTCAAAGACCCTCTACCCACCACCACCACCAGAATCAAAATCATAATTATTATAAATATTCAAAAATTTACACCTCCCAAACCTCCCATTAAGGCCGCAGTGAACACGGTGGCCAAGAACCCTCGACCACCACCACCAGAATTAACATCATAGTTCAAATCCAAATTCAAAAATTGACACCTCCCAACCCACCCATACAGGCTGCCCTGAACACGGTGGCCAAGAACCCTCTGCCCACCACCTCAACCAGAATTCAAATTCAAATTCAAATATTGCCACCTCCTAACCCACCCATACAGGCCGCCCTAAAACGGTGGCCTAGACCCTCCACCCGCGACCACCGCCAGAATTAAAATCATAGTTCAAATTCAAATTCAAAAAATTACACCTGCCAACCCTCCCATTAAGGCTGCAGTGATGGTGTCAGAGACCCTCTAACCACCACCACCACCACCAGAATTCAAATTCAAATTCAAATATTGCCACCTCCCAAACCACCCATACAGGCCGCCCTGAAACAGTGGCCAAGGACCCTTTACCCACCACCACCACCAGATTTAAAATCACAGTAAAAATTCAAATTCAAATCTTGCCACATCTCAACCCACCCCATCTAGGCTGCCCTGAACACGTTGGCCGGGAACTCTCTACCCACCACCACAACCAGAATTCAAATTCAAATTCAGATCTTGCCACATCTCAACCCACCCCATCTAGGCTGCCCTGAACATTGTGTCAAAGACCCTCTACCCACCACCACCACCAGAATCAAAATCATAATTATTATAAATATTCAAAAATTTACACCTCCCAAACCTCCCATTAAGGCCGCAGTGAACACGGTGGCCAAGAACCCTCGACCACCACCACCAGAATTAACATCATAGTTCAAATCCAAATTCAAAAATTGACACCTCCCAACCCACCCATACAGGCTGCCCTGAACACGGTGGCCAAGAACCCTCTGCCCACCACCTCAACCAGAATTCAAATTCAAATTCAAATATTGCCACCTCCTAACCCACCCATACAGGCCGCCCTAAAACGGTGGCCTAGACCCTCCACCCGCGACCACCGCCAGAATTAAAATCATAGTTCAAATTCAAATTCAAAAAATTACACATGCCAACCCTCCCATTAAGGCTGCAGTGATGGTGTCAGAGACCCTCTAACCACCACCACCACCACCAGAATTCAAATTCAAATTCAAATATTGCCACCTCCCAACCCACCCATACAGGCCGCCCTGAAACAGTGGCCAAGGACCCTTTACCCACCACCACCACCAGATTTAAAATCACAGTAAAAATTCAAATTCATATCTTGCCACATCTCAACCCACCCCATCTAGGCTGCCCTGAACACGTTGGCCGGGAACTCTCTACCCACCACCACAACCAGAATTCAAATTCAAATTCAGATCTTGCCACATCTCAACCCACCCCATCTAGGCTGCCCTGAACACGGTGTCAGAGACCCTCTACCCACCACCACCATCAGAATCAAAATCATAATTATAATAAATATTCAAAAATTTACACCTCCCAAACCACCCATTAAGGCCGCGGTGAACACGGTGCCAAGAATCCTCAACCACCACCACCAGAATTAACATCATAGTTCAAATTCAAATTCAAAAATTGACATCTCCCAACCCTCCCTTTAAGGCTGCCCTGAACACGTTGGCTGGAAACCCTCTACCCACCACCTCAACCTGAATTCAAATTCAAATTCAAATATTGCCACCTCCCAACCCACCCATACAGGCCACCCTAAAACAGTGGCCAAGGACCCTCTACCCACCACCACAACCAGATTTAAAATCACAGTTATAATTCAAATTCAAATCTTGCCACATCTCAACCCACCCCATCTAGGCTGCCCTGAACACGTTGGCTGGGAACCCTCTACGCATCACCACAACCAGAATTCAAATTCAAATTCAAATCTTGCCACATCACAACCCACCCCATCTAGGCTGCCCTGAACACGTTGGCTGGGAACCCTCTACGCACCACCACAACCAGAATTCAAATTCAAATTCCAATCTTGCCACCTCCCAACCCACCCATACAGGCCGCCCTAAAACGGTGGCCAAGGACCCTCTACCCACCACCACAACCAGAATCAAAATCATAGTTCAAATTCAAATTCAAAAATTTACACCTGCCAACCGACCTATACAGGCCGCCATAAAACGGTGGCCAAGGACCCTCTACCCACCACCACCACCAAAATTAAAATGATAGTTCAAATTCAAATTCAAATCTTGCCACATCTCAACCCACCCATACAGGCTGCCCTAAAACGGTGGCCAAGAACCGTCTACCCACCACCACAACCAGAATTCAAATTTAAATTCAAATCTTGCCACATCTCAACCCACCCCATCCAGGCTGCCCTGAACACGTTGGCCGGGAACCCTCTACCCACCACCACAACCAGAATTCAAATTCAAATTCAAATCACGGTTGCTGAGTCCCCAAACCGAAAGATGTAAAAAAAGGAAAAAGGACGAAGGGCCTGTTTTCTGCAAAGCCCTGTGACCACCACCAACCACACCACCACCAGAATCCAAAGTCGAATTAAAATTATATTGTTTTTACTTCACAACCCACCCCATCTAGGCTGCCCTGAACACGTTGGCTGGGAACCCTCTACTCACCACCACAACCAGAATTCAAATTCAAATTCAAATCTTGCCACATCTCAACCCACCCCATCTAGGCTGCCCTGAACACGGTTGCCGAGTCCCCAAACGAAAAGATGTAAAAAAAGGAAAAAGGACGAAGGGCCTATTTTCTGCAAAGCCCTGTGACCACCACCAACCACACCACCACCAGAATCCAAAGTCGAATTAAAATTATAATGTTTCTACTTCACAACCCACCCCATCTAGGCCCCCCTGCACATAGTGGCCGAAAATCCAAACGAAAAAAGAAAAAGAAAATTAAAAGAAAAACGGGTATATTTTCCATAAAGCCCTCCACCACCCCCACCACCAGAATTCAAATTCAAAATTGTAATAAAATACAGCCACCTCTCAACTCACCCCCTATAGGCCGCCCTGAAATGGTGGCCAAGGACCCTTTACCCACCACCACCACCAGATTTAAAATCACAGTAATAATTCAAATTCAAATCTTGCCACATTTCAACCCACCCCATCTAGGCTGCCCTGAACACGTTGGCTGGGAACCCTCCAACCACCACCACAACCAGAATTCAAATTCAAAATAAAATAATAATAAAATACAGCCACCTCTCAACTCACCCCATCTAGGCCGCCCTGAACACCGTGGCCGAGAACCCCAATGAGAAAAAGGGACTCTTTTCCGCCAAGCCCATGTTGTGGTGCGTGTGCTAGCATATGTGTGTATTTTCTATTTCATGTGTATTTTTTTAATTGTTTTTGTATATCTGATGTTTTATGTATTTTTGTATGTGTGTCTAAAACAGGGAAGGCATTTTCCGCCAAGCCCATGTTGTGGTGAGTGTGCTCTAGCATATGTATGTGTTTTGCAGTTATATGAGTATTTTTTACATCTATATTGTGTATTTATGTAGTTGTTGTATATGTATGTTTATGTGTATTTATGTAGTTGTTGTATATGTATGTTTATGTGTATGTATGTAGTTGTTGTATATGTATGTTTATGTGTATTTATGTAGTTGTTGTATATGTAATTTTGTGGATGTTTAAGTGAATGTCGTTTGGTTGTATATTTATTTTTCTTTTATTTATTTAGTTTTTTTATAAACATGTTATTTTTATGTGTATTTATGTGGTTGTTGTATATGTATAAGTTATGTGTCTGTCTGTCTTGTTGTCTACTGTCCTGTTTCTTGTCTGTCTGTCGTTTTGTCTCTGTCTGTTTTCGAAACCTGTGTCCTTCTTGTCGTTTGTTGTCTCTGTCTGTTTCCTGTGTCTTTCTGTCGTTGTTGTCTCTGTCTGTTTTTCTTTGTCTGTCTGGTCGTTTGTTTCTATGTCGTTTCTGTTCTTTTGTAGTTGTTTGTCTCTGTCTTTTTCTTGGGTCTTTCTTTGTTTGTTGTCTCTTTCTGTTTCTGTTTCTTTCTTTCGTTGTCTCCTTCTTTTTCTGTTCTGTCTGTCGTTGTTGATCTCTTTCTGTTTCCTTTGTCTTTCTTTCGTTTTTTTCTCTGTCTGTTTCTGTTTCCTTTCTCGTTTCTTTTTTGTCTCTGTCTGTTGCTGTTCTTCCTGTCTTGTTTTCTCTGTATGTTATCTCTGTATTTCTGTCGTTGTTGTCTATGTCTGTTTCTGTGTCTTTCGGTAGTGTTGTCTTGTCTGTTTCTTGTGTCTGTCTGTCGTTGTTGTCCTTTCCTGTTTTCTGTGTCTTTCTAGTCGTGTTGTCTCCTGTCTGTTTCTGTGTTTTCTGTCCTTGTAGTCTCTGTCTGTTTCTGTGTCTGTTGTCGTTTGTTGTCTCTGTCTGTTCTTTTTCTTTTCTTTCGTTTTGTTTTCTCTTTTCTTTTTCTTTTTCTTTCTTTCTTTGTTGTCTCTGTCTGTTTCTTTGTCTTTCTTTATTTTGATCTCTTTCTTTTTCTTTGTCTTTCTTAGTTTTTGGTCTCTTTTCTGTTTCTTTGTTTTCTTTCGTTGTTCTTCTTTCTTTTTCTGTGTCCTGTATTAGTTGTTTATATTGTTCTGTTTATTTGTCTTTATGTGTTTTTGTATATGTATGTTTATGTGTATTTATGTATTTTTTATATGTGTGTCAATAACAGGAAAGGCAGTTTCCGCCAAGCTCGTGTTGTGGTGCGTGTGCTCTAGCATATGTATGTATTTTGTATATATATATATATATATATATAAATATGTGTGTATTTTTTACATTTATTTTGTGTATTTCTGTTTTTTTATTTTTCATATATGTATTGTTGTATGTGTGTCCAAAACAAGGTAGGCATTATCCCCAAGCCAAGGGATTTTTATTTCCGCTACATATAGCGATCGCTAGTTATCGAAATTATCGCTATAAAAAAAGTAAAAACACAAAATTTAAGGTTTGTTTTTGCCCTTAATTTCCCTAAAAAGCTACAAAAAGCTATAAAAAGCTATAGAAAGCACTAAAACGCCGTCCCTGGGGGAGGCGTAAAAAAATATAGCTGGGAGAAACCCACTTTCAGATTTGAAAAAAAATCACTGCCCAAGCCCATGTTGTGGTGCGTGTGCCAGCATATGTATTTATGTATGTATTTTATGGTGAGTGTGTGGTGAGTGTGCCATAGCATATGTATGTATTTTGTGTATTCATGTTTTTCCATAATTTCTGTTTCGCGTATTTGTTTATTATTATTTTTAGATTATTGTGAGTATTTGTATATATGTTGAAACTGGGAGGCCTTTTTCGCCAAGGCCTCCATGTTGCGTGAGTGGTGGCTATAGCCATTTGTTATTTTTTTTTTTTCTTTTAGTTTTTATGTTATGTTAACGTAATAATGTTTTATAATATTTTTATATTATGTTGCAAACAGGGCAGGCCTTTTCCGCTAAGCCCATGTTGTTGTGAGTGTGCTAGCATATGTGTGTGTATTTTGTATTGTATGTGTATTTACATAAATATCGCTATATATATATATCTGTATGTATGTATATAGAATCGCTATGTATATATCTGTATGTATGTATATGTATGTGTATGTATGTATATAGAATCCCTATTTATATATCTGTATGTATGTATATAGAATCGCTATGTATATATATGTATGTATGTATGTATATAGAATCGCTATTTTTATACGAATTATGTTGTATGTATTAGAATCGCTATGTATATTCTGTATTATGGTATATAATCGCTATGCATATAATGTATGTATGTAGTATATAGAATCCGCTATGTATATATATGTGTTGTATTTTTATTTATGTTATAGAATTCGCTATGTACTATATAATGTATGTTCACTAATAGAATCGCTATGTATATATATGTATGTATGTGTATAGAATCGCATGTGTGTGTGTATTTTGTATTGTATGAGTATTTTTTACATTTATTTTGTGTATTTCTGTATTTGCTGTATGTTTATTTGTATTTATGTATTTATTTTTATTTATTTGTATTTATGTATTTATTTTTTACATTTATTTTGTGTATTGCCGTTTTTGCTGTATGTTTATTTGTATTTATGTATTTTTGTATGTGTGTCCAAAACAGGAAAGGCATTTTACGCAAAGCCCATGTTGTTGTGAGTGTGTGCGTGGTGAGTGTGTGTGTGTGTGTGGTGAGCGTGTGTGGTGAGCGTGTGTGTGGTGAGTGTGTGTGTGGTGAGCGTGTGTCGTGAGTGTGTGTGTGGTGAGCGTGTGTGGTGAGTGTGTGTGTGTGGTGAGCGTGTGTGGTGAGCGTGTGTGTGGTGAGTGTGTGTGTGGTGAGTGTGTGTGTTGTGTGTGTGGTGAATTGGTTTGTGTGTGAGTTTGTGTGTGGTGAGTGTTTGTGTGTGGTGGAGTGTGTGGTGTGTGCGTGTGTGTGTGAGTGTGTTTGTGTGTTTTTTGTTGTTGTTTGTGTTTAGTTTTTTTTTTTTGTTTTAGTGTTTGTGTTGATTTTTTGTTTGGGTGTGTTTTTGTGTTTTGGTTAATTGTGGTTTTTTTTTTTGTTTTTGTTTTTTTTTTTTTTCTTTTTTGTTTTTTTATTTTGTTTTGTTTTGGTGGCTGTGTGTGTGGTTCGTTTTGTGTGGTTTGTGGTTTCTATGTTTGTGTTTGCGTGTGTGTGTGCGTGCTGTGGTTGTGGGTGCGTGTGTTTTTTGTTTACTTTGTAGCTTATATTTGTGTGGTGCGTGTGCTCTCCTCTTCCCTTTCTTATTTGTCTTTTCCCCCCCCCACCTCTGTCTTTTTTCTTTCCTGTCTTTTTTCCCCTCCTCGGTCATCCTCTTTCTCCTCTCCGCCATCTTCTTTTTCTTTTTGCTCTCCTCTTTTTCTTTCTTTGTCTTTTCTTTTCTCTTTCCTACTCCGCATAGGTCGCATAGGTCTTATAGGTCGCATATCCGCATCTATGGTGAGTGTGCTAAAGCATATGTATGTAGTTTGTATTTTATATATATATATATATATATATGTTTATCCGCATATCCGCATCTATGGTGAGTGTGCTAAAGCATATGTGTGATTTTTTTTAGCTTCACGTGTACATATGTCCCATTTAGTTTTATACTTATGTATTTATGTGTATTAATCCTGCAATGCCCATGTAATGGTGAGCTGCATTTGGTTTGGTGTGGGTGTTTTTGGGGGAGGGGTGTGGGGGGGGGGGGGGGGTGGGGGGGTTGTTGTGTGTGTGTGTGATGCAGTGCAGTGCAGTGCAGCTAAAAACATGGATGCAGAGGAGGCAAGCTTTGCTGCACACCACACCACACCACCACCCCCACCCCTTTACCCAATACACCACCATCACCACCACCACCACCACCACCCACCAACTCACTACCAGCAACCGACCACCACCACCACTACCACCACCACCACCACCACCAACCACCAACTCACTACCAGCAACTCCCACAGCAACCGACCCCCCCTCGACCCACCACACCACTCCTCACCTCACCCCCCACACAGCCGCACCACCCCCCCCTCACTCACCACTCCCCCTCCCACCCCCCCCCACCCCCCTCCCGACCTTCCCCCCCACCACCCCCCACCCTCCCTCCATGCCCCCATCCCCCCCCCCCCAGCCCCCCGCCCCCGCCTCCCCCCCCGCCCCCCCGCCCCCCCCCTCCTCCCTTCACCCCTACCCCTCCCCCCCATCCCCTACCCCCCCGCCCCCCCCCCCCCCCCCCCCTCCCTCCCCTCCCCCTCCCCCCCCCCCACCCCCACCCCCGCCCCGCCACGCTCCGCCCCCCCCCCCCCGCCCCCCCCCCCACCCTTCCCCTCCCCCTCCCACGCACCACCGGCGCCTTCCCCCCGCCCCCCCCCCCCCCCCCCCTCCCCCAGCAAACACCGACCCCACCACCACCACTACCACCCCACCACCACCAACCACCACCTTCCCTACCATCAATCCTACCACCACCACCACCACCACTAACCACCACCACCCACCAACTCACTACCATCACCTCCACCCCCACCACCACCACTAAGCCACCACTACCAACCACACACTTACCACCACCCCCACCACCCCACCAACTCACTACCAGCCCGACCACCACCGAGGACAAGGAAAAGACCACCACCACTACCACACCACCACCACCAACCACCAACTCTCACTACCATCAAACCCTACCACCACCACCACTACCACCACCCCACCAACTCACCAACTCCCTACCACAAACCGACCCACGCACCCCCACCCCCATTCACTACCACCACGCGACCACCACCCACCAACTCACTACCAGCAACCGACCACCACCACCACCAACCACCACCACCACCAACCACCAACTCACTACCAGCAACCGACCACCACCACCACCACCACTACACCACACCACCACACCCACCACTCATACCATCACCTACCACCACCCACCAACACCACTACACCAACGACACCAACCACCAACTCACTACCAGCAACTGACCACCACCATCACCCACCAACCCACCAACCCACCACCAGCAACTGACCACCACCACCACCACCACATCCCCTGTGTGTGTGTGTGTTGTTGGTACAAGCCAGGCTTATTGGTGTGGTGCAGTGCAGCTAAGGACCACCACCACCATCACCACCACCACCACCGCCCACCAACCCACCAACCCACCAACCCACCACCAGCAACCCACCACCACCACCACCACCACATCCCCTGTGTGTGTGTGTGTTTTAGGGACAAGCCAGGCTTCTTGGTGTGGTGCAGTGCAGCTAAGGACCACCACCACCATCACCACCACCACCACCACCACCACCACCACCCACCAACCCACCAACCCACCACCAGCAACCGACCACCACCACCACCACCACATCCCCTGTTTTTGTGTGTTTTTAGGGACAGCCAGGCTTCTTGGTGTGGTGGTGCAAGCTAAGGAGCACCACCACCACCACCCCACCCACCACACACCACCACCACGCCCCCGCCCCACCACCAGCAAACGCGACCATCACCACTAACCGCCCACATCCCTGTTGTGTGTGTTTTAGGGACAAGCCAGGCTTCTTGGTGTGGTGCAGTGCAGCTAAGGAGCACCACCACCATCACCACCACCACCACCACCACCACCATCACCCACCAACCCACCAACCCACCACCAGCAACCGACCACCACCACCACCACCACATCCCCTGTGTGTGTGTGTGTGTGTGTTGTAGGGACAAGCCAGGCTTATTGGTGTGGTGCAGTGCAGCTAAGGACCAACTAAAACAGCAACAACACCTACCCACCACCACCCCCAACCCACCACCACCACCACATCACCACCACCACCACCCATCACCCCCACCACACAACCCACCCCCACCACCACTCACCACCAACACAACAGACACACCACCCACCACCCCCCCCACCCCACCACACACCACGCCCCCGTCCTCACCACCACCACCACCACCACCACACACCACACACCAACCCACAAACCCACCACCAACAACAACAACAACAACAACCCTGTGTGTTTGTGTTGTAGGGAGAAGCCAGGCTTATTGGTGTGGCGCAGTGCAGCTAAGGACCACCACCACCATTCCCACCACCACCACCACCACCACCACATCCCCTGTGTGTGTGTGTGTGTTTTTTGGGACAAGCCAGGCTTATTGGTGTGGTGCAGTGCAGCTAAGGACCACCACCACCACCACACACCAACCCACCACCACCCTCAACCCACCACCACCACCACCACATCACCACCACCACCACCACCACCACCAACAACCAACAACCCACCACCACCGCCACCACCACCACCACCACCACACACCACACACCAACCCACCAACCCACCAACCCACCACCAACAACAACAACAACAACAACCCTGTGTGTGTGTTGTAGGGAGAAGCCAGGCATCTTGGTGTGGTGCAGTGCAGCTAAGTACTTGGATACGGAAGAGGCAAGGTTCCCACCAACAACGACAACGACAACACCAACACCACAAACCCACCACACACCTACCACCAACACCAACACACTATTCCCCAACCCACCACCAACACCAACACATCTGTCTCTGTAGGGAGAAGCCAGGCTTCCTGGTGTGGTGCAGTGCAGCTAAGGACATGGATGCGGAGGAGGCAAGGTTTGCTGCCGCTGACCCTGTGTACGAGGGCGTCAAGAAGGAATACACACAGAGCAGACGCACAGTTCCCCGTCACAGTAGGTGGTGGGGGTGGGGGAGGTGGGGGTGGGGGTCAAACAGAGCAGGCGCACAGTCACCCGCACAAGTAGGTGGGGGGGTGGGGGAGTGGGGGTGGGGTCACCCAGCGACAGGCACACGGACACGCACAGTATTGGTGGGGTGGTGTGGGGTGGGGGTGTTTCGTCTGTGTGGGTGGGGGGGGGGAGCTGATTCTTTGTTTCAAGGTTACAAGAAGGAGTATACACAGAGCAGGCACACAGTGACACGCACAAGAAGGTGTGGGGGGGGGGGGGGGGGGGGGGTTCGTCTGTGTGGGGTGGGTGTGGGGGAGCTTATTCTTTGTTTCAAGGTTCTCAAGAAGAGTATTCACAGAGCGGCACACAGTACACCACAGTAGGTGGTGGTGGGGGGGGGGGGGGGGGGGGTTCGTCTGTGTGTGTGTGGGGGGTGGGGAGCTGATTTTTGTTTCAAAAAAGGATTATAAAACAAGAAGAAGTAAATACACAGAGCAGGCACACAGTTACCGCACAAGTTTAGGTGGTGGGGGTTGGGGGGGGGGTGTTCTTCTGTGTGGGGTGGGGGGGTGGGACTTATCCTTGTTTCAAGGTTAACAGAAGGGATACAACGAGCAGGCACACAGTGACACGCTCAAGTAGGTGGTGGGGGTGTGTGTGTGTGTCTGTGTGGGGTGGGGGGTGGGGTGGGGGGGTGGGGGTGGGAGCTGATTCTTTGTTTCAAGGTTACAGGAATGAGTACACACAAAGCAGGCGCACAGTGACCTGCAGAAGGTCACATGTATTTTGGTGGCTGTGGTAGTGGAAGATAGGAATTCTCGAACTGGCAGCAAACTCCGAATAGCGAAAGGAAAGGCACATCAAGAGCTGAACGAAAAACCAGAGCTGGCTACAAATAAAGGCACGGAGATCAAGCATGGAGCCCAGGACTGGAAACTTGAACTTGAACTTGGTTACATGGCTCCAGCCTTTAAGGCAGGCTCGCCGTCTTCGGCAGCAACAGAATCAACTGATTCAAACCAAAGCTCTGTTGGAGTCAAGGAATGGAAAGAAGGGAGAGATAGGGATCGTTACATAGCGCGAAGTGTTGAGAAAACTCGAAACGGTGTGTATAACTACCTCACCATCTGACCACATGACATGCTACGTTCATATCCTCACCACCACATAAGCTAGTGCGTGGGTGTGTTCGGGGGGGGGGGGGGGGGGGGGGGGGGGGGGGGTGGGGGGGGGCAACACAGAGTCAGGCACACCTGGCCCGCACAATAGGTCCCACCAAAATGAAACCATTACTACAAAACGCTATACCTAGCACCCGCCACAACCGTGTTTATAATTCCCGTCCCCTAAACATACTCACACTATGTTTGACCCCAATGTTCACACCCCATCCCCAACTACCACCACCACCACCACCACCACCACACTCAACTTTCACCCACCACCACCACCACACTCAACTTTCACCCACCACCACCACCACCACCACCACCACCACCACCTAAGTTTGCTCCCCCAAGTTTACACCACCACCACCGAAAAGACCACTACCACCATATTTATAATTCGCTTACCCTATACGTGATCACACTTCCCCCCACCCCTTCCTTTTGACTGGGCAGACTACGAGATCGACGTGATCAACATGTTAACAAGCTTGTCATACTTGGGTGCTACGTTCGACCCCCATGTCCTCACCCTAACCCCAACCCCAATCACCACCACCACCACATAAGTTCGACCCCCATGTCCACACCCCAACCCCAACCCCAACCACCACCACCACCACATAAGTTTTACCCCCATGTCCACACCCCAACCCCAACCACCACCATCACCATCACCACATAAATTTTACCCCCATGTCTACACCCCAACCCCAACCACCACCATCACCACCACCACATAAGCTCGACCCCTATGTCCACACCACAACCGCAACCTCAACCACCATCACCACCACACAAGTTTGACCCAATGCTCACATCACAACCTCAAACACCACCACCACCACCACCACCACCACCACCACATAAGTTCGACCCCCATGTTAACGCCACAAAACCAACCACCAACATCACCACATTAGTTCAACCCCCATGTTCACACCACAACCCCAACTACCACCATCACCACATTAGTTCAACCCCCATGTTAACACCACAACCCCAACCACCACCATCACCACCTAAGTCCAACCCCCATGTTAACACCACAACCCCAACCACCACCATCACCACATAAGTTCGACCCCCATGTTAACACCACAAACCTAACCACCACCATCACCACATTAGTTCAACCCCCATGTTCACACCACAAACCCAACCACCACCATCACCACTTAGTTCAACCCCCATGTTCACACCACAACCCTAACCACCACCACCTAAGTCCAACCCCCATGTTAACACCACAACCCCAACCACCACCACCACCACATAAGTTTTACCCCCATGTCCACACCCCAACCCCAACCATCACCATCACCACATAAGTTCGACACCCCCATGTTAACAAACCACAAAACCCGCCACCACCTCACCACACCTCACAACCACATTAACTGCACGACCATTCCCACCAGTATATGTTGCCGGTGCAAGACTATAGTCGACTTGATCAACATTTGCACATATCCACTACCACCATAACCTCCACGACCATTCCCAACATTATTTGCGTGTGCCAACTACGAGGTCGGCTTGATCAACCATGTTCACACCACAACCCATCCACCACATCCATTTATCCCTGACCATTATTTTGCCCGTGTGCAGCTACGGTGACTTGATCAACTGTTCCCACCACACCACCATACAGCCACATTCCATTCCCACTTATTTTGCCGTGTGCAGACTACGAGGTCCTTGGATCAACAGTTTCACACCCAACCACCATAATAACCGTCCACACCATTCCCACCATTATTTTGCCGTGTGCAGACTACGAGTCGACGTGATTCACATGTTCACAAACATAACCACCATAACCGCCAACCATTCCCCCTTTATTTTGCCAGTGTGCATACTATACGAGGTGGACTTGAATCAACATTTTCACACCACGCCACATAACCACCTTCCAAAGTCTTATCCCACCATTATTTTGCCGTGTGCAGACTACGAGGTCGCTTGATCAACATGTTCACACCACAACCACCATAACCGCCACAACCATTCCCACCATTATTTTGCCGTGTGCAGACTACGAGGTCGACTTGATCACCTGTACGACTCCACACCCAACCTAACCGCTCACATGTACCATTCCCACCATTATTTTTGCCGTTGCACTACGAGGTCGACTTTGTCAACAATGGTTCACCTTACACACCCACAACCACCATAACTCCGCACCGCCACAACATTCCCACCATTATTTTGCGTGTGGCAGCTACGAGGTCGCGACTTGATCAACATGTTCCACACCCACGAACCACCTAACTGCCACATACCTTTCCCACCAGTATTTTGCCTTGTGCAGAATAACAGGTCGATCTGATCACATGTTCACTCCACACACCACATAACCCCATAAACCGCAACCCAACCATTCCGCACCATTATTTGGCCGTGTGCGAACTACGAGGTCGACTTGATCACATGTTCACAGACACCACAACACCACAATAACACCACAGTCCATCCTCCCACATGATTTTTGCACGTGTGGCAGACTAGTGTGCAGACTACGAGGTCGGACTTGGATCAACATGTTTCACACACAAACCCCAAACCCGCCACACCATTCCACATTATTTTGTTGCCGTTGAGACTACGAGGTCGACTTGATCAACATGTTCACACCACAACCACCATAACCGCCACACCATTCCACCATTATTTCTGCTTGGCCGTGTGCGGACGATATACGAGGTCGACTTGGATCAGCTGTTTCCACACAACCACCATAACGCCACAACCATTCCCACCATTATTTTGCCGTGTGCAGACTACGAGGTCGACTTGATCAACATGTTCCACACAACCAACCAGAACTATGCCACAAACCCATTCCCCCAGTATTTGCCGTGTGCAGAATACAGGTCGACTCTTGATCACATGTTCACACCACCCCCATAACCGCCACAACCCTCCCTCCCCCATTATTTGCCGTGTGCAACACGAGTCGGACTTGATCAACAATGTTTCCACCACAACCACCATAACAGCCACATCTTCCCACCTTTTTGCCGTGTGCAGACTACGAGGTCGCTATCAACCATGTTCCACAAACCACCACCACCATACCGCCACAGCCTTCCCACCATTATTTTGCCGTGTGCAGACTGCAGGTCGACTTAGATCAACTGTTTCACACCATCAACCACCATACCGATCATCAACCGCCTCCACAACCATTCCCACCGTATTTTGCCGTGTGCAAACTCACGGTCGACTGATCAACCATGTTCCCAAAAAACACCGACAACCACCATAACCCCCGCCACCACTTCGCCACCATTATTTGTCCTGTGGTGCAGAACTTACGGGTCGAAACTCTGAATCCAACGTTAAAATCCACAAAAACTACCACCACATCCATTCCCACCATTATTTTGCCGTGTGCAGACTACGAGGTCGACTTGATCAACATGTTCACACCACAACCACCATAACCGCCACAACCATTCCCACCATTATTTTGCCGTGTGCAGACTACGAGGTCGACTTGATCAACATGTTCACACCACAACCACCATAACCGCCACAACCATTCCCACCATTATTTTGCCGTGTGCAGACTACGAGTCGACCTTGATCCACAGTGCAACACACCACACCACCATACCGCACAACCATCCCAACCATTAATTTGCCGTTGTGCCATACTACGAGGTCGACTTGATCACATTCACACCACAACCCACCTAACCGCCACACAACCCCACACCATTCCCACCATTATTTTGCCGTGTGCAGACTACGAGGTCGACTTGATCAACATGTTCACACCACAACCACCATAACCGCCACATCCATTCCCACCATTATTTTGCCGTGTGCAGACTACGAGGTCGACTTGATCAACATGTTCACACCACAACCACCATAACCGCCACAACCATTCCTAACCCATCTTTGCCGTTTTCGACTACGAGGTCGACTTGATCCACATTTCACACCACAACTCACCATAACCGCCACAACACATTCCCACCTTTATTTGCCCGTTGCAGACTACGAGGTCAACTTGATCACCATGTTTTCCATCCCAAAAACCACCATAACGCCACAATAACCATCCCACCATTATTTTGCCGTGGGCAGACTACGAGTCGACTTGATCACATGTTCACACCACACCCCATACACCACATTCTCCATTCCCACCATTCTTGCCAGTGTCAGACTACGAGGCGACTTGAATCAACATGTTCACACCACAACCACCAATAAACCTAACCGCCACAACCATTCCACCATTATTTGACGTTGCGACTACGATGTCGCTTTGATCCATGTTCACACCACACCACCATAACCGCCACACCCTTCCCACCTTATTTTGCCGTGTGCGACGACGATGTCGACTTGATCAACCTTTTCCACCACCACACCATACCCCGCCACAACCATCTCCACCATTATTGTTGCCGTGTCGACTACGTAGGTTCGACTTGATCAGACATGTGTTCACCCCACAACCACCATTCCGCACCATTATCCACCATTAATTTTGCCGTGTGGCATACTTACGAGGTCCGACTTGATCAACATGGTTCCAACACCACAACAACCATAACCGCCACTCATAGTCCAATTCCACCATTATTTTGCCTGTGTAAAGAACGACAGGTCGACTTGAATCAACATGTCCACACCACAACTCATACCCCCACAACCCGTCCCACCATTTTTTGGCGTGTGCAGACTAGCCTAACGAGTTCGACTTGATCAACATGGTTCACACCACAACAACCAAAAACGGACAAAGAACATTCCCACACATTCTTTGCCGTGCAGACGAAAGGTCGACATTGAAATAAAAATGTTCCAGTAAACAACAACCACCATATACCCGCCACACCATTCCCACCATGATTTGGCCGTGTGCAACACGAAGGTCGCTTTTTTTGGGATCACCATGTTCCACCACACCACATAACCGAACCGCCACATACCATTCTCCCATTATTTTGTCCGTGTGAGACCGAGTCGCTTGACTTACATGTTCAACCACAACCACCATATACGCAGCCTCACAGCCATCCCACCATGTCTTTTGCCGTGTGGCAGCACTACGAGGTCGACTTTGTCAACATGTTCACAATTCCCACCCCACCAAACCGCCACCTCCATTCCCGCAGCCTCCCACCATTATTTTCCGTGTGGCAGACTACGAGGTCTCACTTGATCAACATGTATCACGTCAGAACCCCCACAACCCCCATCCGTCCACAAACATTCCCCCATTATTTTGGGCCGTGTGGCAGACACGAGGGTCGACTTGAATCGCATTTTCACGAACCCTACCACCCATAACCGCCACACCATTCCCACCATTTTTTGCCGTGTGCTACTACAGGTCGACTTGATCACATGTTCACCCAAGACCACAACCACCAGTAATCTACAACCGCCACAACCATTTTCCGCACCATTATTTTTGCCGTGTGCAGACTACGAGGTCGACTTGATCAACATGTTCACACCACAACCACCATAACCGCCACAACCATTCCCACCATTATTTTGCCGTGTGCAGACTACGAGGTCGACTTGATCAACATGTTCACACCACAACCACCATAACCGCCACACCCCCATTCCCACATTTTTTGCCTGTTGCAGACTACGATGTCTACCTTGATAACAGTTTCACACACACCAACATAACCGCCACAACATATCCCACCACATTTTTTCCGGTGCAACTACGAGGTCGACTACTGATCAACTGGTTCACACCACAACCACCATACCCGCCCATCATTTCCAACCATTATTTGGCCGGGTCGACTAACCAGGTCGACTTTTGAATCAACAATGCTTCACCACCAAACCAACCGATAACCGCCACGCACCATTCCCACAATTTTTGCCGTTGCAGACTGCGAGGTCGACTTGACAAATGTTCAAACCACAACCACCATCACCGCCCACAACCATCCCACCCTTTATTCTAGCCGTGTGCAGAACTACGAGGTGTCGACTTGATCACCATGTTTTCAACAACACAACCCCATAACCGCCACAACCAATTCCCACCATTCATTATTGCCGTGTGCAGACGACGAGGTCGGTGATCAATCATGTTCACACCCACAACCACCGATACCACCGTCCACAACATTCCCACCATTATTTTGGGCCGTTGTGCAGACTACTAGGTTCGACGGACCACCAGTTCACAACACACTCCTTTTCCTCTCCTGGGTGCCAAGTTCGACCCCGATGCCAACTTGCACGCATAAGTGGATCTGTTTCAGAGCTTGTTTTGGCGGAATTTCAAATTTCAAACCTTAGCTCCTTTTCTTGAATTGCGATGCTCATATGTTCTCTCGTGAGAATCAGTCCGGTGTAAATAAGGCTTGTCCTACCTGGGAGCCAAGTTCGACCCCGATGCCAAATTGCCAACTTGCATGCATAAAAAAGTAATGAGGACGCCTGTTGGGGCGTGGTATTAAGGGATATGAAGACATATCGCTACATTCGAGCTTTGCTGCTGAACATCTTGTAACATGGTATGAAGGCCAGGTCCGTATCCCCTCCAGTCCTTCGTCCACAAAAAAAAAAGTCACCCAGTAGTCCGTTTATGTGTCGTGTTGTTTGACAGCACGTACACCTCCCGTACCTACCCCCTGGCCCTGTCGTAAAGCCCTTGCTTTTGTCCACTCGATTCCCGTGCCACTTGCCGACCCAATATCCAACACTCTCCGCCAAATTTCCGCGTTGTTTGGTTCAGGAGACCAAAGTACACAACGCATTTAAATGAAGTACCATCCAAGGTCGTTCAGGACGCTGCGTCCTCCGTCGTCATGAAGCGAATCGTGGGAATCGAACCCGCGTCCTCTCGCAAGCAAGACAATCCAGTCGAATGGTGAGTCGAGACCAGCCAAGTCCGTATGTTGCAACCAGGATTGTCCAGGATGCTGAGTCCGATATACACTTTATTCGCTAGTTTCTCTTTGCCTTGGTATTTCGCTTTGCTTGTTGGTGGTTTCTCGAGTCCGACTTTAGGGCGGTGTTGTTTCACTGCTAGGACTTGAGCCCCTTGTAATCTTTTTTGCTTGTTGTCAAGCCTTTTAATTTGCTCTTTCGTACGCTTTTTTTTAGGTTACCTCCTGGACCAGGTTCTGATGGGTATGTTGCCCAAACCCTCACTGTTATAAAACTGTCCAGCTGCCCTGGCGCTGTTCAGTCTCGGCATTGATTTTTGCTGAGTATGTAACAATATCCTCTCTGCGTCTGGAGGGCGGTATGGTTACGGCTTCAGCCACCGGATGTTACGGCTTCAGGTTTCAGCCACGGCAGGTTACGGCTTCAGCCACCGCAGGTTACAGCTTCAGCCACCGGAGTTCGAGCCCCGCACCCAGAAGACAGCGGGTAGTTTCTCGAGTCCGACTTTAGAGCAGTGTAGTTTCACTGAGACACCACCTCCTGGGGTGAAAGTCCTTTCACAACTTAAAAAAAAAAAAAAAATGAGCCCCTTGTAATCTTTCTTTGCTGCGTCCTCCGTTGCAGACGCAACGTCCAAGGGTCCGTTGATCAGAAGGAAGGGTCCGTTGCGTCGCAGGATGCAGGCTAAACAATTTTGCGTCTCAGGCAGCAGAGCTGGGGGTTCTCCTGAAGTACCCTGATCATCACCAGGGACCGGCATATCATATGATGTTGACCAAAGGCGATTGTGAAATCAAATGATGTCGTACAAATTGCATCATACATCGTATATACATGTTAATTTTAGCCTAGTCAGGCTGCCGGCAGCATATGATGTCATGTAATCGTATGGTAAATACGATAGCATACGGTATCGTATTGCCGTTCCCCAATTATGACCCTCCATATACTACCGCCCAAGCATAGTCACCGAAGACCCCTCCCAACTGTTTTTTACATGTTTTCCCGTATCTGTCAGCTATCTGTCGCCACTCGATATAATAAGTGCCAGGTAGGCCCAAAAGTCATAACGTGTCGACTAGCTGATGCTAATGTAACATAACTTTGCATTGTATGCGATAATAACCGCACAATTAAATTATCATCCCAGAATATACGTTTTTTTTTAATTATATGATCACTGTAGCACGAACTCAGGGCCCACATCGGTAAAACGATTGTTTGGGGTTCAATTCATCAGTTATTTTTCTTTATTGGCCCTTCTTACTACGGTTGGGCAAGTCCCTTTACCCTCTTTGTCATACCCCTGGACTGTAACATGCATACATACATCGTATGCGTAGCTATGGGAATGAAGGGGATCGAAAACTGAATGAAAGGGAAGATGATATGATATGCGAATCAGGGTGGAACAAACCGGTCGGTTCTCCGGTATTGGGGGGTTTCCTGGTCGGTTTACCGGAGCTCAAAAATCTGAGTTACGTTTTCGCAGCAACTTTCTGAGAAGCCTGTCCGGTTTGTACCGACCAGTTCTGAGCACGAGTTCCGGCCAGACCGACCGAAATTCGATCTCGAGTTCCGGTGTCCGACTCAGCTTAGTAGCTGACTAAGCTGAGTAGCTGTGTAACTGACATAGTAACCGTGCATTTCCATTGGACCACTTGACTTGAGTCAAACGGACTCGACTTAGCATTCACGAGACTTGACTTAGGGTTTACAGCGCCCAACTCAAGTCGAGTCTTTCGCGTTTCCATTGATCATACCTTCACGACATGCCAACGCGGCTTGGCACGTGGGCTTGGCCCCAGCTTGCCCCCTTCTAACGGTTCGTTATTTCCTTCCATTACATTCTATCTTGCTTCCCCTGATCGGGATCATTCGGAGCTTCCCTGCATGCAGACGGGAAACACCTTGCGGGCAACCGTGCAGCAAATCACGGCGAGGAGTCGACAGAACGATGCTGATTTTCTGAAGAAGCGTGATCGTGAAGCGATGGAGGACGCCAGGCATGCGGAAGCCAGGGATTCCAGAGATATGGCAGCAGCTGAGGATGCGGAGGAAGCCGAGGAATTAATTTTGCAAGCACTCGGGGAGGGGAGAATCTGCTAATCGTCAACGGACGGATCAACAAAGCCAAGAATCCTTCAAACCTTTAGACAATGTTCCGGAATTTACAATTCTGCGCTCAAGTCGAGTCAAAGCGCTCAAGTCAAGTCCCTAAACGGACTTGTCTTGAGCGCCCTAAAATTGACTTGAAATTCTTCCGACATCAGAGGAAACCCTAAGATTCAAAAAGAGTGGGGAGGCGCCCAACTCAAGTCGAGTCGAGTGAAACGCGACTTTCAAGTCAATTCCTGTACGACACGCGTACTACAGGCGCCCAACTCAAGTCGAGTGGTCAAGTCGAGTCCAATGGAAATGCACGGTAACTCGAGCCTAGCAGCTTATCAACAGTTGGAACTTCATCTTCCTCAACCTCCCAACATTCAAACACCTGCCCTTCGAGAAGATGAAGACGGAACCCCTTTCTCCCACAGTAACCACCAATTCCCTCAGATTTCAATTTGACAGCGAAATTTGAACTGAAAGCTATGGTATTTAGTCGACTGCTCAACAATTCGTTAATTCGAGCATCTGCTCGACTGCCCCCCCTTCGCCCTTGTCCTAGAGTCCTTGACTGGCTCGTCGCGTCTGTTGAAGCGACAAAAGGTGCCCCGCAACAGCTCCTCCTCGCCCTCGTCATTGAGTCGTTGACTGGCTCTTCGCCTTTGTTGGAGCTCCTTCTCCCCTCCTCCTCTTCCTCTCCTTCTCCTCCCCCTCATCCTGCTCCCTCCTCCCCCTCCTCCTGCTTCCTCCTCCCCCTCCTCGTCCTTTTCCTCCTCCCCCTCCTGCTTCCTCCCCCCCCTTCCCCTCCTCGTCCTTTTCCTCCTCCCCCTCCGCCCCTCCCCTCTGGATCTCCCCTTTTGCTGCTGCGCTTGGAAGGCTTCTAAGCGCGAGGTACTGTCGCTTTTGGAACCTGGTCCTCATGGACTCAACACGCGCCAAAACTCCCGCTGGTGGTCAGCGAACCCTTCATTCAAGTGTCCGTTTTGTCCCACTTGATCCCCTGATGCCTCTTGCACTCCAGATCTGGTTCTAGAACTTTGTATCCATTCATGCAATGCTTGCAGCCCTCTTTAACATAAAGACCAGGCATGTAGTAATAGGTTCAGGCTCACGCAACAATGCAATGCCATGAGACATACGGTACCATTAAATCACCCAACTTACTTTCATTCTACCAACACAATGCAGGGTTCAAGTCACCCACTGTGGAGAGACAGTCTCCCCCCCCCCCCCCCCCCCCCCGTTGTTAGGCACATGGGTTTTACAGCATAGTGCGACCTATATCAGTCGATCAATGTTGATTGCAATTTGTGGCCTGCTGGCCTAATTAAATTGATCGCAGGTGACCCAGGAGCTCAGCTTTACTTCAAATGGGGCTGTTGTTAGGCACATGGGTTTTACAGCATAGTGCGACCTATATCAGTCGATCAATGTTGAGTGCAATTTGTGGCCCGCTGGCCTAATTAAATTGAGCGCAGGTGACCCAGGAGTTCAGCTTTACTTCAAATGTTGTAGGGTTTGCAGGCTCCAAGTTATAGAATATCATATCTTGCAATGAATGATGATTCCAATCTGCTATGTGTCTTATATTTAAAGCAGTACCCAAATACGAAATTTTGTAACACAGAGGCCCCAAAATGACCTCCTAAAGTGTACCGGAAGTTTTAAAACCATAAGTGCGGCCGAAAAGGAAAAAAAAGAAGGAAAAACAAAAAAAGTGCGGTTTAAAAAAATGACCCAAAACGTTTACCGGAGCTCTAAAATCAGAGTTCCTTTTTCACAGCAATTTCCAGGGAGGGCATTGTCCTACCCTGATGCGAATATATATATGATATGGAACTGCGGCACGGTTGATCTGCGGGGAATCGTCTGGTACTGCATCTTGGACCCGGTTCTTCTGCTGTCGTATCTGGCTGTGACTGGCCAGGATTTTGACAGTTTTTTTGGCGGAGCCCCCGCCAGGGGGGCGGGAGCCGGGCGGGAGCCCCCATATTCACCCCGTTGTCCGTTTGACCGACCGACCGACCGCGCTGCCTAGGACTTGACTTCAAACGGATAGCCAACCGACTCCGCACCTGCTCCGAGCCAAATTCGAACCGAGTTTAGAACGACCAGTCGCTTACAACCCCAACAGGACTAGGGCCATTCCGCACCATCCGATGAGTTAAAAAAACCCAGCTGCTACTAAACGTACTCGTCTCCACCGATACATCGATGCACTGCTAAGTACCGCCTGAGCGTCCTGTTTTGTCGATCCCCGCTCAGTTTCTTTCACCGTTACGTGTCTACGTATGAAACTAGACGCACTCGTTTCCCCGACATCGCAAAAACACTTTATAGCATCGTCAGACAGACACCCCGTTACTTACTGCGCCAACCTTCGTTTACAGATCCACCAACCCGTATTGCGCTTACCTCCCTCAATACCTCCCCTTCCCCCCTCCTCCCCTTGCTCCCCTCGTCCCCTCCCCTCCCCTCCCTCCTTCCTTCCTCGAATCCTCGGTTCCTCCCCTCCCCCAAAACCCACGCATATTTTTCTGGCTATTGCCCCATATGTTCCACCACTCTACACCGGGAATCAGTCCAGCCCGGCCCGGGGACGTCCGAGCCACCGTTATGTCCTTAAGCCGCAGCGTCGCCAGCGTCGGCATCACCGTCGGTGGCGTCCCGATCCACGTGGGTAACCTGCGAAACAACCTAGTAACCTCTACCATGACCGGTAGATCATAGTCACCGGACTGGGAGCACGGAGTTAGCAAGATTCCATCAGCACCAGTGTTTTTTCTCTCCCCTCCCTTCCTCCCTCCCTCCTTCCCCTCCCTTCCTCCCTCCCTCCTCCCTCCCCTCCCTTCCTCCCCCCCTCCCTCCCTGACCCCCGACCACTCACTCACTTACTCACTGATGCTGATATTGTAGGTGGACCTTAAGGGGGGCCTGGGCAGGGCTGTCCAGACTGTGGCAAGGAGCCCGATGTCCGGCCGCTTGATTGCAGCTGCAACCAAGAGGAGTGGTGAGGATGACGGTGGGTGGTGGGCTTTGGGTTTATAATTGGGAAGGTATCGGAAAGTCTGTGTGTGAGTGTGTGTGTGTGTGTTTGTGTGTGTGTGGGGGGGGCTAATCGTATCCAGATGCCTAACCTCTGGCCGGTGGAGCCACCACCACAATGCAGATTCAGCACGCAGTGCCTACATCCCATCTACCAACACCACCAACCACCAACCACCAGAACGATGCAGATTCTGCACCCAGTGCCTACATACCTCATACCACCACCACCAAAAACCACCAATAACCACCAACAACCAATCACCACCATGATGAAGATTCCGCACCCAGTGCCTACATCCCTCATACCACCACCACCAAAAACCACCAACAACCACCAACAACCAACCACCAACCACCAACCACCAATCACCACCATGATGCAGATTCCGCACCCAGTGCCTACATCCCTCATACCACCACCACCAACAACCACCAACAATCACCAACATCCAACCACCAACCACCAACCACCAACCACCAATCACCACCATGATGCAGATTCCGCACCCAGTGCCTACATCCCTCATACCACCACCACCAACCACCAACCACCAATCACCACCATGATGCAGATTCCGCACATAGTGCCTATACCCCTCCTTCAGTGTTTCAAGCCAAGCTAGGTAGCGCCAGCCTCAGCTCAGCCCCCCAGGCCAGCCCCAATCCAGCTAGTGCCAGCTTCAGCTCTGAATACCTGATCACCCCCATTCAAGCCCCTCCAAGCAATTCTATAACCACCAATACATCTACTCCCAAGTCCAGCCTGGCTGTACCGCCGCCCAGGGGCACTACAGAACCTTTGAACCAAACTCCAGCTAAGGCCTCACCAACCATCTGGACAAGCAAGTTCAGCCTGGCTGTACCGCACGCCAGGGGCACAGAATCCATGAACCAAACTCCAGCTAAGGCCTCTACAACGATCTGGACTAGCAAGTCCAGCCTGGCTGTACCGCCCACCAGGGGCACTACAGAACCTTTGAACCAAACTCCAGCTAGGGCCTCTACATCCTTGTGGCCCAGCAAGCCCACCCTGGCTGTCCCGCTCGCCAGCAGCACTACAGCTCTGAACCGAACTCCATCTCAGGCCTCTACACCCATTCGGGCCAGCAAGCCCAGCCTGGCTGCACCGCCCGCCAGCGGCACTACAGCTCTAAACCCAACTCCAGCTAGGGCCTCTACAGGCATACCTGTCCACTTTAGTTTGCGCTATGCAACTCAGTGGGGGCAGAGCATCAAGATCATCGGAACTGGGCCAGCTCTTGGTACGTGCTCCTTGGGGTAGGGAGGGAGGTGGTGGTGTTGGGGGGGGGCTGGAGCTGGGGGGTAGGCTGAGGGGGGCTGAGGTGTCCGTGTGTGTGTGTGTGTGTGTGGGGGGGGGGGGGTAGCTATGCAAGTCAGTGGGGGCAGGGCATCAAGATCATCGGAACTGGGCCAGCTCTTGGTACGTTCTCCTTGGGGTAGGGAGTGTGTGTGTGTTTGTTGGGGGGGGCTGGAGCTGGGTGGTTGGGCTGAGAGGGGCTGGTGTCCGTGTGTTGGGGGGGGGGGGGGGGGGGGGGGTGGGGGGGTGGTAGTATGCAAGTCAGTGGGGCAGGGCATCAAGATCATCGGAACTGGGCCAGCTCTTGGTACGTGGTTCTTGGGGAGGGAGTGTGTGTGTGTGTTGGGGGGGGCTGGAGCTGGGTGTGTGGGGTCTTGAGGTTGGTGTGTGACACTTGGCATGTGTCCACCCCCACCACCACCCCACCACATAGGGTAGG
>JACBWV010000325.1:0-30000 GCA_013435795.1 Chlamydomonas sp. ICE-L
GGAAACGGCAAAAGGATAGCATTTGATGTCATATCATCATATGTTTTCATATGATGTCGGCCGTCTGATTAGCTTAAAGTTACAATTTATATACAATATCAAATGATGTCGTTTGTATGATATAATACTCGCATTTGGCCAACAACATATGATATGCCAATCCCTACTGCCTTGCATGCCAGTCCCCACATAAGGCTCTAACATAGCACCTCCAAAATAACAGGGTGCGTAATGTTGTGTGTACAAGTAAGCCACCTTAAATGCCAGCCTGATTTGAAGTAATCATACACTAGTTCAGTGGAGCGTTGTTGGAAGGGCTGGCGATGATGTGGGTGTCGGAGGGTCGTAATGTTGGGAATATTGTGGCTGTTGGATGTTGGTAATGCTGCGTTTCTCACTCCTGCATTGTCCACCCCCACTTTGCTTCCCACCCTCATCCAGTCATCCAATGGCATAACACACCCACGCCCATGCAGATTCGCATGCAGTAACTGCAGGGGTTTCCCGACCTGCAAGCTTGGACGGGCCATGGGGCGTTGTAATGCGAAAATGTGTCGTAGAGCAGAGGAGCCATCTGCTTCTGCCACACGGAAAACTCGATATCTGACAACATCGTTGCTGTGACCCAGTGCGAGAAAGGCCAGAATCTCAGGCGATTTTAAGGAGCAAAGCCAAGTGGTAGTCTATCATTTCCGATCATTGGAGTGAAGGGGGGGGGACAGCACTGAGTTCCGCGCGCATGCAGCGTTCAAGTTGACTTCATTTATGTACGTCGAAGCAGTACGGGGGGTCCTCCGCTCCTGCTGTGCTGGAAGGGACGCTGGGCGTACATGGACGCAATATAGTTGCGAATACATATAAGCGTGGTACGGCAAATCGTGTAACCACGTCTACCCTGAATACCAGAGCTGGGTACTTACCACGAGCGAACGGTTGCCTGCGCAACTCGTATACGAGCGATTTCGGACCTGGGAAAGACTTGAAACACCTGGGACCCCCCCAAACAGCTTAGAACACAGAACTTACTCTTAAAAGCACCAATCCGCCTCTCTTTTGTCACGAAAAAATAAACACCGCTCTACAGCGCTCAGTTTTAGGCACTGGCTGTAGACCTTCTGGTGGCCTCGCGACAGTCCTGCCACAGGTTGTTTTATGAGAACTGCTCCTCGCGCCGCATCAGCCTTCTCTGTTGCCATCGTTCAGTATTGTCAATCCGTAATAAGCTAAGCATTCGTTCTCCATTCCGGATGCCGGTCAGTTCGGTCAACGTGGGAGGTGGTCAGATCACTCAGGAAGGGACTGTTGGGGGGTGGGGGGGACACTCCCATGGCTGTATGGATGGGGGTGGGGCACTTCCATGGCTATATGGGTGGTGTAGAGACACTCCCATGGATACATGTGGTGATATGGCACGCCTATGGCTATATGGTGGGTTAGGAGCGCACTCTCTGGCGATCACACAGGTGTTTGTGGACGACTCCCATTGCGGTGTGGGTGGTGGGGCACAAAGGGCCACACCATGCTGTTTGGATGGTGGAAGTGGTTCCCAGCCTGTCTGTTTGAATGTGACGGGGGGGGGGCGCACTCACACGGCTGTGTGAGTGGTGGGGGCCAACTCCTTACTTAGTTAGATGTGTGAGTGTGGAACTCCCATTGTTGTGCGAATGGTGGGGGGACACTTCATAGATGTATATGGATGTTTGTGGGGAACTCCCACAGCAATGGGGATGGTGGTGGGGCAATTTCATGTGTAGGGGTGGTAGGGCACTCCCATGGCTGTTTAGGGGTAGCTGTCCAGAAACTGCTGACACCTTTCAGTGCAGCACAGAGGCTGGCTCAGTGAGCTGCCTAGAAGATGCTAAAATATCCGAAAGAAAAGCCTTGTAGGACTCGATATCAGTAGGAGCTATATATTTGGTGTGTATTTTTACAGTCCAGGGGTAGCCAAATGGGCTGAAGGGACTTGCCAGACCTCGATACTAGGAGGGGCTATCTATTAGGTATGAATTTGTAATCAGGGTGCCAAATAGGGAAAAGGACTTGCCCGCCTTAAACGCGAAAAAAGGTAGCTTAAAAGAAACCCATCACAGTGAACTGGACCCCCAACAAATAGTAACGACTTGAAGGGCCCGGGACTTGTGCTGATGCAGATAACCCTTAATTGTTGTCACATTTGCAATGGGGACTTGGGGGCGGGACTGGCGGGTCTCCGACCATAACAGGAAGGGCTGAGGAAGAGAGCATTGATGAACTGAACCCCAAACACTCGTTTTAACGAAGGGGTCACAGAGATCGTGCCACAGTGATAATTTCTGTCTGTGTCTGCCTATCTGTCTGTCTGTCTGTCCGTCTGTCCGTCTGTCTAACTGTCTGCCTCCCTGCCTGCCTGCCTGACTGACTGATTGACTGGCTGACTGACTGACCGCCTGCCTGCCTGCCTGCCTGTCTGTCTGTCTGTCTGTATCTGTCTGTCTGTCTGTCTGTCTGTCTGCCTGCCTGCCTGCCTGCCTGCCTGCCTGCCTGCCTGCCTGCCTTGCCTGCTGCCTGTCTGTCTCCTGCCGCCCGGTCTGTCTGCCTGCCTGTTGTCTGTCTAACATGTCTGTTACTGTCTGTCTGTCGCCTGTCTGTATGTCTGTCTGCCTGACTGGGTCTGTCTGTCTGTGTCTGTCTGTCGTTGTCTGTTGGTCTGCGTCTGTCTGTCTGTCTGTCTGTGTCGGTCGGTCAGTCAGTTCGGACAGTTCAGTCTGCAGGTGGTAGGCGGCGGGTCGATGCGGTAAGTCTGTCTACTGTATGTCTGTCTGTTCTGTGTCGTCTGTCTGTCTGTCTGTCTGTACTGTCTGTCTGTCTGTCTGTCTGTCTTCTGTCTGTATGTTTGTATTCGTCTGTCTGTCTGCCTGCTTCTGTCTATCTGGTCTGTCTATCTGTCCTGTCTGTCTGTCTGTGTTGTCTTGTCTGTCAGCTCGGTATGTGTCTGTCGGTCCGTCTGCATGGCATGTCTGTCTGTCTGTTGTCCGTCGGCCTGCCTCCCACCCGCCCCTGTCTGCGGCCTGTCTGTCTGCTGCTGTCTGTCTGTCTGTCTGCTCTGGCTAACCTGTCTGTCTGTGTCTGTAGTCTTTGTCTGTCTGTCTGTGTCTGTATGTCGGGCTTTCTGTCCGTCGTCTGTTCGTCTGTCTGTCGTCGTTTGTCCTGTGGCTGGCTGGCTGGCTGGCTGGCTGGCTAGCTGGCAGTCTGCCAAGTTCTACCTGTGTCTCTCTATCTTTCTGTTTCTGTGTCCCCCTCTGTCTCTCCAGGAGCTGTTTGAACAATCCCGACCACATCTGCACCCAAACATTTGGCTCATACTTGAAATGCGCATGACTCGGGAAGCATGTAGTGCTTTCGTGGTTGCCTCTGTTATGAAGAATGGAGGGTTTGGGTTTGCATGTAGTGCTTTCCTGGTTGCCTCTGTTATCAAGAATGGAGGGGTTGGGTTGGCATGTAGTGCTTTCTTGGTTACCTCTGTTATGAAGAATGAAGGACTAGAGTTACCATCAAAGCTGAAGCATCCACGCAGAGCGCTAAAGAAAAAGCTAAGAACTGGCAAGAAATAAGGTATAACTAAAACTGAGGTATGGCTAAAACTAGGGTATGGCTAAAATTCTGAAGCTCTGAAGAAAAAGCTAAAACAGAGGCTGAAACGAAGGTATGACTAAATCTGATGCATGACTAAAACTCTGAAGCTCTGAAGAAAAAGATTAAAAACGGCTAGAAATAAGGTATGCTAGACTGGCTCATAGCTTTCCTAAATATAAGGATTCAATGTGTATACCTGCGTCTGGGAGGATAGTTTACACACACCACACGCCACACACCACACCTGCCACAACCCACACCCCTCGTGACCAACCAACCAATCATATGGCAAGCAAGCTCATCACTGTGTTCCCTCACAACCAACCAACCAACCAACCAACCAACCAACCAACCAACCAACCAACCAACTAACCAACCAACCAACCAAACAACCAACCAATTAACCAACCAACCAACCAACCAACCAACCATATGGCCAGCTAGCTCATTGCGGTGTTCCCTTATGACCAACCAACCAACCAACCAGCCAGCCAACCAACCAACCAACCAACCAACCAATCAACCAACCAATCATTCATATGGCCAGCAAGCTCATCGCGGTGTTCCCTTGTATCTGGCTTGTATCTACGATGTTTTGTATTTTCTCTAGCATCGAACACATTTTTGTCTACGTGTGCGTAACAGTATCCACGCAGGGGTGTTGGTGTGAATGGGTGGGTGGGGGGGGTGGGGGGGTGGGGGGGGGGGGTAGGGGGGCTGGTGTAGGGGAGGAATCAATACCGACAGCATCATAACCACCAGCAACAATAACACCAACAACAATAACAACAACAGCAATAACAACAGAACAATAACAATAGCAGCAATAACAACAGTAACAACAATAACAACAATTCAGGGGCAACCTGCAGCGTTCTTCTCACATGGGAGCAGCAGATACGTCCATGCCAGAGCGTGGGGAGGCTGAAGGCAACATACCAGGCCCCCTGATGGAGCCAGGCGGCCAGGTAAACCCAGGGAGCCAGACTAGACCCAGCGATGGAGGTAGACCTGGCCTATGCAGCCAGACAGTCCAGGCTATAGGCAGCAGTTCAGGCCCATTGATAGAGCCGGGCCATGTCCGTTCAGCCAGCCACACCCGACCCCGAAAGGGAGCTATACCAGTCCCACTGAGCCAGACAGGCCAGGCTGCAGGCAACAGGTTAGACTCCATCAAGACTTGGCCTGTGAAAGCGCCAGGCCATGTCCCTTCAGCCAGCCACACCCTGGCCCGAAAGGGAGCTACACCAGTCCCACTGAGCCAGACAGGCCAGGCTGCAGGCAACAGGTTAGGCTCCCTCAAGGCTTGGCCTGTGAAAGCGCCAGGCCATGTCCCTTCAGCCAGCCACACCCTGCCCTGGAAGGGAGATGCACCAGTCCCACTGAGCCAGACAGGCCAGGCTGCAGGCAACAGGTTAGGCTCCATCAAGGCTTGGCCATTGATAGAGCCAGGCCATGTCCCTTTAGCCAGCCACACCCTTAGGAAGAGGGCGAGAAGGGGTGAAGAGGATGCCAAGTCCCCTCATGAAGTACATGCTGGGAGTAGGGGTCCTGCTGGGGTTGGGGACCCCCTGGTGATTGGTGATCAGCAGCAGCAGAGACTTAATACTGGTGGCCTGATGGCTCCTTTGGATCTGCACAGTGCGGTAATAAAGCAGGAGCCAGACTGTCTGGAGCAAGCTGGTGGGGCTCTTCCTGGCCTTGTGTTCCCTGCCCAGGCATCCATGTTCCCCGATCAGGCTCCTGCATTCTCTGCCCAGGAGCTTGCCTTGGTGGTCCCTGCAAGTATGGACACCAAGCTTGACCCTAGCCTGCTGGACGCAACAGCCTTTGAGTGCCTCAGTGGCTGGATCCCACTGGAGGGTGGTGACAGATTTACTGAGGGTGAGCCTCATGCTCAGCCACCTCATCCTAAGCCACCTCATCCTCAGCTACTTCAAGTGGTGATCAAACCCGATCCTGATTCAGCTGACATTATACCACAGGCGGTAGGATAGCATGTAGGGATATGGTAACACAAGTGAATACCCAGTTGGGCGAGTGCACTCAAGAGGGTGTGGGTTCAAGCCATGCTCAGTTGGGTCATGACACTCAGCAGGGTGTGGCTACAAGCCATGCTCAGTTGGGTAATAACACTCAGCAGGGTGTGGGTACACGCCATGCTCAGTTGGGTCATGACACTCATCAGGGTGTGGGTACAAGCCATGCTCAGTTGGCTGGAGACAGATCAGGCACAGGTGGATGACTTGCAAGTCACCCCCGCCAGGCTGGAGACAGATCAGGCCCAGGTGGATGACTTGCAAGTCACCCCCGCCAGGCTGGAGACAGATCATGCCAGGTTGGATGACTTGCAAGCCCCCCCGTCAGGCTGGAGACAGATCAGGCACAGGTGGATGACTTGCAAGTCACCCCCGCCAGGCTTGAGACAGATCAGGCCCAGGTGGATGACTTGCAAGTCACCCCCGCCAGGCTGGAGACAGATCAGGCTGGGGTGGATGACTTGCAAGTCACCCCCGCCAGGCTGGAAACAGATCAGGCCAGGGTGGATGACTTGCAAGTCACCCCCGCCAAGCTGGAGACAGATCAGGCCGGGGTGGATGACTTGCAAGTCACCCCGCCAGGCTGGAGCCAGATCAGGCCCGGGTGGATGACTTGCAAGTCACCCCTGCCAGGCTGGAGACAGATCAGGCCCGGGTGGATGACTTGCAAGTCACCCCTGCCAGGGTGGAGACAGATCAGGCCCTGGTGGATGACTTGCAAGTCACCCCTGAAGGCTGGGGACAGATCAGGCCAGGCTGGAGACAGATCAGGCCCAGGTGGATGACTTGCAAGTCACCCCCGCCAGGCTGGAGACAGATCAGGCCGGGGTGGATGAATTGCAAGTCACCACCACCTGGCTGGAGACAGATCAGGCCCGGGTGGATGAATTGCAAGTCACCCCTTCAGGCTGGATACAGATCAGGCCCGGGTGGATGACTTGCAATTCACCCCTTCAGGCTGGAGACAGATCAGGCCGGGGTGGATGACTTGCAAGTCACCCCTGCCAGGCTGGAGACAGATCAGGCCCGGGTGGATGACTTTCAAGTCACCCCTGCCAGGTTGGAGACAGATCAGGCCCGGTCGGATGACTTGCAAGTCACCCCCGCCAGGCTGGAGACAGATCAGGCCAAGGTGGATGACTTGCAAGTCACCCCCGCTAGGCTCGAGACAGATCAGGCCGGGGTGGATGACTTGCAAGTCACCCCCGCCAGGCTGGAGACAGATCAGGCCCGGGTGGATGACTTGCAAGTCACCCCTGCTAGGCTGGAGACAGATCAGGCCGGGGTGGATGACTTGCAAGTCACCCCTGCTAGGCTGGAGACAGATCAGGCCGGGGTGGATGACTTGCAAGTCACCCCCGCCAGGCTGGAGACAGATCAGGCCCGGGTGGTTGACTTGTAAGTCACCCCCGCCAGGCTGGAGACAGATCAGGCTGGGGTGGATGACTTGCAAGTCACCCCCGCCAGGCTGGAGACAGATCAGGCCAGAGTGGATGACTTGCAAGTCACCCCCGCCAAGCTGGAGACAGATCAGGCCGGGGTGGATGACTTGCAAGTCACCCCCGCCAGGCTGGAGACAGATCAGGCCCGGGTGGATGACTTTCAAGTCACCCCCGCCAGGCTGGAGACAGATCAGGCCCGGGTGGATGACTTGCAAGTCACCCCGCCAGGCTGGAGACAGATCAGGCCCGGGTGGATGACTTGCAAGTCACCCCTGCCAGGCTGGAGACAGATCAGGCCCGGGTGGATGACTTGCAAGTCACCCCCGCCAGGCTGGAGACAGATCAGGCCGGGGTGGATGACTTGCAAGTCACCCCCGCCAGGCTGGAGACAGATCAGGCCCGGGTGGATGACTTGCAAGTCACCCCCGCCAGGCTGGAGACAGATCAGGCTGGGGTGGATGACTTGCAAGTCACCCCCGCCAGGCTGGAGACAGATCAGGCCAGGGTGGATGACTTGCAAGTCACCCCCGCCAAGCTGGAGACAGATCAGGCCGGGGTGGATGACTTGCAAGTCACCCCTGCCAGGCTGGAGACAGATCAGGCCCGGGTGGATGACTTGCAAGTCACCCCCGCCAGGCTGGAGACAGATCAGGCCGGGGTGGATGACTTGCAAGACACCCCCGCCAGGCTGGAGACAGATCAGGCCCGGGTGGATGACTTGCAAGTCACCCCCGCCAGGCTGGAGACAGATCAGGCCCGGGTGGATGACTTTCAAGTCACCCCCGCCAGGCTGGAGACAGATCAGGCCCGGGTGGATGACTTGCAAGTCACCCCCGCCAGGCTGGAGACAGATCAGGCCGGGGTGGATGACTTGCAAGTGTGCCTGCCTGCCTGCCTGCCTGCCTGCCTGCCTGCCTGCCTGCCTGCCTGCCTGCCTGCCTGCCTGCCTGCCTGCCTGCCTGTCCGTCCGTCCGTCCGTCCGTCCGTCTGTCTGTCTGTCTGTTTGTCCGTCCGTCTGTCCGTCTGTCTGTCGGTCTTTCTGTCCGTCTGTCTGTTCGTCTGTCTGTCCGTCTGTTTGTCATGTGGCTGGCTGGCTGGCTGGCTGGCTGGCAGTCTAGCTTGCAGTCTGCCAAGTTCCACCTGTGTCTCTCTATCTTTCTGTTTCTGTGTCCCCCTCTGTCTCTCCAGGAGCTGTTTGAACAATCCCGACCACATCTGCACCCAAACATTTGGCTCATACTTGAAATGCGCATGACTCGGGAAGCATGTAGTGCTTTCGTGGTTGCCTCTGTTATGAAGAATGGAGGGTTTGGGTTTGCATGTAGTGCTTTCCTGGTTGCCTCTGTTATCAAGAATGGAGGGGTTGGGTTGGCATGTAGTGCTTTCTTGGTTACCTCTGTTATGAAGAATGAAGGACTAGAGTTACCATCAAAGCTGAAGCATCCACGCAGAGCGCTAAAGAAAAAGCTAAGAACTGGCAAGAAATAAGGTATAACTAAAACTGAGGTATGGCTAAAACTAGGGTATGGCTAGAATTCTGAAGCTCTGAAGAAAAAGCTAAAACAGAGGCTGAAACGAAGGTATGACTAAATCTGATGCATGACTAAAACTCTGAAGCTCTGAAGAAAAAGATTAAAAACGGCTAGAGATAAGGTATGCTAGACTGGCTCATAGCTTTCCTAAATATAAGGATTCAATGTGTATACCTGCGTCTGGGAGGATAGTTTACACACACCACACGCCACACACCACACCTGCCACAACCCACACCCCTCGTGACCAACCAACCAATCATATGGCAAGCAAGCTCATCACTGTGTTCCCTCACAACCAACCAACCAACCAACCAACCAACCAACCAACCAACCAACCAACCAACCAACTAACCAACCAACCAACCAAACAACCAACCAATTAACCAACCAACCAACCAACCAACCAACCATATGGCCAGCTAGCTCATTGCGGTGTTCCCTTATGACCAACCAACCAACCAACCAGCCAGCCAACCAACCAACCAACCAACCAACCAATCAACCAACCAATCATTCATATGGCCAGCAAGCTCATCGCGGTGTTCCCTTGTATCTGGCTTGTATCTACGATGTTTTGTATTCTCTCTAGCATCGAACACATTTTTTTCTACGTGTGCGTAACAGTATCCACGCAGGGGTGTTGGTGTGAATGGGTGGGTGGGTGGGTGGGTGGGTGGGTGGGTGGGGGGGGGGGGGGGGGGGTAGGGGGGCTGGTGTAGGGGAGGAATCAATACCGACAGCATCATAACCACCAGCAACAATAACACCAACAACAATAACACCAACAGCAATAACAACAGAACAATAACAATAGCAGCAATAACAACAGTAACAACAATAACAACAATTCAGGGGCAACCTGCAGCGTTCTTCTCACATGGGAGCAGCAGATACGTCCATGCCAGAGCGTGGGGAGGCTGAAGGCAACATACCAGGCCCCTGATGGAGCCAGGCGGCAGGTAAAACCCAGGGAGCCAGACTAGACCCAGCGATGGAGGTAGACCTGGCCTATGCAGCCAGACAGTCCAGGCTATAGGCAGCAGTTCAGGCCCATTGATAGAGCCGGGCCATGTCCGTTCAGCCAGCCACACCCGACCCCGAAAGGGAGCTATACCAGTCCCACTGAGCCAGACAGGCCAGGCTGCAGGCAACAGGTTAGACCCCATCAAGACTTGGCCTGTTGAAAGCGCCAGGCCATGTCCCTTCAGCCAGCCCACACCCTGGCCCGAAAGGGAGCTACACCAGTCCCAATGAGCCAGACAGGCCAGGGCTGCAGGCAACAGGTTAGGCTCCCTCAAGGCTTGGCCTGTGAAAGCGCCAGGCCATGTCCCTTCAGCCAGCCACACCCTGCCCTGGAAGGGAGATGCACCAGTCCCACTGAGCCAGACAGGCCAGGCTGCAGGCAACAGGTTAGGCTCCATCAAGGCTTGGCCATTGATAGAGCCAGGCCATGTCCCTTTAGCCAGCCACACCCTTAGGAAGAGGGCGAGAAGGGGTGAAGAGGATGCCAAGTCCCCTATGAAGTACTGATGGGAGTAGGGGTCTGTGGGGTTGGCGGACCCCTGGTGATTAGGTGATCAGCAGAGCGCAGAGACTAATACTTGTGGCCTGATGGCTCCTTTGGATCTGCACAGTGCGGTAATAAAGCAGGAGCCAGACTGTCTGGAGCAAGCTGGTGGGGCTCTTCCTGGCTGTGTTACCTGCCCAGGGCACCATGTTCCCCGAGTCAGGCTCCGCATTCTCTGCCCAGGAGATGGATTGGTGGTCCCTTGCAAAGTATGGACAACCCAAGTTGACCCTAGCGGCTGGACGCAACAGCCTTTGATTGCCTCAGTGGCTGGATCCCAAGGAGGTGGGGGACAGATTATGAGGGTGAGCCTCATCTCAGCCCCCTTATCAAGCCCCCTCATCCTCAGCTACTTCAAGTGGTGATCAAACCCGATCCTGATTCAGCTGACATTATACCACAGGCGGTAGGATAGCATGTAGGGATATGGTAACACAAGTGAATACCCAGTTGGGCGAGTGCACTCAAGAGAGTGTGGGTTCAAGCCATGCTCAGTTGGGTCATGACACTCAGCAGGGTGTGGCTACAAGCCATGCTCAGTTGGGTCATAACACTCAGCAGGGTGTGGGTACACGCCATGCTCAGTTGGGTCATGACACTCATCAGGGTGTGGGTTACAAGCATGCTCCGTTGGGGTAATAAACACTCAGCAGGGTGTCGGGTACACGCCAGCTCAGGTGGGTCATAACATCCATCAGGGTGTGGGTACGAGCCAGCTCGTATTCGGTCAGAACACTCAGCAGGGTGGTGTGGGTACACGCCCCTCGCTCAGTGGGTCATCAACATTCAGCAGGGTTGTGGGTACAAGCATGATAGTTGGGTTATCCCAACTCCGCAGGGTGTGGTACAAGCCAAAAAGGCCAAACGTGGCACAAGGGAAACCCCTATGGATAAAAGTGTCCAAATGGAGGACAAAGGGGGATCATGCCAGTGGAATGACTTGCGCAAGCCCCCCCCGTCAGGATGGAGAACAGATCAGAGCGGGGAGGGATGAATGCAAGTCACCCCCGCCACGCTGGAGGACAGATCAGGCCCAGTGGATGATTGCAAGTACACCCCCGCCAGGCTGGAGACAGATACAGGACGGTGGGGGTAGCTGCAAAGTCACCCCCGCCGGCTGGAGGGAAGATTCAGGCCCAGGTGGATGGGACTTGCAGTCCCCTCCGCCAGGCTTGGAGGGACGATCAGCCGGGGTGGTGACTTGCAGTCCACCCCCGCCAGGCTGGAGACAGATCAGGCCGGGGTGGATGACTTGCAAGTCACCCCTGCCAGGATGGAGACAGATCAGGCCCGGGTGGATGACTTGCAAGTCACCCCTGCCAGGCTGGAGACAGATCAGGCCTGGGTGGATGACTTGCAAGTCACCCCTGCAGGCTGGAGACAGATCAGGCCAGGTTGGAGACAGATCAGGCCCAGGTGGATGACTTGCAAGTCACCCCCGCCAGGCTGGAGACAGATCAGGCCGGGGTGAATGAATTGCAAGTCACCACCACCTGGCTGGAGACAGATCAGGCCGGGGTGGATGACTTGTAAGTCACCCCTTCAGGCTGGAGACAGATCAGGCCGGGATGGATGACTTGCAAGTCACCCCTGCAGGCTGGAGACAGATCAGGCCGGGGTGGATGACTTGCAAGTCACCCCTGCCAGGCTGGAGACAGATCAGGCCCGGGTGGATGGAATTGTAGTCACCCACGCAGGCGGAGACAGATCAGGCCCGGTCGGATGACTTTCAAGTCACCCCCGCCAGGCTGGAGACAGATCAGGCCCGGGTGGACGACTTGCAAGTCCCCCCGCCAGGAAGGAGACAGATCAGGCAGGGTGGATGACTTTAAAGTAACACCGCAGGCTGGAGAAAGATCAGGCCCGGGGGGGATGAATTGCAAGCACATCCCCACACGCCAGGCTGGAGACAGATCAGGCCCGGGTGGATGACTTGCAAGTCACCCCCGCCAGGCTGGAGACAGATCAGGCCGGGGTGGATGACTTGCAAAGTCACCCCCCGGCCAGGCTGGGAGAACAGATCAGGCCAGGGTGGATGACTTGAAAGCACATCCGCCAGGCTGGAGACGATAAGGACCGGGGGGGAGACTTGAAGACACCCCCGCCAGGCTGGAGACAGATAAGGTCCCGGGTGGAGACTTTCAAGTCACCCACGCCAGGCTGGAGACAGATCAGGCCCGTTGAGAGATTTGCAAGACACCCCGCCCGGTGGATGGAAGATCGGCCGGTTGGATGCTTGCAGTCCCCCCGCCACCAGGTGGAAGACAGATTCAGGACGGGGTGGAGATTGACTCACGTCAACCCGCCAGGAGGAGACAGATCAGGCCGGGTGGATGACTTTCAAGTCACCCCCGCCAGGCTGGAGACAGATCAGGCCCGGGTGGATGACTTGCAAGTCACCCCCGCCAGGCTGGAGACAGATCAGGCCCGGGTGGATGACTTGCAAGTCACCCCCGCCAGGCTGGAGCCCGATCCGTAGGCACGGGTGGATGATTGACCCAAGACACTCCCCGCCAGGCTGGAGGACGATTCAGGCCGGGTGAGATGAATGCAATGTCACCCCCGCAAGGCTGAGCCAGATCAGGCCGGGGGTGGATAGACTTGCAAGTCACCAACGCCAATGCTGGCAGACCAGAGCAGGTCGGGTGGATGGACTTGCCAAGTCACCCCCGCCCTGGCTTGGAGACAGATCAGGCCCGGGTGGATGACTTGCAAGTCACCCCGCCAGGCTGGAGACAGATCAGGCCGGGGTGGATGACTTGCAAGTCACCCCCGACAGGCTTGGAGACAGTCAGCCCGGGTGAGAATCTCAAGTCACCCCGACAGGATGGGAGATCAGATCAGGGAAGAAGAGAAGAGGAGAAAGGGGAGCCCCGCCAGCTGAGACATATCAGGCTTGTGTTTTGGTTTTTGGTGATGATTTCAGTCCTCCCCTCCAGGCTGAGACATACAGCCCGGGTGATTACGTTGAATCCCCCGCCAGCATGAGACAATCTGCCCGGGTGGACGACCCTTGCAGTCACTCCCCCCAGTCTGGAGACATATCGTCCCGTGTTGATGCTGCACTCCCCCCCGCCAGGCTGGAGACAGATCCCCGGTTGGATGACTTGCAAGTCACCCCTGCCAGCTTGAACAAATCAGCCGGGTGGATTACTTGCAAGTCACCCCCGCCGGCGGAAGACAGATCAGCCGGGGTGGATTGACTTTCAATCCACCCCCGCCACGGGGAGACAGATCATCCGGGTGGATGACTGCAAGTCCCCCCCCGCCAGCTGAGACAGATCAGCCCGGTGATTACTGCAATTCACCCCCGCCAGCTGAGACAGATCAGGGAGCCCGGGTGATCTTGGCAAAAGTCATCCCCCCGGCCAGGCTGGAGACGATCAGGCCCGTGTGGATGACGTTCAAGTCCCCCCGCCAGGCTGAGACATACCGGCCCGGTTGGATGACTTCAAGTCACCGCCTGGCCGGCTAGCCAGATCAGGCCCGTGTGGATGACTTGCAATTCACCCCCGGGCCAGCTGGACAGATCAGAGGCCTGGGTGGATGACTTCGAGTCACCCCCGCCATGCGCGAACGATCAGGCCCGGGTGGATACTTTGCAATTCCCCCCGCCAGCTGATACAGATCAGGCCCGGGTGGATGACTTGCAAAGTCACCCCCCCAGCTGGATACAATCAGGCCCGGGGTGTGACTTGCAATTCATACACCCCGCCCGGCGAACATATCAGGCCCGGTGGATGACTTGCAAGTCACCCCCGCCAGGCTGAGACATATCAGGCCTGGGTGGATGACTGCAAGTCATCCCCAGCCATGCTGGAGCATATCAGGCCCGGTGGATGACTTGTCAAGTCACCCCGCCAGCTGTAGACAGATCAGGCCGGGGTGGATGACTTGCAAGTCACCCCCGCCAGGCGGGAGACAGATAGGCCCGGGTGATGACTTCAGTCACCCCCGCCAGGCCGAGACAGACAGGCCGGTGGATGCTTGGCAATCACCCTGCCAGGCTGGAGACAGATCAGGCCCGGGTGGATGACTTGCAAGTCACCCCCGCCAGGCTGGAGACAGATCAGGCCGGGGTGGATGACTTGCAAGTCACCCCCGCCAGGCTGGAGACAGATCAGGCCCGGTGGATGACTTGCAAGTCACCCCCGCCAGGCTGGAGACATTCAGCCCGTGGCTGACTGCAAGTCACCCTCTCCAGGCTGGAGACCGATCATGCCGGTGGATGACTTCAGTCACCCCGCCAGCTGAGACAGATCAGGCCCGGGTGATGACTGCAAGTCCACCCCCCAGGCTAGGATGACAGATCAGGCCGGGTGTTGACGTGCAAGTCACCCCCGCCAGGGCTGGAGACAGATCAGAGCCGGTGGATGACTTGCATGTCACCCCCCGCCAGTCTGGAGACAGAGCAGGCCCTTGGATGAATTGCAATCACCCCCGCCAGGCGGGAGACAGAATCAAACCGGGTTGGATGAACTTGCAAAGTCACCCCCGGCCAGGCTGTAGACAGATCAGCCCGGGTTATGACGTGCAAGTCACCCCCGCCAGTCTTGAACAGATCGGGCCGGTGGATGACTTGCAAGTCACCCACCGCCAGCTTGGAAACAGATCAGGCCGGGTGGGATTAACTTGCAAGTCACCCCCGCCAGGCTGGAGACAGACAGGCCGGTTGGATGACTTGTAAAACAAGTCACCCCTCCAGGCTGGAACAATCAGGCCCTGGTGGTTGACTTGCAGTCACGCCCTCCAGCTGGAGACATATCAGGCCCGGTGGATGACTTTCACGTCACCCACGCCAATGCTTGAACAGATCAGGCCGGGGTGGGATGAACTTGCAGTCACCCCCTCCAGCTGAGACAGCGTCAGGCCGTGTGGATGAATTGCAAGTCACCCCTGCCAGGCGGAGACGATCAGGCACGGTGATGACTTGCAAGTCCCCCCCCGCCAGGCTGGGACAGCTCAGGCCCGGGTGGATACTTTCAAGCACCCCCCAGCTGGGACAGATCAGGCCCGGGTGGATGCTTTCAATTCACCCCCGGCCATGCTGGAGACAGATCAGCCGGGTGGATGACTTTGCAAGTCACCCCCGCCGGGCTGGAACAGATCAGAGGCCCGGGTGTAATGACTGCAAGCTCACCCCTTGCCAGCTGGAGACAGATCAGGTCCCGGATGGATGACTGCAAGTCAGCCCCCGCCAGGCTGGAGAAACCTATCAGGCCGGGGTGGATGACTTGCCAAGTCACCCCCGCCACAGGGCTGGCGACGATCACGCCCCGGGTGGATGACTTCAGTCACCCCCTCCAGGCTGGAGACATCAGGCCCGGGGGATACTTTCAAGTCACCTCCCCGCCAGGCTGGAACAGATCAGGGCCGGGGTGGATGACTTGCAATCCCCTCACCCCCGCCCACTTGGAGACAGATCAGGCGGAGCCCGGTGGATGACTTGCAAGTCCCCCCGCCATGCTGGAGACAGATTCACCGGTGATGACTTGCAAGCCCCCCGTCAGGGCTGGAGCGATCAGCCTGGGTTTGATGACTTGCAAGTCACCCCGCAGGCTGGAGACTGATCAGCCCGGGTTTGATGACTTTGCAAGTCCACCCCTCCAGGCTGGAACTGAACCAGCCGGGGGTGGATGACTTGCAAGTCACCCCCGCCAGGCTGGAGACAGATCAGGCCCGGGTGGATGACTTGCAAGTCACCCCTGCCAGGCCTGAGGTTCATGTGAACCACAAGCGCCTGTTCTCTGAGATCTGAGTAATAGATAACACCTCTACTGACTTGGACCTTCATGTGCTGAATAGCGACGAGGTGTCATTGACGGCCTGACTGGATAGGTATTAGTGATAGCTAGTGTGTGGGGCCCAGTTCGGGAAGGGTGTGTTAATCCAGCCCTCTTGATAGTGCTGAATTGATATTGAGGTGTGAGAGCTAGGGAGTGGGGCCCAGGTTGGGAATGGTGTGTTAATCAAGCCCTCTTGATAGCGCTGAATTGATATTGAGGTGTGAGAGCTAGGGGGGGGGCCCAGGTTGGGAAGAATGTGTCAATGCAGCCCCAGTTACATATAACACCTAAACTAAGTTGGACCTTCATGGACTCAATATATCACCTACGTGGGCTCAGTGGTTGAGACAATGTATTGGCTTTTGGAATAAAATCGTTGGCCGTATCACTTTTTTGCCTTAGGGCAAGTTTCACTTCAAGTATGGAGACTCTTTTCGGGTTTTTTTGGAGACCAAGTATGGTCACGTTTTTTTAGTTGTTAAAGGACTGTCACCCTGGGAGGTGGGTCTCCCGACATAGACCAGCGACCCGGAGGATTCAGTTCGAATGGCGTTGCCCCTCTTACGTTGTCAGTTCCATGAGCAATGTATTCGGTTTTACCATGCCCAAGATGAGGACCACGTGCCGTAGTGTTTGTCTGTTCGAACGTCAGGATAATGTCCTGATCAATATCTGAAATGTCAGAGCCAGATTGATTCGAATATTTTTCTGCCCTAGATGATGTTCCAGGAAAACCAGGAATGGTTGATTGAAGATATCTAAAGTATTGTTTGCAAAGAGAGTGCTTGTATATAATTGTGTCAAGCCTCACTCACAGCCAAAGTCCATGAGCAGCCGTGTGTAACCAAGGTCAAGTTCATGAAGATTGGTTTGGATTGTTACATGTTTTTCTAGCCAACTTTGGGCTGCTCACAGCCTCTCAACTCCATTTCCCTCGGAGCGAAACCCACTGAAGCCGAAAACTATGAGCAGCTTTCAAGGCTGTAGCCATGTACCGTAACCAAATTCAAGTGCCCACAGAAACCAGGTTTAGCTTGGTTTGCTACATGCGTTTCCAGCCAGCTTTCGGCTGCTCACAGTCTCTCAACTCCTTTCCACCCGGAGCAAAACCCAGTAACCCACTGAAGCCGAAGACTACGAGCAGCCTTCAATGCTGGAGCCATGTAAACAAATTCAAGTACCCACAGAAACCAGGGAGCATGTATAATAAGCGGATGGTATAATTTAAAAACTTTATCAAGTGTATGAAGGCATAGGTTTCTACTTTAATGCATTGGACTGCACTCTTAATCCGGCTTGTCATGCTATATGTGGTGACCCTGACTGCAGATAGAGAACACGTACAGTGTACAACCAGGAAAATGCATAAAGATAACACGTACAGTGTGTATACCCTGTCCCCTCACTTCTCGAGTTTGCGCAAAGCCCTGCCTACTGCTTTCTCCCCCTTGTCATGTTCGTTAAACTGCCTTGACTTGATAGGCCGGCTTTTTTTTGCCCAAATCAAAACATCGCCGAACCCAACCAAAACCAGGGGAGGCACACGAGGGCACACGTAATGAAAATACCGATGGAAGCGCGTGCAAATGCGAACGAATACAACCTTATAATTTCTCGTGGAGTGCAGATTTCGACGACTTGTGTAGCTTTCGAAGTTGGTGTCCCTTGCTTAGTGATGGTAACTACTCTGCCTTAGTGTCAGCAGTTGGGGCGGTTGAGCTTGGGCCTGCCTGTGGTTGGGGCAACCTTCCTTGGACAACAAATAGTTCCAAGACGCGCGCATGTGCAAATTTTTCCAAGCTGCTTTGCTGCTGCGTATTCGGAATGGCTACTTGCTTGTATTCAAGCCAACATTTGTCAGCGACGTGTCTCTTTCGGCCCCATCTGGACTAACGAGGACTAACTCCGACCCGGGGCGAGGAGGCCCCTGATGAGGAGCGCGGCACTGGCTTGGGAGCTTTAATAATGTGAGACTAATCGTAGCCGGCTCGGAGCAGCATGTAGTGCGCTGAATTTGGGGATTTCGGTTGGGCTGGCCCAGCCCGGCTGGGAGGTGAATAGCTTTGGGTACTCCCAAAAGTTGCCCGAATGGGCGTAGGAGTTGTCCAATGGCTCTACGGGGGTCCTGGGATATGTGGGCAAGGCGATGGGTGAATACATTGGGCGGATCAAATTTTATTGGCTTCCTCTATTGGCTTCCTCTAAGTTGGGCGGTCTGGTGCAACAACTACATAAAACCTATTTTGTGAGGCCGTTACGTGCCAAATATTTTGTACATCTTTTTCAACCATGATTATCACCACTTTGACCAGCTTTGACACTACAATATTCAGTCTTGAGAGACAGCCAAGCCTTAAAAAGTCGGGAAATATATAAATCTGGGCCCAAAATCCAAAAATGAATATCAGAAAAATGTAGAAACAAAACAGGTTATATACATAATAACCTTCATGCAGGAGGAGCCCAGGCCTCAAAAATTTCAGTCATGCCGATCGATTTTTCTTATAACAGGGCTGTACTCGCATGTACCACGGCGATATTTAGAGTTCCTTTGAGGTCATTCTGAGCACCTCATTTAGGGGGGGGGGGGGGGGAAGGGGGGGGGAGGTTAGACCTCATTTTGTTTTTTGATAACTTTTTACTCAGACCTCCAAATGACATTCTGAGACCACCCATAAGTAGGCCTTGGTAAGTAAGGGTAGTATATTGGCACCACTTCAGACCTCGTGCAATAGGTATTTACGCCCCCCCCCCCCCCCCCCCTCCCCCCCCAAACCCCAACCCCTAGCCCAGCCCAGCCCAGCCCAGCCCAGAGTATGAGTGGGTGAATGTGTGTGAATGTGTGGGTGAATTGCTGGGTATGTGTTGATAATATGGGTGCGTGGGTGAATGGGTGGGTAATATGGGTAGTCTATTGGCACCACTTTGGACCTCGTGCAATAAGTATTTACCCTCTCCCGCACACACCCAAACCCCAGCCCAGCCCAGAGTACGAGTGGGTGAATGGCAGGGTATGGGTTGAGAATATGGGTGGGTGAATGGGTAGGTAATATGGGTGAGTATGGGTGTGGGGGTGTGTGGGGGGTATGTCCCCAGCCCCCCCCCTCCCAACCCACCCAACCCAGAGGGGGTGCAGAACTGATTTTTGACTATCAAAAATTCCTTATATAGGAATTCCGAGGATGACATTATGTGCGCCATACTGTAACCCCCCAGAATCCATATCTAAGTTTTTCAAAAAGAGGTTATTTCTATTTAATAGGGGGGGGAGGGGTCAGTCCTCCCCAGGTTTTTTAGGCATGGTGTGACCTATCTTTTTGTTTTCTCCTCCCGCTTCATGCCTAATTAATTTTGGACCAAGCAATAAGAACAAATCGATTTTGTCTCTGAACAGCACTACGTTGAGCATTACCTGTTCGATCAGCCTGGCCTTGCCAACGGCAAATTGGAATGCCTATACAATAAAATAAACGGCTGGTGTAAAATGGGTTGTGTACAGCTAGATGTAGCTTCATTCCGAAATGCATCTAGGGCCTAGATGTTGGGGTCGGCATTTCTGCGATACTGAGATCACCGGTTCAGAACCGGGATGGCTGAAGCTACATCTAGCTGTACACAACCCCTTTTACACCAGCCTTTTATTTTATTTTATAGGCATTCCAATTTGCCGTTGCTTTGGCAGGGCCAAAACTGAGGCATCGGCTGAAGGCCTAGGAGGAGATGCCCTTTCTTTGGCATCCGCTTTCGGAGATGGAACCGCGCTGGCCGAGGCGATATCTCTAGCTCTAGCACTATGAATTAAATTCGATTCTACTAGCTAGCACTTTTGTTGCCCTATAGGTGAAGGAGCTGACCCTACTGCAGTATCTGGGGAGGTTGAAATTGACACCGGTGGTCGAATTCCTTTATGAGGGAGCGGGGGAGAGGGAGGGGAGGGTCGCGCGAATGGGAAGATGGCTGGAAGGTGTGTGGTGCCATGCAGGGGGGAGAAAGAGAGGGTGTGGCAATGGTGATGGGGGGCAGGAAGATTTAGGGAAAAGTAGGGGATTGTGCAGGTCCTGGGGGGAGGGTGTGTGTGTGTGTGGTGTGTGTGGGGGGGGTATATGTGTGTGTGGGGGGGTAGAGTACCGAAGGGAAGGGGGCATATTTTCAACCCGACACCCGTAACGGGCAGGGGGCGCGGTCAGAGCGGGTCCCGGGTCTAGGATCTGTATTATTACACGATGCGATGCGAACGAGGGAGCATAGCCACCATCGTAACACCGCATGACCGTTAGGGCCGGGCCGGGCGAATGGGTTTGGGGATATTATCCGGTTCATTTTAGTCTGTTTCAATATTTTGAAACAGACGCCGCGAGGTACCTCGTACATGTGATGGATGACTGATTCAGAGCCCCCACGAGCACATAGATTTCTTGTTCGCATATATAAAAACATATTTGCGAACAAGACAAGTTCGAAGAGCGTGTCGCAAGCGACACGGACAATCGCTTTAGCAGTCACCGGCAGGGAGTTCCGAAAGTAGTGGAGAAAGTAGCTACTCGTAGCCGAATATAGGTACGAACATTTAACACATTTTGCGACGGATCTTGACCGCTGCGATGCTGACAACTCTAGTCATGCGCACTCCAACTATGAGCAAAATGTTTGTGTGCGGAGGTGGTCGAAATCGTTCAAACGTCTGGATAGATGGATGGAGAGACGGATAGATGGACAGACGGCGGAGAGACGGCGGAGAGAGACACGCACGGGCGCACGGGGAGAACTTAGGGCTTCAGCCCCGGGACCCTGGGGGTGCTAATGCGAAAAATAGCGGGGGTGCTCGCGGGGGCTCTGAATCAGATAACCATGTCCGATGAGGGGAGTGGCTGTATCCTACTAGGGTAAACGTCTACTGCACGAAGCAGCTATTGTAACGAGAACTCGTCCAGCACAGCCCTTTTCCAGAATCTGCTCAGGGGCTAGGCGCCTATGCTACGGCCTCTCGGCCCCCCCACGCCCCCCAACCCCGCGTAACCGCCTTGCAAGAAGACTGTGCAATATGATAACACTAACCGACATTCATTACCATAGCTCCCACGACAATTGCTGCTTCTTTCAACAGTCTGTTTTACTTCATCGTTCGCCATCTCGCTCTACCCCCCAACGTCGTCTCCTAATCCGAAGCCCAGGGAGCTTGCGAGAATGGTAAGAATGCACGGCCCGATAAATTGAAGGTGTATAAGTGCATTGAGCTCACCCATCGCATTCGTTAGTGCCTTGGCATGCTTGCTAAATGATGCATGATGCTTAGCCACCTCCTTCAATTGCCACCCAATCGTTGACCATCCGATCGTTTCCCTTTGCGTGGTCCCTCCTTACGGCTCTGTTCCGCTCTGAGGTCCTGTCAATTGGAGCGGTGGCAGCGGAGATCGATGGAGTGGAAACTAGATCGTTGACGTTTTGTTTCTTGCAATCCGATGCTTCGCTAAATTGATGCACTTTGATCGCTGCTGTGCGAGCGGTTTGTGTGTAGGGTATAGGGTGCGTCTTGGGTGCTTTGCCAAAGTAGCGGGTTTCGGAAGCAAGAAGCAAATACCCGAGTCACCGAAGGAAAATGAGGGATTGTACGTGGGTTCGAGCCAAATTGTGAAAAGCGTGGCAGGTTTGAAGTGCTCGTGCACATGCACGGTAGCTCTTCATCCCATTTTTAGTGCGATGCGCGTAAATCCTGCTTCCTTGTTTCTTCTCTATTCTGGTTCAACATAACTAAAGCAATCACTCGGGTCAACATAACTGGGTCAACATGACTAGATCAACAGAACTAAAGCAATCACTCGGGTGGCGATGATGGAGCCTGTTACTATTAGTTGGCTATGATGCGTCGCGAATTGCGATTCGCGAGTTGCGATACAGCTAGAATTGACATTGGGATTCGAAATTGCGCTACAATGTTGACCTCATGTTTCAAGTTTCGAGGCCAAGCCAGGAAGATGGCGAAGTCCTGCCACCTTGTTCCATGGAGATTGCTTTGAACTTGCTTCCTCAATCTTGCCTAATTCACCTTCTTTAATCTTTGCAGCTGCGGAACAAGCTTGGAATGTACCCACAGTGGCCTCAACAAACGGCTCAGAAGTGGGGGCAGAACGCTCATGCTCATGCTCATGCTCATGCTCATGCACAGAATGCTCATGCTCAACCCACCAAGTAAGTTCAATTATGGGTGATAACGAAAGCCTTGGTTGGCGGAGTCCCCCCTTCTGTGGGGCAGGAGCGGGCAGGAGCCCCAAGGGCCACCGCTTTGTCCGACTGTATGTTGGTCGGCCCTGGTCGCTAGGGGACTAAGACCTATGCGATGGATACGAGAAACGGTGTGCATTTTATTTTTCAGATCTCAGGGTTGCGGACTGTGGACGCGGCTTTTTTATTTGTCGTTTCCCTCCCGTCCTGTGGACTCAGTCCCCTTGAAAAATTCCCATCTCCCTGCCTCTCGCAGCTCATTGCATGAGCGCACTGTGCTTGACAAGGAAATCTGCTGTCTCGCTCTGTGCAGGTTACGCAGTAGCAACTGTAGCCTTGGGAGTTCCTGAACCTACCTCCAAGGAACTTTTGGGAGTCAGTGAGCTATTCACTTCATTAGCCTTACAGCAAGGGGGGGGGGGGGGGGGGGGGGGGGGGGGGGGGGGGGGGGGGGGCAAGTAAAAAGATTTCGTACCGCGTGTTCGATATGGATAGAGAACCGCGAGCAACAGTCGATCAACGATGTCGATAACTTCCTTGCCAGTGCGATTTTTCGAGCTTGAGGTACACCAATGACTGTATGTCTCGACGAGAGGAGTGCGAATCTGCGGTCATTAGTAAGTTACACGCTGGGTGTAATTGGTGGATCTCCTGGAAGGTACATCCAGGCTGGACGTCACCCAGACCTTCGCACGAGCGGCAGTTGGGCGGGAAAAGGCGCGCGCGCAACGCGTTCGAATGCACGTTCTGCATTCTGGCCATCACCTTGGATCTGTGTCACCGCTGCTACCCTGTTTTCTTCTCTCCTCTCCTTCCTTCTTAGCTATACGACCTTTCTCCTTCCTTTCATCCCTCCACTTGTTCTTTTCATTACCACCCAGACTATTGCCCAGCCTTTTCTTTTCATGCACGGCGTGTATTCCTCTTATGCACTGAGTTTATTCTTCTTATGCATAGAGTTTACTCTTGTTCTGTACAACGTTACCATCCATATTATAAGCGTCCAGCTCGCCCTTCTACCGGCCCCACAGCTCCCCCTGCAACCAACCACTCATGTCATGCGGCTTGTAATTCAAATCCTTCTGTCCCTCCCACCTTCCTCCCCACCCTTCCTTCCACCCCCTTTTCTGACATATTCTCCTCCCTGTCCCCGTTGCAACCCCCGCCTCTTCTCCCACGCCCGCACACGCCGCCATCTCTACACCCTCTCCCGCTCCTCCCATCCCCTTGCCTCACACATCCGTTTACTTCTTGCCCGCCCGCATCTCCCCATCCTCCACAACTCTTCCACCCTTCTCACCCCCCACCGCCATGCCTCCACCCCCCACACTTCCCTCCCCACCCATCCTCTTCTCTCACCATCTCCCACTCCTTCCCCATCCTTCCTGCCCACCTCTTCCCCCCACTCCCTTCTCCAACACCGCCCCCACTCGCCTCCTCTCAACGACTCACCCACCCTTTGTGGCGGACGCTTGGCCCACACTCGTACCCCTTCCCCCTCCCGCCCCCCCCGTCGCCGCCGAGTTAATCCCCCCCTCCCCCCCCCCCCCCCCCCTTCAGCTCCTCTACCCTCTCTCTACTACGAACCACAAATCCTGCAGTTTTGTACCATTCACGCTTTTAACATGCTCCTCAGCTGTTGACCCTCAGTCTTTCCTTTCCTGGTGCTCCACCCAAACCTCTCATCCCGCCCACCCTGCCCACACTCTCATTTGGACACCTACCCCACCCTACAACCCCACTACCGGTAATTTTGCATCTGCTGTTCTCTGTCTTTGGCTCTTCCTCCAACACCATCACAATCTCCACATCGTCCCTTGCACCCTCTGAACTCTCACTCCCGCATCACTCGACGCATTCCTTGATTCCTACCCCACCTCCCGGACCCAGGGATTCCTCCTTAACACCAACGAACCCTACAGCCACATGTCCACCCTCCGACTTATCCATGGAACTTGGTATTGGCTCGACAGTGAGGCCCCCGACCGCTTACACCTCTCCCGTTCCCTCCCTCTCCTCCACTCTAAGGCAACCTCCCTCCTCGTCATTCTCCCCACTCATACCCTTCTGTCAAAGCCCTTGGCCTATCCTTTTAATGATTTCCATTTCGATCCCGTCTCTCCCCCTTGCCCTATATTTTCCTCCCCACCATCCACCTTCCCTCCACCCACTCCCCCCTCTCCTCCCTTCCCCCCTCTCAGAACACCCTCTCCCACCTTTTCCCCTCCCCCTCCCCCCCCAGACCCTTCCTCTTTCCCACTCTTTGCTTCCCCACCCCCCTCTCGGACTCTCCCAACCCAGCATCGCTCCTCTCCCCTCCCTCTTCCACGTCCCAACGCTCCTCCTTCCCTTCCCTCTCGTCCTCCTTCCCAACCCCCTCCATCCCCCCCCACCTTCTCCCACTCTCCGACCCTTCCTCCTACTCTTTCCCAATTCCGCCTCCCTCCTTCCCCCCCTCCTTTCTCACCACCCTCCGCACATTTCCACTCAACCGCGACATCCTCAAGCTCCGTTTCAATCAGTTCTGGACAGCTTCTGCCCCCCATTCACGCAACCCCCCTACACCATACACCACTTGCCACCCGCCTATCACAGACGGCTCTTGCCCCTTCCCGCATTTTTGACACCCCCGCCTATCTCCTAGGCTCTTGCTCCCACCCAACCTTCCAATCCTTTTATATTGCACGCCACAACTACGCCATCCTCAAGATTTACACCGACGCCCCCTCACACTCCGCTGTCGTCTCTCCTTTGACCCTTGCTTCCCTACAAGCATCTCACACACTCTTCATCATTGAACTCACCTATGCTTGGGATACCCTGTACCCATCCACTCTTACCAGAAAGCTGGCCCAACACTCCAAACTACAATCGGAACTCATTCTTGCTGGCTGGCGCGTTATCTACCACCAACCCATCATCCTCGGCTCCTACGGCACTATCTTTGCTTCAATCTTACCTACCCTTACCTCTCTCGGCATCCACCCTTCTACTTTCGCCCGCCTCCTTAACTCTCTTCACCTTCATGCTGTCTCCTACGCTCATCGCATCACCTGCCACCGTTGTGCTTTGGAATCTGCTTCTTTCCATTCCCCCAATCCGCCCTCCTCCACTGCTACCTACCGCCCCCCGTAGCCCCCTTCCCCCCCATGGTGTTGTCTGAGGACCCCCTTTGGACCGCTTCCTTAAATCACGCCGACTAGGCGTACTGCTTTTCTTTTATTTTCTGGTCCCCTACGAGGTGATGATGATGATGATGATGATGATGATACCTCTGTTGATCTTTGAAATCCTTCACCAATTGTGTGTCCCCCTAACTGTCTATCTGCTGCTTGATGATCCAGGTCGGCCTTGAGCATCCCAAGTGGTCGTTGCTACCAATGCAACACCGCTCATTCGACTCAGTTGGAGCGTGAGCGCCTGCGAGAAAAGGTACGTACTTGTGAATATAAAGGATGCCTTCATCACACATACATGAATCATCAGTTTTAATTCTGGTACTAGGCTCTACGTCTACTTCTATCTCTACCTCTAATCAATTCCATCCTCTCAATAATGCCATGCCTACATTCCTTGTCAACTATCCCCCGTGACCAGCTATCCCCCGCTTGCTCTCGCCCCTTGCAGGATGCAGCAATCCAAGAGATTGTACGACAGAAGGTGGAGGGAAACATGTACAAACATGTGTCATGCCTTGTTGGAGAATACCAGCAGCGCTCCTTCCCTGAAGCCTCTGCCCCTGACATGGGATTTGCTCCCCCCCTGAGTCAGGAGTTCATCCGGGACATGGTCAATATTGACTGGCAGAACAAGCTAGGAGAAGGGGGGTTTGGAACCGTTTACAGAGGCACCGTGGGCACAGGAGTCTTCTGCCAAAAGGTAGGTTGGTGTAGTGGTGAGGTCTTGGGCTTGTGGCTAGGGTCAGTGATAGGGGGTTGTTTGTGTTGCATGTAGAGATGAGGCCATCAGGGCAGTGGTAGTGATGGTGAAGATGGATTTCAATGCCATCAAGGCACTCAGAGTGACTGATGATTTGTTGCTGACTGCACGAAGGGTGGAGAGGAGGCCCCGTGGGGAAGGGAGGGGTTCAGTGAGAGGGGTTTGTGAGTGTTGTATGTAGAGAAGGGTGAAGTTGATAATAAGGTGGGTGCAGCGGTCTGTTGTGGTGGGCTCTCTCTCTCTCTCTCTATCTCTCACTCTCCCTCTCTCGCTCACTCTCGCCCGCTCAAAATGTAATATAAATAACCACTCCATGTGCTGACATGACCACTCAGGCTGCCTTCAAGTTTTCCGCGCGCATGACAGCTAACCAGCTGTGCGAATACTCTGCACGCCCTACGGAGGTATGTACCCCTTATTTGCTGTTGCTGTGGTTGTGGTTGTGGCTGTGCCTCTCTGGATCAGTGGCTGTATGTGGCTGTGGTTATAAATCCAACACTATTGCAGCCTGGGAGGGGGGCTTCAGCACCCTTTTCTGCACCCTTTGGCACCCTTCTCACCCAGAATGCACCCTCAACATTAAAAAAAAAGGGTGCTGTAGACCCCCCTAATTAGCAATGTATAAATTCTGCCTCCTTGAATGCCCCAGCTGCAGCTTAGTTCCTTTGTAACTGCTTGCACCCTGTTCTGACATACTCTTCTCTCCCTCTCCCTTTGTCCTGTGTAGATGGTGAGCCACCTCTTCCTTGCAGACTTAGCACTGAGGTGCGTGGGATGGTACGTTCGATGCGTACCTGGATGTGTCGGGTCCTTCCAAGTCGTCATGGTCTTGGAGCTCAAGGACACCTCGTGAGTACTTTATTGAATGTTTCCCCCTGTCTTCTGGCGGAGGCCCCCCCTTGTGGAGGGCGGGAGCCCCGTCCCAGGGTTATCCCTTTGATTGCCCGGTTGTTTGTTTGTCGTTTTGTCGGCAAGCGACCCTGGTCCTACCTATGTCGTAAACCCTGGCTTCGGCCCACTGAACTCTATTCCCGCTCGTTACACCTGTTGCTCCCTCCCCTGCTGCCTACCTCCCTATCTCTGCCACTCTTCCGTTAAGCAACACCAACTCCGTCCGCCAAATTGCCGCGCTGCTTGCAACGCGCGTAGGACTTGTCATGCACATTTGCACACAGACCATAACGTTTCACAATGCAAATTCTAAGAGGGATTTGAACAACCCCGGACGTATACTCCAAGCTACCTGTCTAGGACCATCCACAAGCTTATCTGCGGATTTAGTTCTCCCTCCCCTCTTAAATTGAAGTAAATTGTCTTGTTGGGGTTCAGTCCACCAGTAGTGCTTGTTGTTTAAACGGCCTTTTCTGTTTGTACGGTTGGAAAATTCCCCTCAGCCTATTTGGCTACCCCTGGACTGTAAAGTACATACAGTACATCAAAACAAACTTACATATACATACCCCCCTCTATCTGCAGCTTGCAAAGCTTCCTCATGCAGAGGAAGGAACCTCTAGGGATGATGGCATTCATCCAAATCCTAGTGGATGTGCTAGCCCGGATGGAAGCCATCCACAAGAAATGTATCAATCACAATGACATCAAGGCGGACAACATACTTCTGAAGATGGTGGAAATTGTGCAGTACAACCCCTCTGGTGCGAGCAAGCCTCCCACAGCTGTCGATGGCAAGCTCTGCATGGTGGAGATAGGGGACTTGGGTCTATGCACCCACCAGGCGATGATGCCTCACAACCCGTAAGTTTGTATTGATCAGTGCTTTTTCAGTGAGTTCATCAGTGCTATTTCTTTTTAAGCCCTTCCTATACGGTTGGGCAAGTCCCTTTAGCCTATTTGGCCTACCCCCGGACTGTTACATACATACATACATACATTGATGCATTTTACTTCGGTCTACTTCACTTGGACCCTTGAGGAACTGTAGGGCAATGTGAGACCAGATGGTCCTACCTAGTGAGCCCGTACGTACCCTGCAGTAGGTAGGGCCGTTACTAGTCTATTCTCACGCAACCGAGCACCTCTTGAGTTCTGTCTTTGCATTTGCATCCTATGTGTTATTGTTAACTTTTCCCGTCTTCCTGTTCCTTGATATTTAAAATGTTTTCCAGGGTAGCCAAATAGGTGAAAGGGACGTGCCCAACCTCCAAAACAGGCAATTGAAAAATAAAATGGTGAATTGAACATCAAAAATTAATAAACGACAGGGGGGGGGCGAGTTTGTGCTAGGCAGATAATTTCCTTTAATTTAATAGACAACAAGTCCTATGCAGCGTCGCAAGCGACGCGGAAAATTGGCGGAGTGTGTTGGCAACGGAACAAAAGGTGGCAACAATGGAGCTGACCGAAGCGAGTTAGTTACGCTACTGTTGGCTGACGTGGGCTTCAAGAAATGTTTCGGTCGGACAGACAAATGGGTAACCCTGGGGGCTCCCGCCCCCTTGAAGAGGGCGCTCCGCCAAAAATCATAACTACTCTAAACATATTGATACATTTGTCAGATATCTCTAAACTTGTCCCAATACATCATATTGCGTACAACTGTCTTTAATTATCAATTCAGATCATTATGATCAACTGCTTCAACTAAGCATTGCCAAAATCTGTTCCCTTTCTTCTCATTTCAACATCTGTACAACTGACTCAAATCATCAACTCTATCTCTTAAACATTGGCATCTCCAAAAGTCCAAAAACATTCTGAACAGCTCCATCTATTAAGCATGCATTGCCAACATCTGTTCACCGTCTTCTCATTTCAACAACTGTACAACTGAATCAAGTATAAGCATGGGACACGTTGTCATCACCCTCCTCCTCCGGCAGTATGCCTGCTGTACTAAGATCTCTCCTGGATATAGGGGCGCTAACCAAACCTAACCAAGCCTAACCAAACCTAACCAAACCTAGCCTAACCAAACCTAACCAAACCTAACCTAACCAAATGCTTCCCTACCTACAGGGGTGGAACCGATGGCTACCTGGGTTACCTCGTTGTTGAGAATGGGTCTAAGGAAAGGGACGTGTTTGGGTTTGCGGCCATGGCTGCGATTATGTTGACCCAGGCACCTTGCCTCCATCATCTACAGATGGACTGCAGGTTTGAGCCCCTGGCAGAGGTACTGGCGCAAGTGCTACGAACTGTCCCAGAGGATCGCCCGACGACTGGCGAGGTAAGGATGCACGGTGTGAACGTTGCTGCTCACTACTACTCACGTTTTGCTTTGCTCTTGTCTCTCCTCTTGCCACTTTCCACTTGACACTGATAGTGATCATAGTACCGGTATATCACTAGTTGTAGCCGGGTGGGCTAGCATGGACTTTCCCACTTGGATGACAGAAGCATTCACTCCACATAAATAGTAATCATAGTATATCACTAGTTGTAGCATGGACTTGCCCACTTGGATGACAGAAGCATTCACTCCACATTGATAGTAATCATAGCATATCAGTCTAGTTTTTCAGTTCCGAGCAGCAGCTTCTAGGCAACTCTCTGAGCTAGCCACTGGGCCAAGCCCCAACTCTCTGAGCTAGCCACCGGGCCAAGCTCCAACTCTCTGAGCTAGCCACTGGGCCAAGCCCCAACTCTCTGAGCTAGCCACTGGGCCAAGCCCCAAGATGCTTATAAAACAGGAATATGTTTTTGGCAGCTTCAAGGTGCACGAGGTTGCATCAAGTTTGGATGACTACCAATTTACGTTGTGCAACTTCAACTCTCACCCAATTCACCTTCTTGCTTGGAAATAGCCTCAATGAAATACACACACCCCTATGTACAGATCATCACAGTCCTGGAGACATTGGCGTATAAGCCCGAGCCTGCTTCACAATGCGCTGTAGAGGC
>JACBWV010000325.1:35000-127454 GCA_013435795.1 Chlamydomonas sp. ICE-L
CAAGGTATTGCATGTTTCCGCCCAGCCCAGACGTGAACGGTATGTCCCGTCTTCCTGAACGGGTTTTTGGCCAGCGGCAGGTGGCGTGGCTTGCCCCTGCCCCCTCCCCTGCCCCACGCACGGCCCTGAGGTGGGGTCCGAGGGCTAATTATAGCACAAGTGCCCTAGGGGATTGTTTCTTCCATCGTGATGCGTACATGTTTCGCCTTGGTTTTTTGACGACTATTCTGTTCCCAAACCTATGTATACGCACATGTTTAAGTGGTTCAAATCTGAAATTTTACCTCAATGCACCCTTAAATCAAATTGTGAACCTTTAATTGTAGCTTTTTGGCCCAACCTGAGCTCCTTTTCGTGAATTGCGATGCTCATATTTGCTCTGCTGAGAATTTTCCAGGTATAAATAAGCCTTATAATTCATCAAAAATACAGAATGTTCAACTTTTTTGATGTTTTTCATAAAACCTGAAAATTTGGTTTGTGACACACTAACTAACTAACGGACGGACATTTTAATGGGGCTAATCCCTCTTCAAAAAATCTGGAGATTTTTTTCATTCGGGTACAAAAATGAAAAAAACAAAAAACAAGAAATAAACACAAAAGCAAACAAGCACAAGAAAAAAAACCAGAAACAAGAAACAAGAAACAAAGAAAACACATAACACAAAACTCAAAATAAAAAGAAACAGAAAAAACAGAAACAAGAAACAACAAGAAACAAGAAACATAAAACAAACAAATAACAAAAAAGCAAGAAAAAAACTAAAAAGAAAAAAAGAAACAACCAAAAGAAAAAAAGGACAACCCCTGAAGGTCTAGACAAACCCCTGAAGTGCTGCACAAGCACCCATGAAGGGCTGCACAATCCGCTATATGCACCTTAAATGCTGGATGCTGGATACTTGATGCTGGATGCACCTTAAATGCCGGATGCTGGATGATGGATGCAGCCCGATGAGGATCCCAAGAGGTTGTTTATGCCAATGCAACAATTTGACTTCTCTGCTGTATTGTAACACAAGCATTCAGTTGGAGCTTGAGCATCTACGAGAATATATGCACTCCTCCCCTGGATCCTGTACCCCTAACGTGCAAGTTGCCCCCACCCCCAAGAGTGAGGAGTTGTATGTATGGCCCTCCTCTGGGTTGTATGTATGGCCCTCCTCTGGGTTGTATGTAGGCCCTCTCTGGGGTGGATGTATTGGCCCTCATCTGGGGTTGTATGTATGGCCTCCTATGCGTTGTATGTATGGCCCTACTCGGGTTGTAGTATGGCCCTCCTCTGGGTGTATGTATGGCCCTACCCCGGGTGGATGTATGGCCCTCCTCAGGGTGTAGGTAGGGCCTCCTCTGGGTTGGAGATGGCCCTCCTCTGGGTTGTAGTATGGCCCTCCTCTGGGTTGTATGTATGGCCCACCCCGGGTTGTATGTATGGCCTCCTCTGGGTGTATGTCTGGCCCTCCTCTGGGTTGTTTGTATGTCTGGCCTCCTCTGGGTTTGCATTGTATAGGCCCCTCGTTGGGTTGTTGTATGGCCCTTACCCCGGGTTGTCGTATGGCCCCCTCTGGGTTGTATGTATGTATGGCCCTCACTGGGTTGTATGTATGGCCCTCCTCGGGTTGTATGTATGGGGCCCCTCCTCGGGTTGATGTAGGCCCTCCCGGGTTGTATGTATGCCTACCCCGGTTGTATGTAGGGCCATACCCCGGGTTGTAGTGTATGGCCCTCTCGGGGTGTAGTATGGCCACTCCTCTGGGTTGTAGGTATGGCCTCCTATGGGTTTGTATGTATTGCCCTACACCGGGTTGTACTGTAAGGCCTCCTACCCCGGGGTTTGTATGTAGGGCCTCCTCTGGGTGTATGTTATGGCCCTCTCTGGGTTGTAGTATGGCCTACCCAGGGGTGTTGTAGTATGCCCTCCTCTGGGATGATGATGGCCCTACTTGGGTTGTATTATGGCCCTCCTCGGTTGGTATGTATGGCCTCCTCTGGGTTGTATGGTATGGCATACTCTGGGTTGTATGTATGGCCCTCCTCGGGTGATGCTATGGCCCTACCCAGGGTTTGTATGTTTGGACCTACCCGGGTTGTATGTATGGCTCCGCTGGGTTGTATGTATGGGCCCTAACCCCGGGTTGTATTATGGCCTACTCTGCGGTTGTATGTATGGCCCTCCTCTGGGTGGAGTATGGACCTCCTCTGGGTTGTATGTTTGGGCCCTACCCCGGGTTGTATCGTATGGGCCCTCCCTCTGAGTTGTATGTATGGCCTAACCAGGGTTGTATGTATGGCCTCTCTGGGTGTTGTATGTATGGATCTCCTCTGGTTGTATGTATGGCACCTCCTCTGGGTTTCTTTGTATTGTATGGCCCTACCCAGGGTTGTATTTATGGCCCTACTCTGGGGGTTGTATGGCCCTACCCGGGTGTATGTTATGGCCCTCATCGGGGTTGTATGTATGGCCCTACCCGGGTTGGATGTATGGCCTCCTCTGGGTTGTTGTATGGCCCTCTCGGGTGGTATGTATTGGCCTCCCTGGTTGATATGTATGGCCCTCCTCTGAGGGTGTATGTAGGCCTCCGCTGGGTTGTAGTATGGGCCCTTTCCTCTGGGTTGTATGTATGCCCTCCTTCTGGGTTGCGTTGGATGTATGGCATACTATGCGGTAGTCGGTAGCGCCCTCCTTGCGGTTGTATGCTATGTTCCTAACCACGGGTTGTATGTATGGCCCTCCTCAGGGTTGTAGTAGGCCCTCCTATGGGTTGTATGTATGGCACTACCCGGGTTTTGGTATTGTATGGCCCTCCTATGGGGTTGTATGTAATGGCCCTCCTCTGGGTTGTATGTATGGCCCTACCCCGGTTTGTATGTATGGCCCTCATCTGGGAGTCATGTATGGGCTCCTCTGGGTTGTAGTTGGCATCCTCTGGGTTGTATGTATGGCCCTACCCCGGGTTGTATGTATGGCCCTCCTCTGGGTTGTATGTATGGCCCTCCTCTGGGTTGTATGTATGGCCCTCCTCTGGGTTGTATGTATGGCCCTCCTCTGGGTTGTATGTATGGCCCTCCTCTGGGTTGTATGTATGGCCCTCCTCTGGGTTGTATGTATGTGGCCCTCCTCTGGTTGTATGATGGCCCCTACCCCGGGTTGTATTGTATGCCCCCTCTGGGTTGTATGTATGGCCCTCCCTGAGGTTTGTATGTAGGCCTCCTCGTTGGGTTGTATGTATGGCCCTACCCCGGGTTGTATGTATGGCCCTACCCCGGGTTGTATGTATGGCCCTCCTCTGGGTTGTATGTATGGCCCTCCTCTGGGTTGTATGTATGGCCCTACCCCGGGTTGTATGTATGGCCCTCCTCTGGTTGTAGTATTGCACTACCCGGGTTTGTAGTATGGCCCTCCTCTGGGTTGTATGTATGGCCCTACCCAGGGTTTGTATGTATGGCCTCCTCTGGGTTGTATGTATGGCCCGATCACGGGTTGTATGTATGGCCCTCCTTCTGGGTTTGTATGTATGGACCTCCTTACCCCGGGGTGGGATGTATGGCCCTCCGCTGGGATTGTATGTTGGCCCTCCTCTGGGTTGTATGTATGCCCTCCTCGGGGTGTATGTATGGCCCCTCCTCTGGGTCGGATGTATGGCCCTCCTCTGGGTTGTATGTATGGCCTCCTCTGCGGGTTGATGTATGGCCCTACACCGGGTTGTTGTTTGTATGGCCATCCGCTGGGTGTATGTATGGCCCTCCTCTGGGTTTGTATGTATGGCCCTCCTTGGTTGTGTAGTATGGCCCTCTTGGGGGTTGTAGTATGGCCTCTCTGGGTTGGATTATGGCCCTACACGGGTGGTATGTATGGACCTACCCCTGGTTTGATGTATGGCCCTCCTCTGGGTTGTTATATGGCCCTCTCTGGGTTGTATGTATGCCCTCTCTGGGTTGTATGTATCGGACCTCCTCTGTGTTGTATGTATGGCCCTCCTCTGGGGTATGTATGGCATCCTATGGGTTGGTATGATGGCCCTCCTATGGGTTGTATGTATGCCCTACCGGGTTGTATGTATGGCCCTCCTCTGTTTGTTGTATTGGCCCTCATCTGGGTTGTATGTTGGCCCTTACCCGGGTTGTATGTATGGCCCTCCTTGGGTTGTATGTATGGCCCTCCTCTGGGTTGTTATGTATGGCCATTACCCGGTTGTATGTATGGCCCTCCCTGGTTGTATGTATGGCCCTCCTCTGGGTTTTGAGGTAGGCCCTACTCTGGGTGTATGTATGGCCCCTCCTCTGGGTGGTAGTATGGCCATACCCCGGGTTAGTAGTATGGCCATCCTATGGGTGTATGTATGCCCTCCTCTGGGTGTATGTATGGCCCTACCCCGGGTTTGTATGTATTGGCCATCTCTGGGTTGTATGTATGGCCCTACCGGGTTGTAGGTATGGCCCCTCCTATGGGTTGTATGTATGGCCCTACCCCGGGTGTAGTATTGCCCTACTCTGGGTTGTATGTTGACCTCCTCTTGGGTGTATGTTAGGCCCTACCCCGGGTTGTATTATGGCCCTCCTCTGGGTTGTATGTTATGGCCCTCCTTGGGTTTGTATGTATGGCCATACCCGGTTGTATGTATGGCCCTCCTCTGGGTTGTGTATGGCCCTTCCTCTGGGTGTATGTATGCCCTCTTCTGGGTTGTATGTAGGCCCTAACTGGGAGTTGAGTTATGGCCCCCCTCCTCGGGTGGATGTAGGGCCCTACTCTGCGGTTGTATGTATGGCCCTCCTCGGGTTGTTGTATGTATGGCCCTACCCCGGGGTTGTATGTAGCATACTCTGGGGTGTATGATGGCCCCTCCTCTGGGTTGTATGTATGGCCCTCTCTGGGGTTGTATGTATGGCCCTACCCTGGGTTGTATGTATGGCCCTCTCTGGTTGTCTGTATGCCCTCCTTGGGTTTGTATGTATGGCCTCTCTGGGTTGTATGTATGGCCCTACCCGGGTTGTATGTATGGGCCCTCCTCTGGGTTGTATGTATGGCCCTGACCACGGGTTGTATGTATGGCCATCTGGGGTTGATGTATGTTCTACCCCGGGTTTGTAGTTGGCCCATCTGGGTTTTGTTTTTTGTATGTATGGGCCTCCTTCTGGGTTGTACGTATGGCCCTCTCTGGGGTTGTATGTATGGCCCTACCCCAGTTGTATGTATGGCCATCCTCGGGGTTGTATGTATGGCCCTCCTATGGGGTTGTATGTATGGCCCCATACTCTGGGTTGTTATGTATGGCCCTCTCATCGGGAGTTGTATGTATGGACCTAACCTGGGTTGTTAGTTAGGGCCCTCCTTGGTTGTATGTATGGCCTCCTCTGGGTGTATGTATGGCCCTCCTCTGGTTGATGTATGGCACCTCCTCGAGTTGTATGTATGCCCTCCTCTGGGTTGTATGTATGGCCCTCCTCTGGGTGTATGTATGGCCCTCTCTGGGTTGTATGTATGGCCCTCCTATGGTTGTATGTATGGCCCTCTCTGGGTGAGTATGGCCTACCACGGTTGTATGTATGGACGCCCTCTGGGTTGTATGTATGGACTCCTCTGAGGTGATGTATGGCCCTCCTCTGGGTGTCTGATGGTATGGCCCTCATCTGGGTTGTAGTATGGCCCTCCTTCTGGGTTGGAATTATGGCCCTCCTCGGGGTTGTATGTTGGCCCTACCCAGGTTGTATGTATGGCCCTCTCTGGGTGGATGTATGGCCCTCCTCTGGGTTGTTTGTATGGGCCCTCCTCGGGTTGTAGTATGGCCCTCCTCTGGGGTATGTATGGCCTCCTCTGGGGTGTTGTATGGCCCATCCTCGGGGTTGTATGTATGGCCGAACCCGGGTTGATGTATGGCCCTCCTCGGGGTTGGATGTATGGGCCCTACCCACGGGTTTGGATGTATATGGCCCTCCTTGGGTTGTATGTTATGGCCTCTCTGGGTTGTAGTATGCCCTCTCTGGGTTGTATGTAGGGCCCTCCTCTGGGGTGTATGTATGGCCCTCTAGGGGTTGTATGTATGGCCATCCTCGGCGTTGTAGGTATGGACTACTTACTCTGGGTGTATGTATGGCCCTCCTCGGGTTGTATGTATGGCCTCCTCTGGGTTGTATATGTATTGGCCTCTCTGGTTGTATTGTAAGGCCCACCCGGGTTGTATGTATGGCCCCCTCTGGGTTTGTATGGATGGCCCGACCCCGGGTTGTATGTATGGCCCCTCCTCTGGTTGTATGTATGGCCCTCCTCGGGTTTGTTGTATGTATGGCCCTCCTCTGGGTTGTATGTATGGCCCTCCTCTGGGTTGTATGTATGGCCCTCCTCGGGGTTGTATGTATGGCCCTACCACGGGTTTGTATGTATGCACATACACCGGGCTGTATGATGGCCATCCTCTGGGTTGTATGTATGGCCCTCCTTGGGTGTATGTATGGCCCTACCACGGGTGTAGGTAGGCCCTCCTCTGGGTTGTATGTATGCCTCCTCTGGGTGTATGTATGGCCCTCCTATGGGTTGGATGTCGGGCCCTCCAGGCGTTGTATGTATGGCCTCCTCGGGTTGTATGTATGGCCCTCTCTGGGTGTATGATGGCCCTCCTCTGGGTTGTATTGTATGGCCCTCATCGGGTTGAGGTATGGCCCTCTCTGGGTTGTATGTATGGCCCTCCTCTGGGTGTATGTATGGCCTCATCAGGGTGTATGTATGGCCCTCTCTGGGTGGTGTGATGGCCCTCCTCTGGGTTGTATGTATGGGCCCCTCTCTGGGGTTTGATGTATGGCCCTACCCCGGGTTGTATGTATGGCCCTCCCTGGGTTGTATGTATGGCCCTCCTCTGGGTTGTATGTATGGCCCTCCTCTGGGTTGTATGTATGGCCCTACCCCGGGTTGTATGTATGGCCCTCCTCTGGGTTGTATGTATGGCCCTCCTCTGGGTTGTATGTATGGCCCTCCTCTGGGTTTGTATGTTATGGCCCACTACCCCGGGTTGTATGTATGGCCCATACACGGGTTGGCTTGTATGTATGGCCTCTCTGGGTTGTATGTATGGCCCTCCTTGGGTGGGTGTAGGGCCCTCCTCTGGGTTGTATGTAGGCCCTACCCCGGGTTGTATGTATGGCCTCCTCGGGTTGTATGTATGGCCCTCCTCTGGGTTGTATGTATGGCCCTCCTCTGGGTTGTATGTATGGCCCTCCTCTGGGTTGTATGTATGGCCCTCCTCTGGGTTGTATGTATGGCCCTCCTCTGGGTTGTATGTATGGCCCTCCTCTGGGTTGTATGGATGCCCCCTAGGGTTGTAGGTATATGGCCCTCCTCTGGGTTTGTATGTATGCCCTACTCTGGGTTGTATGTATGGCCCTCCTCTGGGTTGTATGTATGGCCCTCCTCTGGGTTGTGTGTATGGCCCTCCTCTGGGTTGTATGTATGGCCCTCCTCTGGGTTGTATGTATGGCCCTACCCCGGGTTGTATGTATGGCCCTCCTCTGGGTTGTATGTATGGCCCTCCTCTGGGTTGTATGTATGGCCCTCCTCTGGGTTGTATGTATGGCCCTCCTCTGGGTTGTATGTATGGCCCTCCTCTGGGTTGTATGTATGGCCCTCCTCAGGGTATCAGTTATTGCATCTACCCCGGGTTGTTATGTATGGCCACTCATCTTGGTGTATGTATGGCCTCATCTGGGTGGTATGATGTATGGCCCCTCCTCAGGGTTGTATGTATTGCCCTCCTCTGGGTTGTTGTATGGCCCTCCTCTGGGTTGTATGTATGGCCCCCTCGGTTGTATGTATGGCAAGCATATGGTTGTGTGTATGGACCTCTCGGGTTGTATGTATGGCCCTCCTCTGGGTTGTATGTAGGGCCTACCGGGTTGTATGTATTGGCCCTCCCTGGGTTGGATGTATGGCCCTGCCTCGGTTGATGGATGGCCCTCCTCAGAGGTTGTGTGTATGGCCCTCCTCTTGTGTGTATGTATGGCCCTCCTCTGGGTTGTATGTATGGCCCTCCTCTGGGTTGTATGTATGGCCCTACCCCGGGTTGTATGTATGGCCCTCCTCTGGGTTGTAGTATGGCCATCTCTGGGTTGTAGTATGGCCCTCCTCTGGGTTGATGTATGGCCCTCCTCTGGGTGGTAATATGGCCATTCTCTGGGTTGTATGTAGCCCTCTCAGGTTGTATGTATGGCCCTACTTCGGGGGGTTTGTGGTATGGCCCTCCTATGGGTATGTATGGCCCTCCTCTGGGTTGTTATGTTGGCCCTACCCCGGGTGTATGTATGGCCCTCCTCTGGGTTGTAGGTATGGCCCTACTATGGGTTGTATGTAGGCCCTCCTCAGGGTTGTGTGTTATGGCTCCTCGGGTTGTTATGTATGGCCACCTCTCGGGGTTGGATTATGGCCCTCCTCTGGGTAGTAGGATGGCCCTACCCCGGGTCGTTATGTAGGCCCTCCTCTGGGTTGATGTATGGACATCCTCTGGGTGGTATGTATGGCCCTCCTCGGTTGATGTATGGCCCTCCTATGGGTGTATGTATGGCCCTCCTCTGGGTTGTATGTATGGCCCCTCCTCGGGTAGTATGTATGGCCCTCCTCAGGGTTTTATGTATGGCCATCCTTGCGGTTGTGTGTATGGCCCTCCTCTGGGTTGTATGTATGGCCCTCTTCTGGGTTGTATGTATGGCCCTACCCCGGGTTGTATGTATGGCCCTCCTCTGGGTTGTATGTATGGCCCTCCTCTGGGTTGTATGTATGGGTCCCCATCAGGTTGTGTGTGAATGGCCCTCTATGGGTTGTATATTATGGCCCTCCTCAGGGTGTATGTATGCCCTCCGCAGGGTTTGTGGAGTTGATGTATGGCCCACCCCGGGTGTGTATGTATGCCCTCCTCTGGGATTGTGTATGGCCTCCTCGGGTTGTATGTATAGGCCCTCCTCTGGGTCTGGTATGTATGAGCCCCTACTCTGGGTTGTAGATGGCCTACCCCGGGGGTGGATGTATGCCCTCCCTTGGGTTGTAGTATGGCCCTCCTCAGGGTTGTGTGTATGGCACTCCTCGGGTTGTTGGATGCCCTCCTCTGTGGTGTATGTATGGCCCTCCTGGGTGTATGTATGGCCCTACCCCGGGGTGTATGTAGGCCCTACCCCGGGTTGTAATATGGCCTCCTCTGGGTTGTATGTATGCCCTCCTCTGGGGTATGTTGCCCTACGCCCGGGTTTTAGTATGGCCCTCCTCTGGGTTGTTATGTATGGCCCTACCCCGGGTGAGTATGGCCCTACCCGGGTTGTATTGTATGGCCCCTCTCTGGTTGAGTATGGCCCTCCTCGGGTTGTATGTTGGCCCTACCCAGGTTGTAGTATGGCATCCTCTGGGTGATGTATGGCCCTCCTCGGGTTGTTTGTAGGGCCCCTCCTCTGGGTGTATGTATGGCCCTCCTATGGGTTGTATGTTGGCCCTCTCTGGGTTTATGTATGGCCCTCCTTCTGGTTGTATGTATGGCCCTACCCCGGGTGCTATGTTGGCCTCCTCTGGGTTGTATGTATGGCCCTACCCCGGGGGTATGTTATGGCCCTCTATGGGTTGCTGTATGGACCCTATCTGGGGTGTATGTATGGCCCTCCTCTGGGTTGTATGTATGGCCCTCCTCTGGGTGGATGTATGGCCCCCTCCGGGTTGTATGTATGGCCATCCTTGGGTTGTATGTATGGCCCCTCCTCTGGGTTGTATGTATGCCCTCCACAGGGGTATGTATGGCCTCCTCGCGGTTGTATGTATGGCCCTCCTCTGGGTTGTATGTAGGCACTCCTCTGGTGGTTGGATGTATGGCCTCATCTGGGTTGTATGTATTGCCCTACCCCGGGTTGTGGTATGGCCCTCCTCTGGGTTTTATGTATGGCCCTCCTCTGGGTTGTATGTATGGCCCTCCTCTGGGTTGTATGTATGGCCCTCCTCTGGGTTGTATGTATGAAGTGTGGTGCAAAGCTTGAGTGCGGCTACCTTGGAGATACCTAAGCGGGTGAGGTAGAAAAGTGCATTGATAGGTATGGTCCCTGTGGTACCCAATGTAACAACTGAGTATATCACTTGATATCCCTGATCTTTCAGAGCCTGTGATAGAGTCCTGTGCTGATTCCCCTTTTCCGCATATTTAACCTTGTGGTTGGTGTCAGAGCAGTAGCCGACTTCGACTTTGTGGATGTGGGGACATGAGGTGGGATTGGAGCATGTTTGTTGATCAGGGGTCAAGAGGAGGTCTGGTCTGAGTTTGTCCCAGGTGGTTGGTAGTGGGTTTCAGCCAAGAGGGCGGCCTGTTCCCTAGAACCCCATTGGGGGGGTATTCCAGTTTGCCAGCGTCCATATACATGAGCTTTTTGTATTAATTGTACTGCAAGGCTGTGCCGATTAATATTCATGCCAGTCAAGGTTGGGTGCTTGCAGCCTGCCAGCATGTGACTAGCCCCATCTTGGCATGTGTGACAAATGGGGCAGGTGTCTGATGTAGGGGGGTGGGGGTTACTACCATATGGCATTTTCCATAGGTAACCCAGCTTCTTGTTCCATAGGAGGCCCCACCAAAGGTGGCAAAAACTGCGCGCTGCGCCCTCAGGGGGTTGAAAAAACTGCGCAAAACGCGCAGAGGGGCTCAAAAAGGCAGCGCGGCACCGCGCTGCCGAGCGCGCTTACTAGTACCCTGCATGGGAGTGCCACTAAGGACTCTGGCCAGGAGGAATTTTCCAATGGCCTCAAGGAGTTGCTTTTGAGTACATTCCTTGACAGAGTGGGGGTTGTGGATAAGTCTCCGAATGAGATGGAGACTACAAAGGCTATCAGTGTAGATGGTGACAGGGGTTGTAAGGGGTGTTTGTGCTAAGGCCTGGTGGATAGAGCATATTTCTGCTATTGTTGGTTCTGGTGATGTCAATACCCCCTGGGTTAATTGTAAAGCTTTGGCCTGACAATGGGGAGTATACTGCAGCCCCGAGGAGGGCCGGGCCCTCTGGCTGGGGGATCTGGCTGCCATCGGTGTATAGCTGCTGGCCTACATGGCGGGTGTTTTGGTAGTTCCGGGGGTAAGGTTGTTGGGAGGAAGTGGGGAGGGGGAGGGATTGGGGGGGGGGGGGGGGGGGGGGGACTCCAAGGGGCCTGGAGGATGAGTCGGAGAGCCTTGGGTGGCTGGGGGAAATTGGGGAGGGGGGCAGGGCCGATGGCAGGGTAGAGGATGGGTTGGATGCTTTTGTTGGAGGGATGCAGGTGGTGCATAGCTTCATTCCATGCTTGGGTAAAGGCGGTGGGCGGGCCAGGGTGGCCCAGGGGGTTGGCGATGAGGAGGATTTGGTGCCTCTTTGTCCTTGCAATGGTGGAGGTGATTTTCCCCCCAGTCCAGATGGACGGTTGGTGGATAATGGGGGCCCTGGCTGGGATGGTATCTAGGACCTGGACCCAGGGGTGGGCGGTGTGTGTTTCGTAGGCTGTGTGCTTTGTGTGTGGGACCAAGAGGAGGGTGCAGGTTGGGATGGAGTGAGTTTGTGCTGCCTTGGCACTGGTGAGTGCCCATCTGACTGCCTCCTAGGCTTTCTTGGTATCCTCCAGGGAGTGTATCACTGATGCTCCTGTCCATGGGTGAGATTATGGGTCTGGGCTTGCACCGAAGAGGTGGTCATGAGGGTGGAGGGAGGAGCAGTGGGGGAGAGATGGGTAGCATCAGAGTGGCCCTGTTGACCTGTCTGTTTGGACCCCCAACAATGTGAGGGCTTGAAGGAGGGTGGGGTGAGGAGCGGTGGGGGGGGTGTCCTTGAGACGGTGGAATAGGCTGGCTAGGTCTCCAGCAGAGGACCCTTGGGAGTGTGAGTGCCCCAGGCTGGGTATGGTTGCTTGGGCGGTGTTGTATTGGTGTTGGAGTCTGTTGGCTGAGGAGGTGGGGAGGTGGGAGGTGACCAATTCAATTGCCAGAGGGGAAGTAATGTTGTGGTAGGGTGGATGGGTGGAGCTCCATTGAGTTGGGCATGGGGGAGGAGGCCTGTTTGGATATGATAGTGTCCAGGGGCTGGGATGTCCAAGTCAGGGTGTCTGGGCATTGAATTGGCCTGTCAGGGTCCACTGCCCTTGAGATTGGGCGTTTGTGATGTGGGCGTCCTTCCTACGGGGGTAAAAAGGGTTGTTAGTAAAAAGGGTGTGCGAGGCTGTTTTATGGGCCTCTAGGAGGGCGGTGACGGCTTTGACTCCTATGCGCTCAATCAGCTCTGTTGTGGCAATGCTGATCGCTTTCCAGTGAGCCTGGGTTTGGCCACATGGTAAGGGTGTCTCATGCTTGAGAGTATATCCTAGTGCTAGGTAGGATGGGAGGTGGGACAGGTGCATGTTGATGGGTGCATGCTGGACCCGCAGATGGGTGGTGGGGGTGTCCTTGATCCGTTGGACTCGGACACCAAGTATAGTAGTGTACTCATATTGGGATGCATATAGAAGGTGCAGGATTTTAGGGGGTAGGCAGGGGGGGCAGGAGCAAGGTGCCTGGTGCAGGCGCGACGAGAGCCGTCAGTGCCGTTGCATTTGGTGATACCCAGCACCTTATAGGTGGCTGCATCCTTGCTGTGGCAGAAGTCTCCCTTACAGAGGTGGTAGCGGGCTACCCAGCGATCCAGGTGGGTAGGGTCTAGGGCAGTGACGACCTGGCCCCTCTGGTGTTGGTAGCCGGGGCGGGCGTTAGGATGGAGTTTGGGCATGGGAGACAGCCATTTCCATCAGTGTCCCTGCAAGTCAATCAAAGGGGCCCCTGGTCACCATGATGGGTAGAGGATAGGGACGGGAAGGTCGGATGACAGTGGTTATGGTTAGTTGTGGTTGCGACTGGCTGGTTGTGATTGCGTGTGGTTGCGTGTGGTCAGTTTAGTTGGGTGGGTTGCGTGAGAGGAGGGACACTAGGGGGGAGGGTCTAGCGGCTGTGTTGGGTGGGGGGGAGTCATGGGCATGGGGAGGGCCCTACATGGCATGGAAAGGGGTTGGGAGCTGTTGAAGGTGGTATTGGGGGATGAGTCCCCGGGTGGTGGGTGCTGGCTAAGATGGAGGCTGCGCCTGTTGAGGGAGGCCTTCTGGTAGTTGGTGACAGGTTTACCAAATCTCAGGGTGAGATCAGTGGTGGCAATTAGGTGGGTGCCTTCTGGGGTGATGAGGTCAGTGGTGGTAATTAGGTGGGTGCCTGCTGGGGTGATGAGGTCAGTGGTGGTAATTAGGTGGGTGCCTGCTGGGGTGATGAGGTCAGTGGTGGTAATTAGGTGGGTGCCTGCTGGGGTGATGAGGTCAGTGGTGGTAATTAGGTGGGTGCCTGCTGGGGTGATGAGGTCAGATGGTGGTTAATTAGGTGGGGTGCCTGCTGGGGGGGTGAAGAGGTCGGTGGTGGTAATTAGGTGGGTGCCTGCTGGGGTGATGAGGTCAGTGGTGGTAATTAGGTGGGTGCCTGCTGGGGTGATGAGGTCAGTGGTGGTAATTAGGTGGGTGCCTGCTGGGGTGATGAGGTCAGTGGTGGTAATTAGGTGGGTGCCTGCTGGAGTGATGAGGTCAGTGGTGGTAATTAGGTGGGTGCCTGCTGGGGTGATGAGGTCAGTGGCGGTAATTAGGTGGGTGCCTGCTGGGGTGATGAGGTCCAGGTAGCTTGTGATACCAAGTGAGAAGAGGGGGCTAAGCAGTCTCCAGGGGACAACAGGTTCTGGGGGGAGCTGGGTGGGGGTAATGATATCATCATTTAGGTGTAGTTGGATGTCAGCTTGCTGGAGCAAGAGGAGCTTCTTTGATGGTGAGGTGTATCTCGTGCGGGTCTGGGGGGTGTCTGGGCGGGCTTTGATCAGGGTTTGTTGCACGTTCAAGAGAGCCTTCGTGGTGATGCCCAGTTTCCCACTGTCATTGAGAGACCTTGTAAGGGCGGTCGTCTTCATTTGTGTGTAGTCAACAAGGAGGGAGGGCGCCCCGAGGCCTGCCTGCGTAGTGGGTAGGCAGACAGACGCAGAGGGAAAGGTGGTGGGCAGATTGCAGCATGCTTTTGCCAGGGCTGCTATGGCCCTATCTAGGGTATGAATGTCTCCAAGGTTGTAGGGGTGCAGAGTCATGGGGTATGTGATAGCAAGTTTGACACATGTCTCGATGAGGTGTATGCATTGCCTTGGGATGGCGCCCCTGGATTTGGCAGATTGTAGTATTGGGGTTCCTTTCTCTTGGATTTGGTCAAGCGCTCTGAGCACTTGGGGTTGCCAGTTCAGCGTGAGGGATGAGGACCCCCAGGTAGAGGTAGGGCGTGTCAGGGTGTTGGTGTGCCGCAAAGGTGCCCCCAGCCACTATTTTATTTTTGAGCAGTCGGGATAGTGTGGTATTATTGGTGGGATTGTATGGGCAAGACTTGTGAAGGATACCTGTCACTACACATATACTGCCATTTAGGGGGAGGCCTGCCCACTGACTGAGTTTCTGAACCTTCTGGCACTGTGTGGTGAGGTCCTCTAAAGGTTAAGGACTGCTGTGTCATCAGCGTATCCTAGGCTGCCCATGCAGTGCTGTTCTTGTTGGCTAGTGGTGAGGCAGGCAGCTTTGTATCCCCTGCCTCCAGACTTGAGCCATCTGTGGAGAGGTTCAATATGGAGGATAAAAAGGAGTGGGGAGAGGGTGTCACCTTGGATGGTACCCCTAAGAATATCAATTGGCGGTCCCTGGTGTCCCTCTAGGGTGATTTAGGTAGTGGCCTGGGTGTATATGTCTTCAAGGGTGTCTATGAGGTCATAAGGGAGGCCCAGGCCATACAAGGTGTATAAGAGGGTGTCATGGTTGATCATGTTGAAAGCGTTGGATAAGTCAAAATAGCCAACTAGAAGGTCTTGTTTAGTCAGTGCTGCATCTTCCATATCATTCAAGAGGTGGGCTAGTTGTCTGTTGGTGCTTCTGTGTTGTCTTAATCCTTCCTGAGCTCCACTTAGGATATTGTGGTGTTCAGCAATGCTGGCGGTTACTGCTGTGACCATACTAGTCCACAGCTTAGCTATAGTGTTGTTGAGTCCTATGGGTCTATAGTTGCCAGGGGAAGTGGGCTACCCTTTCTTGTACAACATGACAGTGTTAGATGTTTTCCAGCATTTTGGGGTATGGCCCATGATCCACATGAGGGTGAACAGTTGGGGAATGGTGGTATGCCATTCCAGGGGGAGGCATTGCAGAGTTTCACATGTTTGGTACACTGAGGGCTCCATGAGGTAGGTGAAGGCCTCTGGCTGGTGTCTCTAGAGTGAAGGGGTCCAGGTCGGCGTTGGTCCATGGGCCCGGTGGGACAGCTCTGGTTTGAGGGAGGTAGCTTCCAGTGGAGTTGGCCCCATGGGGGGGGCTAGGATGCACCCAAGGTGGGAGCCGAGAAGGTTGGGCTGTGTCAGTGCAAACTGTCCCGTGGTGGTTGGTAAGGGATTGAGGGGTAGAGGGGTGGGCTGATTTCCTAAAGATGGCCCTATGGACTGACCTAGGTTGTTTGGCTGGTCTGGCTCTGAAGGTCTTAAGGCGCTTGGCGGTGAAGGTCTGAAGGTCTTAAGGCGCTTGGCGGTGGAGTCTTTCTCGTGGGTTCTTTGGATGCGGGTCAGGGTTGAGGTGGCAGATGCGAGGGCCTGGCCTATGGCCATCAAGACCTCGTCATGGGTGGTGGTGGCTGCCTCGATGGGTTCGTGTATTGATGTTTGGTGGGAACTGGGGTAGTTTGCTTGTATGAGAAGGAAGGTTTGTGTTGTATGTGTGCAGGTCTAGTGGGCTATATTTGCTTAGGTAGTTCCGAGCAGTCCTAAGGAGTATAACAATGGTGCTAAGGCGCTTATACTCCCCAACTACCGTCCTAGAGAGATAATTGCCTGGTAGGGCAGGTTGTCAGGAGGATATTGTGGGCCAAGCAAATCTGTTCCATTATGGTATCAGCTAGGGCGGTGATATCCAATTGCTTGAGGTTGAGAGCATCTCTAGTGTTGGCGATGCTCGAGGGGGAGTGGTCTGAGTGAAGGAGGGTTGTGGTCCTGTTGTACGCCAGGGTAATGGGGTGGGTGGCAGAGTGGAATTGCGAGGTGAGCTCAGTGTGTATGACATGATTACTTGCAGTTAGGTGTTTCTTGAGGATGGGGAGGGTAAGTCATGGGGGACCTTGGGGTGTTGGGGGATTGGTGGAGGGGAAGCCAGGTGGTGGGTATTTTCTGAGTGAGGAGCAGGTGATCCATGTTGGCCCCTACCGATGTGGTGGATTCGTCATGGTAGGTGTTGGGGGGTAATGGTGGGTATAGGAAGATATCTATCGTCTGTTCTACTAGAGTGAGCTAGTTGCATATGCTCATAGCAGTGGTAGGTGTGGGCCCTGATGGTGGTGGTGGGTGGGAGGGTCATCCGCATGCACTGGGATTGATGGTGTGCGTCCATGTGCTGCGTGGGGGCCAGGGGGTGTCTTTCTTGGGGGTTGATGACTGCGTTCCAGTCCCCGGCTACTAGGGTGGTGTGACCCAGAGTGTGGGCTGCTGTTTTGATTTTCTGGATGTGATTGTACGTGGCTTAGACCTGGAAGGGTTTCCCCTGGCATATAGACGCCTACAGCGTGGACTGTGTGGGTGTCTTGGCTGCCGATGGTGACGTGGGCTAGGCTGCCTGCTAAGTGAGGGAGGACCTCATGCTTGACGATGTCTGGGCTATATGTTTTGTGGACCATAATGATTACTTCCATTGCGCCTTGTTGGGGGTGGTCTCGTTGAGGGGGGGGGGGGGGGGGGGGGGGGGGGGTGTCTAGGGGGTGTCCTCTTATTTGGGGGTATGAACGGCGTAATTTTGGTCTGTGTTGGCCGTTTGGGTTTGTGGTGGGGCAGAGTTGGGGATGAGTGAAGAGCTTTGTGGGCTGTGTGATTGCGACTAGGTGGGGAAGGGCTGAGAGTGGCGGGGTGTGCGTGATAGGTGTCCATGGCCATTGGTATGGGGGTGGGGGTGGTGTTCAGGTCCTCCTCCATGGCAGTGTGATCTGGTTTTCTGGCACAGCGAGAATTGTAATACTCATCAGCAACAGCAGCAGCAATGTTTATGGGGGTGTGGCCTAGTACCCAAGTATTGTGGCCTAGCCATTCTTTATTGGGCTGCCCAGGTTGTAGGGTGTAGACATGGCCATGTATTCTGGCCCATTTGCTGGGGGTGTTCAGGCAGATGGGTTGGCTGTTGACGGAGTCGATCATATACCACTCACCATGTGAATGTTTAATTGTGGCTGCATGGCCTCCCATCCGTCTTGGTGTGGAGTATGCAGGCCATATGAGGGTGGAGGCGCTCCAATACATGCTCCTTGGTGCTTCCACGCATGATGCCCGTAGGGTACGTCTCTGTGCGTGCCTGATTGGTTGGAGGGAGCTGGGCGGGGTGGGTATATGGGGGGGGCCAGGGCGGGGTTTTTTACATGACATGACATTAACATTACAGAAGATTCTTACACGACCGTCTCCGTGACTTATAGACAAGAGCCTTGCTGTCGCTCCCCTGTCTACGTCTAGTAGCTCTGTTTAGGGTAGGGAGGGGGCAGTCTGGCGGGGTCAGGTAGATGCATGTGGTGGCTAATGCCCATCCCGCTATGATAATGTTCCATAGTATGAGCCACTGGGCCCATGCGTCTGAGGCATACTTGAGCTTAAGGAGTTAAGGGACTTCGTCAGCGATACAAACAAGCAGTTGGTTACAAACGCCCTGATGGAAATAACGTGATTGTCAGCGATACCTCCAAGAAATAGTTTACTGTCGTCATCTGGACCAGATAACGATTGTAAATCCTTGCGTGGTTGTATCTCTGACTGACTTGCCCAACTTGATCTATCAGCCTCTGCTCAACATCTGCGGGCGAAGTAAACATGGGGTGATACACTAATGCAGCGTATTGCACCCATATTGTGTTGATCTGATTACGATGCTTACCGTACTGGTATATTCACTTCAGGCTGCTCACCATCTGCGGACGGAGTAAACATGGGTAGCATAAACAATACTACACCGCACTCTCGATTACATAATGTTTTCACACGGCTGCAGACAGTATATAGACATGACTAGGTTAAGTACACCGTATGCATGCAAATATACACCGGTGAGCATATACACGAGCACCTTTACACTGCTACACCACATTCCTAGGTACAGAAATACAGAGTGACTGGAAGCGATACAGATTCAGGTTGACTGGAATGGTGTGTTACACAGTGGAGCAAGCAGGGAGCACAATCCCTGATAGCTGTGAGTCCGGCGAGGCCGGCATTGCCCTATTGGGCAGTAAAATAGCCGGTATTGCCCAATCGGGTATGTCGTGCTGTTTTCCAGAAATATCAAATGTGCAATCGCGAGTGCAGTCAGTTTCATAACCAGGTCAAAACTCAGATGATAAGACAATTATTGTTGTTGTTACAGTCCAGGGGTAGGCCAAATAGGCTGAAGGGTCTTCCCCAAACGTGACAATTATACTTGCCATGAGATGACGCGTGCGTCTTTCAATCGTAGAGTTATTACACTGTAGAGGACTGAAGAGAAGATGATAAAGAACGCAACGAGTGCGCTTATATAGAAGACGGGAGTCTGCAGGAAGATCCTGCAGACCCGTGTAGGCCACAGCTAGCCTGTGGCCTGGCGGCAGGTAACTCGGGACCTGGAGGGACCAGGCACCGGTACGCATTATGCCGACTCATTGTCCGACGTATGTCGGACAATAACATCCCCCCAATTCAAGGTATTCTTGAGCTCAAGAATTCCTGGAATTAACTGAGGGGCATAAGAAAATAATGATAATGTAAAGGCTGGTAAAACTTGGAAAGACTGCTAAGTGCTGATGTGAAGGACTGTTAATAATATATTATTCAAAACAGGATTCAAAGGGGTATGGCACATTTAGGAGAGGTCTTCGAAGTCATGTCAGGCTACAGGAGTAGCTGGCCTAGATGGATCTGCAAAGGAGCTATAGGGATCAGTCTTAGCTACAGAATTGGAAGTCTGTAGGGGAAAGAGGGGAAACTGCAAAGGGGGCTGCAGGCTAGGTTGCAGGGAAGCTGCTAGGAAGCTGGAAGGGAACTGCAGGTAGGTTGCAGGGAAGCTGCTAAGAGGCTGCAGGTAGGCTGCAGGCTAGGTTGCAGGGAAGCTACTAAGAGGCTGGAGGGAAACTGTAGATAGGCTGCAGGCTAGGTTGCAGATAAGCTGCTGGGAAGCTAGAAGGAAACTGCAGGGATGCAAGCTTGCTTTGTTTACGAGACGGTGGCATGATTCAAGATGGGAGACTAAGTTGATGCAGGATGTCTGTACTAGTCCCCCCATCATTTGGCAGGATGCTGAATTAGAGTGTTGCAGGCATTTTGCAGTAGGCATGAGGTAATCTAGACGGTTACCAGAAATCAGTACATCTGGCAGTACATGTGAAGATAGTAAAATGTAATCCTAGAGTGTTCATGGCTAAAACAATTAGTTGCAAGAAATCTAGGTACAGTACTAGGTATCCATCTAGCTTCAGTTGCTTGTGGATCTTGGCCAAGAGAGTGGGAAAGGATCTTTTAGACATCCTGGGGATGTCCAGCATTACATTACATTACATTACATGTTAAAGTCTACTTGACACCGCGAGGGTGTATGAGACTCTGTGCTTTAAACAAAAAGAAAAAGCACCCACAAAGCAAAAAACCCCATTACATCAGGGGTGTGTCGAGGACAAACAAACCAAACTCCCAACCACCGTTTTGGTGGCGTAGGTATTAAACCCCTTAGAGCCGGACCCAGATCTCAACCACTTACAGTGGCGGAGGTAAGAAGCTAACAAATGAGAAGTCACAAGAAGAAGAAAAAAAGGGATGATAAATTACGGTGCCACTAAGCAGTCCAGGGCTTCCTGTCTTGCTCTTCTACAAGTAGAAAGATAGTCGGCTAGGTTGCTCCAAAAAGACTTAGTGCCATTTCCATTCATAAAGGTTCTGAATGTGGAATCGCAGAATTCCACATTCCATACGGTTAAGTTGGTATCCTCATGGACATGCCTATAAATATCTGTAAAGCATGTTGATGAGCCAGAAGTCTAGTGGGTTCCAGTGCATGCTCAAGTTGTTGACACAGATTACTCTGCCCCCAGGGTACACACAACTGATCGGATCCATGAGCATTTTGGGCCAGGTAATCAGGACTCTTGCATGTGCCTGGACCAGAGCTGCTTTCAGGCAGATACCCCATTGAAGGGTGGGCCTGTCAGTGGAGACTGTGGGGTAGGAGTAGACCATGTGCTGCAGTCTGCTGATGTGCTTAAGGATGGGTCCACAGACTGATGAGGGGCTGCTGTGCATCTGTCTGCTGGGGAATCTGAGCTGCTCAGTTGCTAGCAGGGTGGGGAACTGTGTGGTGAACTGGCGGATGAGGTGTGGAACAGGTTGTCTTGGTCTGATGCTGAAGTCTCAAAGGGATGAAGGGGAATTGTTGAGGGTGGTGAGCATTGTGCCAAACCTGGTCCTGGGTAGTCCAGAGTTGTTGAGGAAGTGCACTTGGGTGGTGTTCATGTTGACATGGGTTAGGGGCTGATCAGGTGAACAAGAGGTTGCAGAAGGGATCCACTGGTCAAACCTCAAAGACTGGGTGCAGGAGCCTTGTCCATCTATTGGACAGTGGACATCTTCATAGGCAGTCCTGGCTTGGTCTAGCATGAGGTCCATCTCTAGCCTAGCGTCTGGTTCTGTCAGGTGGCAAAGCTCATCAAAGGGGACAGTGGGAAGCTGCTGGACATAGGTGGATGAGTGGGCAGGATCTGGCATGAAGGTGTGTGAGGAGGTGGAGTAGAGATCATCTTGGTGTGGCTGCTGTGATGTGAATTCCCCTCCATTGTCTGACTGGAGCAGAGATGGTGGACAGACATGTTGTAGGTCAGGCAATACATCATCAGCATGTGCCTGGGCCAGGTCTGGTGGTTCCTCAGAGCTGCTGTCATCACTGGCAGTTGTGCTGGAGGGGGGGGTGGGCATGTTGATGGCAAAATCATCATTGTGGGGGGAGGGGGATGTGGGTGAATATCATGCGGAACTTCTGGGAGTGGAGAAGGGCGAGGGGTTGTGGAGGGAGGACTTGGTTGTGGATGGGAGAGGGGGGGTGTGGGGGGACCTCGGAAAGCTTAGGGAGTCTAGCGACAGAGTAGTACCGGTAGAGTAGAGGCCAGTGCTTTTTGTTTGCAGGTGAGGAGCTTCTTGGTCCCCACAGTTGTGGGTATGGAGAGGGTGGCAGCAGCTCTGGACATGTTGACTTGGAGATCTGGGGAGAGCCTGTGTGCTGCATTTGTGCTGATGATGTTGGCTGTTGTCCTAGGTGGTGCAAGGAGAACATCATTGAGGATGATCAGGGATCCTCCATGGCCTCTGATGTAAGCTTTCCCTTTCTGATAGCAGATAAGGGGTGGTGCTCCAAGGTCAGCCAATTGCAGGCTAACAGGCTGGGGGAGATACTTGAAGGTCATGCAAGTTGGAGGGGTTACTTGTGCAGTGTGAGTGGACTGCAGAGTCTAAAAGCCATAGGCGAGGCGTAGCAAGGCGTAGGCGAGGCAGCGCAGGAGTAGATTCCTCACGATAAATCGTCAGGGCAATCCAGGGCCACAAAAGCAGTTACCGTACGCCTTTCGAGCAAGTCGTCGAGGGGGGAAACTATCCACCTTGTGATGATGCTGCCAGGCGCAGCGTCGTTGTCTTAGGGCACCAGGCAGCGCGTCAGGGCCGATAACTCTTTCAGTCGTAGAGTTTATTAACTGTACAGGACTTGAAGAGAAAGGAAGAGATTGATAAAGTTTTATTTGAATAGATGATTTTAAAGTGAAACGAACGATGCGCTTATATATAGAGACGGGAGGTTCTGCAGGAAAGATCCTGGCAGGACACCGTGTAGGCCACAGCTAGCCTGTGGCCTGGCGGCAGGTAACCCGGGACCTTGAGGGACCAGGCACCGGTACGCATTATGCCGACTCAGTGTCCGACGTATGTCGGACAATAACAGCGTCCTCTCATGTTCTGCTAGATGACCAACAGTGCGACATATCAGGGTTTCCAGAGTTCTAGTACAGCCTCCTCGCGGTCTCTCAGTCTCTGTAATGATAACTCAGAACACATAATGACAGACTTGGCGATTTTTTTTTTTATTTTTTTTGTATTAGGGGAGGAATGAGTTTTGTTTATTACATATAGGGAGAGGAGGAGGAGAAGAGAGAGAGAGAGGGAAAGAAGGAAGAAGAAGGAAGAAGAGAAGAAGAGAGAGGAAGGGAGAAGAAGAAGAGAAGAAGAAGAAAGAAAGAAGAGGGAGAGGAACTGACAATCATTTTACTCGCTGTTCTTCATCTGTGAAGTGGATTGCACAAGAACTGCCAGACTATATCCGAATTATATGATTTTTTTTGCAAGGAGGATTTCCGCCTCGAAGGGTGGGTCTCCGTGCGCAAGCCGTTGACTCTAGGATTGTAACAGTACGTTAATCATAGGGTTGACTAGTATTAATCATTGAATTGTTTTTTACACGGTTAACGATTGTTTGGAGTTCATTTCATCAGCCCCTCCTTTCATGGCTTGGCAAGTCCCTTTAGCCTACTTGTTCTACCCCTGACCTTGTATAACTACTACCTGACTACTACCTCTATCACAGATTCGTATTGTTGTCTTCAAGTCTTTATGTCGACCGTTACAGCTGGACGGAACTAGACCACATATTAGATATAGAGATAGAGGGGGGGGCCGAGGGGCGGGGCGGGGGGGCCGGAGAGAGAGAAGAGAGCGAGAGGACGAGATCGAGAGAGAGGGTGCTGAGAGACGTCAGAGAGAGAAGAGAGAAGGAGAGATGCAGAGAGCGGAGACAGAGAAGAGCGAGATTGAGGAGAGCAGCGAAGTCTAGACGAAACGGATGGATTTGTGCTGAGAACTGAGAGAGAGGACTGATGGAGAATGAAGAAGAACGGACCGACTGAAACATGACGATGGGAGGGAGAGTGCGTGAGAACGTCAAGGAGAAGACTCGAAGAAGAGTGAGGAGAGTGGATAGAGAGGAGAAGAAGTGGTAGGGTAGAGCCGAGAGAGCCGATCGAAGAAGACGAGAGGGAGAGACGAGAGAGGGAGAGGTGAAGACTGATCAGAGAGAGAGAGAGAGAGGAGAGAAGAGAGGAGAGAGAGAGAGAGCTGACACGCGTAGAGAAGGACGATTGGTGGACAGAGGAGGGAAGAGCAGGACGAGATGTAGAGAGAGGAGCGGGTCACTGAGAGAAGAGAGGAGAGAAGAGAGAAGAGACGAGAGGAAGAGAGACGAGATGAGAAAGGGAGGAGAGAGGAGAGCTAACGAGAAGAGAGAAAGGAGCACGAAGGATGAGAAATGTGAGAAATGAGATCGTGAGAGTGGAATGGCTCGATGGAGGTGACGAGTGAGATGAAGAAGAGTTGACGAGGAGCGGAGGGAGAGAAGAGAGGAACGAGGATGGAGAGAGAAGAGAGCAGAGAGAAGAAGAAGAGAGAGATACGGAGAGGAGGCAATCGGAGAAGAGAGAGAGAGAGAAAGAGATGAGGAGAGAAGAGGGGGGGAGAGAGAGAGGAAAGAAGAGAAAAAAGATGGAAAGAGGGAGCTTTAGTCACACTGAGCAGGCGCTTCTGTCACCGTGTCGCTTACTCCCCTCTCTGCCCCTCCCCTCACAAATTCAACCCGTGTCGCTTACTCCCTTCACCAAACCCCTATAATGTCGGCCATAGGTGGTTCAGTTTCTCCCGAGTGCGAGTTTGTTTTGTTTCAAGCAACGGCAAGCTTCTGCACCGCCACAATTTAGTCCCACTGTGTCTAGTTTTTTTTTTTTTTTAATTTTTAATTTTTTATTTTTTTTGTTAATTTAATTTTTTTTTTTGTTTTTTTTTTAATTTTTAAAGAGGAAGAGAGAGGGCGTCCGTAACCGATATTTCTACTTGTGTATTCGCATTTTATATTTTTTAGATCTGGAAGGATGAGTGATGCGCCCCGAACGAGATACGGACCCGCGCTTATCCACTGGGTTTTCTCCCCCCAGATGGGCACTTGTGTAAGTGCAATTGCGGTTGATTTTGATGTTTAATATTTTTTTTTTTTTTTTTAATTACTTTTATTTCTAATGCATGCCTAGTATTCTCTTTGACCCCCGCAACGTTTTGCTTTGTCAGGTTTCCTTCAGGTCGATGTATATGCGGAGAAGAAGACGTGTTTTTAGAAGTTGTTGGTTCGATGGAAGGGAAAGGGCACTCTCGCTGCGGAGTTGTAAGCAGATGGTGAATGGGGACGGACACCATTGTTCTGGGTAAGTCGTAACTCGCTTGTTTTTCGAGACTGGTACGTACCTTACACCCTCACCCATGCCCAGGCTTTTTCTCGCCCACGATCTTCTGCAATTCTGCCATTCTAGCTCTGGATCCCTACACGCCCTTCAATTTAGCATCTGTTTTTGTCTTTTTTTTTTGATTTTTTTCTTTTTTTAACTTTCAACGAATAGGGTGGGAAGGAAGAATGAAGAAAGGAAGGAAGGAGGAATAGAAGGGGAGAAGGAAAGCAAGAATAAAGTCTCGAAGAAGTCTACAGCAAAGCTCCAGGATGCGCGCACTATCCGCAAGATCGTCAAGATCGATGATCACGTCTGCCTGGCTTTCGCTGGACATCTATACAGCCGATGCCCCGAGGAAGTGCTCCTCATCGACAAGGGCACGCATTGGAGCCCAGAGCTATTATAGACTGAACCTCCGTGGATTTTTGAATAAAAAATGAAAAGGTTACTGTAGACCATGTCACTAAGTACATAGCTGGGATCCAGCAGAAGTACACACAGAGTGGAGGTCGCCGTCCTTTTGGAATCTCCACTCTCATTGTTGGCTTTGACCCAGCTGGAGTGCCTCAGCTGTATCAGACAGATCCATCAGGCATCAACTCTGCGTGGAAGGCCAATGCCATTGGCAGAAGAGGCAGAGAACTAGATAGAAGAAGAAGAAGAAGAAAGAAGAAAGGAAAGAAGAAGAAGAAGAAGAAGAAAAATCTAAGACGGGTGTTGAGTTGAGTGAAAAGGTTTACATAATTGTGACAGCCTTCTTGGCGGGCCCTCACAGTACATGCCACCCCATCCTATGGAGGTGGGATGCGAGAGAAATGTGATAGTGCCAGTGCTAGCAATAATGGTTAGAAGTTCTAGTTCTAGGTTTGGTTTTGTTTGATTGCATGGTCTACCAGCCTTCAGGCTGCCCACTCTCTGTGGGTAGATTAAACATGGGAAGTATACACGCTACTGCACCACTTTCTAGACTACATCATGCAATCATATATGCGCTAGTGCTCGTGTTTTAAGTGCCAGCAAAATGTTGGCTGTTCAGCTGCCGTTTATTGTTAATGAGTAGGGAAAGGCAAATCGTATGATGTTGATCAAATGCGAGCATGATATCGTACAAATTGCATTGTATGATATTGTATTAGAATGGTAACTTTAGCCTAGTCCGACTGCTGGTATCATATTATATCATTTAATGACATGATATGCTGTTCCCTATTAATGAGTGGTCTGTCTGGTGAATGTGTCCCAACTAATCCTATCATGTTGGGGTATATAAAATTTAGGATTCTTGTGTGCTTTGAACCATTTCCTAGGAAAACCAGAACATTAAAATCTGATCGACCGGAAAAGTGAAATGCCACAACCGGCCTGTTGGGCCAATGCAATTACACAACAAGCTTGCAATTATTTGTTGGGCCAATGCAATTACACAACAAGCTTGCAATTACAATCATTTATCCTCTGCGAGATGCTATGATCAGGGTTGTCTTGAAGGAGCTATTTATAGCACAATTACTAAGTCGTGTACTTTTTTGTTTTGGGGGTGCTATGCGAGAGTCTTCTGGGGTAATTTTTAGATCCAAAGGGTACTAGAAGCACCACAAAAGCTACAAGGATGACCATGGTGGTACGGAAAGACACTGGTTCCTTTCCTTGAAACAAAAACCATGGCTGTGATTATTCGTGACATATATTTCATGTGATGCTGTGATTGTACCACACACTTATCTTTCAGACCATGCAATTATCTCTCATAGCATGTTATGAGCATACTGTGCAGTCATCCTTCATGACATGCTATGTGTGATACATTTTATCACAATAAGTTGAAATATAAAATACGCATATTCTAATAAATAAGACATTTATTGCAGGCACGCTTATTATTTATGAGCATACCGGCCAATTATTCTTCTCAAAGCATACTGCTGAGCATACTGCGCAGTCATCCTTCATGTCATGCTATGGTTCAATTATATCACACAAGTTTATTTCATGGCACGCTATTAGCATACCACGCAATTATATTTCATGACATGGTATGAGCATACCACACAGTTACCCTTCATGTAATGACATGATTGTACCACACAATTATCTTTGATGGCAAGCTATGAGCATACCACACATGTATTTAAAGGCAAGCTATGATCAACCACAGAATGCCATGTATTGTTGCTTCACCTCTAGTATGATAGGTGTGGGGTTGGAGGGGCGCTTAAGTGTTCGCGGTCGCTGTCAACCGCCATGATAGCTTTGCCCAGGTAAAGTAGTAGCTCGTTCCCTACTGCTACCGACTGGGCTCTCTTAATACCACGCCCCACCAGGCGTTATCACTACTTTTTGAAGAGGGTGCTGCAGAGGTGACAGGAACCCTATATATGTGGCTGGTGCTGGGGTGGGTTGGTTGGTGGGTGCCTGTGTAGGTAAGTGCTTAACCTCCAGCGTGATCATGGTGCGCCATGCCGCCAAGTGTGAACCAACCGTGCATGGAATGATCATACCATATAAAGCCCCATTGTTTTATTTGATTGCGCTATTTAATTTTTCTGAATGCTGGTGGATGTAAAGCATGATCAAATGATGTGGCATGATCAGGGAAGGAGGTTAGATATCCTCAGGGGTAAATATTTCCAGGGGTGAAAATCCTCGTGGCTGATTTTCCTCGGGGGTTAATTTCTTCATGGGTAAATATCCTCAGGGGTCAATATCTTTAGGGGCGAATATCCTCAGGCGCGAATATCCTCGGGGGTAAATATCAGGGGTGAAAACTCCATTTGGTGAATATTTCCATTTGGTGTTGTATGATCCAGGGTACTACATTTTGTCAAATTGGTCGGCGCTTAAAGTGCACAAACGTCAAATTGGTCAGCGCTTTGCAGTGCAAAAAGCGCAAAAAACTGCGCGATGCGCCCACATGGGGTTGAAAAAACTGCGCAAAACCCGTAGTGGGGTTCAAAAAGTGTGCGCGAAATCGCGCTGCCGGGCGCGCTTGGTAGTACCCTGCTGTGATTAGTTGTGGATCCCCAACTGCAACTGTTGGCCCCAGTCCTGACTACACTGAACAGGGGTGTAATATCTCTGATGGTATCCCTGATGTTACTCCAGAATCTCTTGGGGGGCGCTTTAGTGTCCGCGGTCGCTGTCAACCGCCATGATAGCTTTTCCCAGGTAAAGTAGCAGCTCGTTCCCTACTGCTGACGACTGGGCTCTCTTAATACCACGCCCTACCAGGCGTTATCATTACTTTTAGAAGAGGGTGCTGCAGAGGTGACAGGATGTTACTCCAGAATCTCTCAATCTGAAATGTTGTCCCATGATCCTTCAGTCTGTGACGGTACCCGATAATCTCTGTTATGTCATCCCATGCTTTGGTCAGAGCATGCCTGGTGAAGCATTACACGGAGACCTCGTGTAAGGCTGCACTCGCACTGCTTGCTCACTGTGCTCACTGTTCAGCCCTTTGGCATTCAACATGTATACATGAGAGAACCTCAGCTTCAGTTTGTCACAATGCCAGGCTGCACTAACACTGCTTGCTCACTGTGCCCACTGTGCTCACTGTTCAACCCTCTGACGTTCAACTTACACCCCCTGTGTAGGTCCGAGAATCCCTGGAGAAGCATTACACTGAGACCTCGTGTTAGGTTGCACTCACACTATTTGCTCACTGTATTCACTGTTTAATCCTCCGACTTTCATCATACACCCTATAATTGCGTCTGAGACTATCTGGAGAAGCATTACACTGGCAGCTCATGTTCGGTCACATTCTCGCATTGCTTTCCCATTGTTCAACCCTCTAACATTCAACATACACACCATGCTTTGCTCCAAAAATGCCAGAAGAAGCATTACACGGAGACCTCGTGTTAGGTTGCACTCGCACTGCTTGCTCACTGTGCTCAATGTTCAACCCTTTGACATTCAACATGTATAAATGAGAGAACCTCAGGTTGACCCTGTAACAATGCTAGGTTGCACTTACACTGTTTGCTCACTGTGCTCACTGTTCAACCCTCTGATGTTATACATACACCCCCTGTCTAGGTCCGAGAATTCCTGGAGAAGCATTACACTGAGACCTCGTGTTAGGTTGCACTCGTACTGCTCGCTCACTGTGCTCACTGTTAAACCCTCTGACTTGCAACACGCACACCCTGCCTAGGTCCGCAAATTCATGGAAAAGCAATACACTTAGACCTTTGTTAGGTTGCACTCTCGCTGCTTGCTCATTGTGCTCACTGTTCAAACCTCTGACTTTCAACACGCACACCCTGCCTAAGTTCAAGATTTCCTGGAGAAGCATTACTGGGGCAGCTCATGTTTGGTTACATTGTCACACTGCTTTCTCGCTGTTCAACCCTCTGACATTCAACATATACCCCCTGTCTAGGTCCGAGAATTCCTGGAGAAGCATTACACAGAGACCTCTGGTGCCGCAACCGTGAAGTTGGTGGTGAAGGCCTTGATGGAGACTGTTGAGGCACATTGCTCCAGCCCGTATTTGGCCTGTCGTCGTATGGCAGTAAAATAAATTGCGAGGGAAATGTAAACAAAATCAAAACAGTACAAAATATATATATAAAAAATCGAAGCATAATAGCGGGGCTCGACAAGGAAGGAGGGAAGGAAATTGTTCCATACCCAACAAAAATCAATGCCGAGACCGTACAGCGCCGGAGCAGCTGGACAGTTTTATAACAGTGAGGGTTTAGGCAATGTGCACCCCAGAACCTGGTCCAGGAGAGAGAGGGTTATAGTTCCATACGGTACTCAGCAAAACAAAATGCCGAGACTGAATAGCGCCGGGGCAGCTGCACAATTTTATAACAGTGAGGGTTTGGGCAACAGACCCCTCAGAACCTGGTCCAGGAGGTGAGAGAGGATTCGTTACATAAACTCAGCAAGTCACTGCCGAGACCTGACAACAGTACAACCTGCAGACCATCCAATTTTATAACAGGTAACCTGAGGTAACCTATTATAAGAGAGAGAGAGGATATTGTTACATACTCAGCAAAAATATTATAAATTATGAGTTTTTAGAGAAAGGGTTCGTTACATTAACTCAGCAAATCACTGCCAAGAATTTTCGAGAGGATATAGTTACATACTAAGCAAAAATCAATGCCGAGACTGAACAGCGCCGAGGCAGCTGGACAGTTTTATAACAGTGAGGGTTTGGGCAACATAACCCTCAGAACCTGGTCCGGGAGGTGACCTCCAAAAAAGCGTACGAAAGAGCAAATAAAAGGCTTGACAACAAGCAATGCGAACTACCAAGGCATAGAGAAACTAGCGAATTAAGTGTATATTGTACACTTAATACTGAGAGTTGCCGAGGCCTAAAAAGCGAGATTATACAAGAAGACGTGAAGGACAAAAGGCACAGGAAAATGACCAAACAAACAAGGAGAGAGGCAAAGAGCTCTAAAAAGGCGGCCTTAACACTCCCTATCTAAAGGCAAACACAAGGCCAAGCCGTCAGCCAAAACGCCACAAGGAAAAGCACAGCTAAGAAAGGACACTTAACAACCTAAGCAGAACTACTTACACGATAAAAAGCGTGAGGAAAAGCGAAAGACCAAGACCAGCGGGGAAAAGCAAAGAGAGTTCAAAGCCTATCTGTTAAGAAACCATCAAGCTAAAGGACGGAGAGAGGGCACAGGAGAGCAGTCAAACAGGTCAAGAGTCAAACGGAGACTCGAAAAGTGAAAACAGAAGCTACCCCCCATCACCTACACCGCCACAAACAAGACGGTTATTAGAATTTAATTGTACAGTTATCCAAAATTATAAGAAAGATTACAAGGGGCTCATGTCCTAGCAGTGAAACAACACCGCCCTAAAGTCGGACTCGAGAAACTTATGACTGATTAAGTAAATAAGTAATGCCTTTGAGTACATTAGTTCTCAGATTGAGCATGTCGCTGTCGTACAACTGACGTTCTTCCGCTTGTCACACGGGGGAAGGAGGCTCGACTCCCCTCAGCGGTGATGAGATAGAAGTAATAATGTTATACCTGCCATATATTAGCTCAGAAACGCTCTATTATCTGTTCTGATCAGTAATACGAGTTGATTCGAGTCTAATTGGAAGTTTGAAACTCATACTATTATTATAGGAGACCGGTGCCTTAAAGCATGCCTCGAGAGAGAGAGAGAGAGAGAGAGAGAGAGAGAGAGAGAGAGAGAGAGAGAGAGAGAGAGAGAGAGAGAGAGAGAGAGAGAGAGTTCGTTACATAAACTCAGCAAATCACTGTCGAGACAGGACAGCAGCACAACCTGCCAACCATCCAATTTTATAGCAGGAAGCACGAGGGTTTTGAAGGCACCCCCACAAATCTGAAAAACAAACCAGGTCAGACCAAAAGAGGGAACAATATGTAGGCGGAAAGAAGAGCGGAAAGGTTTTGCTTCGAGCCCGGTCGAGCATGGCTCTGGCCTAGCACTATTACAATTATTGAGCACACCGCCTTCAAAAATCGAGCTCTGGCTGCATGGTTCAGTGTTACCCAGCACCAATCAGATGGGTCTGCTTTCGACCCCTGGTCAGTTCCACCCATTGCAGACATGCTGCCTTGGAAGAGGTAGGAGACCTTCCATCCGTGCTGTCGGCCTGTCGCGCGGTAGTCCAAGCTCAGGCGCAGTTGCGGTCTGCGAAACCAAATTAATCCAACATAGCATCCATTCTCCATTATTTACGTAAGTACGTTACATGCACACGGGAGGGTTCCTTCAATCTCACGTCTTACCTGTGGCAGATCTTACTATTTTTCATTTTTTATGTGCAACCCAGAGGTTGAAGGTGGTAAGAAGTTGCCTTTGTTTATCAATGATTGTATGCAGAGATTGGATACAATATATTTTGATACGAATTGATTATGTTACTGCCGAAGACGGCGAGAAGCGTTAAAGGCTGGTGCCACGTAACCTAGTTCAAGTAGTTCAAGTATTACAAGTAGTTCAAGTAGTTCAAGGATTACAGTCCTGTCGGAGGATATTGGATATAACGATTTTTGAACCTGTAAGAATTGTTTGAATGCTGTTGCTACCAGCCCAGGGTACTACTTGATGCGCGTTATTGCGCCCTTGCACGCAAGGTTTGGAGCCCGACTGCGCGCTTGGCGCAATTTTTTAACCCCCCTCTGGGCGCAGCGGCAGATTTCCGTTTCCAGTTGAATCCAAAGCACAATCCAAAAGGAGGCAGTTGCGTGAAAAGCGCAACCCAAATAAAAACATGTAGATCCCAGGTTGCAACTGCCGCATACATTGTGTCGGGAGACCCACCTCCTGGGGTGAAAGTCCTTTCACAACTTAAAAAAAAAAAAAAAAAGCTAGCAGCTGCAGGGCCGGAGCAATACCGGTATACAATTGTTTTTTATACCTGACCGTGACGTGTCTTGAAACTGTTCCCAGCTCTTTAATTACATTATGTAATCGGTACCAGGGTACTTCAAATGGCCAAATTGGCCAGCGCTCTAGCGCACTTGAAAACAAAAAAACTGCGCTTTGTAGTGCAAAAAGCGCAAAATTTGCTTACAGCGCCCACAAGGGGTTGCAAAAAACTGCGCTTAAAGCGCAGAGGGGGTCAAAAAGTCAGCGCTCAAAAGCGCAAAAGCGCGCGCTTTGAATTACCCTGATCGGTACTATGTTGTAGTAGTTTTTATGCTACCCATATGTTTACTCCGCTCCGACCGTGAGCAGTTTCAAGGTTATAGACCATGCAACCGAAACAAAAACTGTATACTTGCAGTCCAGCCTGTTGGTAGCTTAAAGTGTGAGGGAAGAGCCCCAAGGCCCTCCCTGGTTAGTTATTACCTTTTGTTTCTTTGTTTGAAAGGATTGACCAGGACAAGTCTTTTAACTGTCGTATCCGTTTAGTTGGCACCCTCGGTTCCGTGGGGGCTTGGCATTGAAAGACGCTGAGCAGCCCAGAGTTGGCTGAAAAACCGTGTAACAATCAAATCCAATTTGAAAAGATTGTTCTTGACAATTACGTCACCTTTCTACTCATGAGCGCCCACACAACATGCAGTGTTTGTAGTTTTTACTGGTGGGATAGTTAGCCCCTACTTTCTTAACCCTAAAACCACCACTAACCCTAAACCCTTTGAATCAAAACCTGAACCACTAGACCCCTGTTGAACTGAAGTGGGGGCTAACTTCCACTCACCGTTTTTCCTACTTATGTATACTCTGCATGCAGACGGTGATGTTGTGAAGTCTGTCTTACCAATTCTTTAGACGGCGACGTTTCCAAGTTCATTGCAAGTCCTGTCCATTCACAGTCAAATGTGCTACTCACATGCACTTCCGCTTCCACCACCACCCACCACCACCACTACGGTCATGATAGCAGACTGATGTTGAAGGCTGTTCATTGCAAGTCCTGTCCATTCACAGTTAAATGAGCTACACACATGTACTTCCGCTTGTTTTTTTATAAGAAGATTTGAATGCTACAGCCAGCTGCAGCTAAAAACAACAAGCGCTAAAAGCGTAGATTTCAAATAAATGAGAACAGTTGCGTCTAACCAAACCATTGCTTTGGAAGCATCCTTGGACAACCCTCATTGGTTGTAGGTTAATCCTAGCTACCCTTTCTGTCACGGTTGGACTTGAACTTGGTTACACCTAGCTTCAGCCAGCAATTTGGCTGCTCACCGTCTCCGCCATTAAAATGTCACGGTTGAGCAAGTCCCTTTAGCCTATTTGGCCTACCCGGGCCGAAGACGGCGAGCATCCTATTGCTAGCTTGAGCCATGTAACCAAGTTCAAGTTCAACTATTTGGCCTGCAACTGGACTGTAGCATACATACACTACCCATGTTTTCTCCGCCCGCCGCCGTTCATGTCGGTAAGTCAATCCATCAAGTCATGCGCTCATGCCCATTCTCAGTCAACGGTGTCAAAGGACACATGCACTTCCACTTGTCAATCCCACCTCACTCCTCTAGCTCTTAGCACAGGCATGCGTACCTTACTCTTAGCACAGGCATGCGTACCTAACTCTTAGCACAGGCATGCGTACCTTACTCTTAGCACAGGCATGCGTACCTTACTCTTAGCACAGGCATGCGTACCTTACTCTTAGCACAGGCATGCGTACCTTACTCTTAGCACAGGCATGCGTACCTTACTCTTAGCACAGGCATGCGTACCTTACTCTTAGCACAGGCATGCGTACCTTACTCTTAGCACAGGCATGCGTACCTGGGCTTGCAAGATTGGAAGACTGTGGGGCTGGCTCAACAACAAACAAATGTGTTATGCTTCCACTTGTCAAAATCACAACCACCCACCCCACCAAAACCACCCTGCCCACATCCCTCACACACCAAATATGCTCACCCACCCACTACCACCACCGCAAACACCCTGCCCCATCCCTCGACCACTATCTAATAAACCCACAGGCACCACCACCACCCACCCACCCACTACCACCACCGCCACCACCCTGCCCCATCCCTCTCCCACCATCTGCTAAACCCACAGGCACCACCACCGCCCACCCACCCACCCACGACTACCAACACCACCCTGCCCCATCCCTAACCACCTAAAAATGTGTTATGCTTCCACTTGTTAAAATTACAGCAGATTCAAAGATGTGAAGCTTCCACTAGCCAATACCATAGGAGGTGGTAGCTGCTAGGACTACTTTCTTTCCTTGGGCACGCAACGTGTGTGTCAGCTTGGCATTCAGCAATCACTTGTCTGTGCCGCCCATGCCAGAGATGACTGAAAGGCCAATCGTTCCAGTCAGTAGGATGTCATATCGCCAATACCATTGGAGGCAGAGCTGCCAAGTGCGTAGCATAGGCCACACACTTGCCCATATTTGCCACATAAGTCATAACCCTTGGCCACACACCATATGTAGGCATGCTTTGTTTGGGTAGCCACTTGCCAATACAACCTCATTCCTCCCCCATCTCTGATACATGTATGCACAGGTGGGCCTGCAGGATTGGCATGCTGCTATTCCAATGTGCTGATATGCCAATACCACACCCTTTCTCCTCCATATCTGACACATGCATACGCAGCTGGGCCTGCAGGATTGACCTGGTGCTATTCCAATCTGCTGCTCTATTCCAATGTGCTGATATGCCAATACCACACCATTCCTCTTCCATTTCTGATGCAGGCATACGCAGATGGGCCTGCAGGACTGGCATGTTGATATTCTAATGTTCTGCTATGCCAATACCACACCATTCCTCCTCCATCTCTGACACATGCATGCACAGATGGGCCTGCAGCATTGACATACTGCTATTCCGGCCTGCTGCTCTTTTCCAATCAGCTGCTAAGCCAATACCACACCATTCCTCTTCCATCTCTAATACATGCATGCACAGCTGGGCCTACAGGATTGGCATGCTGCTATTCTAGTCTGCTGCACTATTCCAATCTGCTGCCATGCCAATACAACACCATTCCTCCTCCGTCTCTGATGCATGCATGCACAGATGGGCCTGCAGGATTGGCATGATGATATTCCAATGTTCTGCTATGCCAATACCACACCATTTCTCCTCCATCTCTGACACATGCATGCACAGCTGGGTCTGCAGCATTGACATACTGGTATTCCAACCTGCTGCTCTTTTCCAATCAGCTGCTATGCCAATACCACACCATTCCTCTTCCATCTCTAATACATGCATGCACAGCTGGGCCTGTATGATTGGCATGCTGCTATTCCAATCTGCTGCTATGCCAATACCACACCATTCCTATTACATTTCTGATACAGGCATGTGCAGCTGGGCCTGAAAGGTTGGCATGCTGCTTTGGCATCGCGCATGCTCCTTTGGCATGCGCTGCTTTGGTAATGCTACTTTGTTGCACAGGCTGCTTTGGCATGCGCTTTGTTGCGCAGGCTGCTTTGGTAATGCTGCTTTGTTGTGCAGGCTGCTTTGGTAATGCTGCTTTGTTGCACAGGCTGCTTTGGCATGCGCTTTGTTGCGCAGGCTGCTTTGGCATGCGCTTTGTTGCGCAGGCTGCTTTGGTAATGCTGCTTTGTTGCGCAGGCTGCTTTGGTAATGCTGCTTTGTTGTGCAGGCTGCTTTGGTAATGCTGCTTTGTTGCGCAGGCTGCTTTGGTAATGCTGCTTTGTTGCGCAGGCTGCTTTGGTAATGCTGCTTTGTTGCGCAGGCTGCTTTGGTAATGCTGCTTTGTTGCGCAGGCTGCTTTGGTAATGCTGCTTTGTTGCGCAGGCTGCTTTGGTAATGCTGCTTTGTTGCGCAGGCTGCTTTGGTAATGCTGCTTTGTTGCGCAGGCTGCTTTGGTAATGCTGCTTTGTTGCGCAGGCAGCTTTGGCTTCTTTGACACAGCTAGGCCTGCAAGATGGGCCTGCATGCTGGCATGCTGCAATTGGGGCTGAACATCACAACAACGATGGTGTTGTTATGTTCAGCCTCACTGATCTGCACTTCCACTGATGATTACCGCCTTATTTCTCCTCCAGCTCTGACACCGGCATACGCAGCTGAGCCTGCAAGATTGGCCCGCTGTTATGTGGGCTCAACATCACAACCGAGATGGTGTTGAACTTCCACTGATCATGACCGCCTCATTCCTCGTCAGGCCGGCTCAACATGAAAAGCGGCGTCAACGTCTACTTGTCAATATCGCCTCATTCCTCCTCAAGCTCTGACACCGGCATACGCAGCCAAGCCTGCAAGACTGGCATGCTGCTATGGGGGCTGTACATCACAACCAAGATGATGTTGCACTTCCACTCATCATGACCGCCTCATTCCTTGTCAGGCCGGCTCAACATCAAAAAGGGCGTCAACTTCTACTTGTCAATGCTGCCTTCTTCTTCCTTCACCTTTGACACCGGCATACACAGCCGAGCCTGCAAGATTGGCATGCTGCTATGGGGGCTGTACATCACAACCAAGATGATGTTGCACTTCCACTGATCATGACCGCCTCATTCCTTGTCAGGCCGGCTCAACATCAAAAAGGGCGTCAACTTCTACTTGTCAATGCTGCCTTCTTCTTCCTTCACCTTTGACACCGGCGTACGCAGCCGAGCCTGCAAGATTGGCATGCTGCTATGGGGGCTGTACATCACAACCAAGATGATGTTGCACTTCCACTGATCATGACCGCCTCATTCCTTGTCAGGCCGGCTCAACATCAAAAAGGGCGTCAACTTCTACTTGTCAATGCTGCCTTCTTCTTCCTTCACCTTTGACACCGGCATACGCAGCCGAGCCTGCAAGATTGGCATGCTGCTATGGGGGCTGTACATCACAACCAAGATGATGTTGCACTTCCACTGATCATGACCGCCTCATTCCTTGTCAGGCCGGCTCAACATCAAAAAGGGCGTCAACTTCTACTTGTCAATGCTGCCTTCTTCTTCCTTCACCTTTGACACCGGCATACGCAGCCGAGCCTGCAAGATTGGCATGCTGCTATGGGGGCTGTACATCACAACCAAGATGATGTTGCACTTCCACTCATCATGACCGCCTCATTCCTTGTCAGGCCGGCTCAACATCAAAAAGGGCGTCAACTTCTACTTGTCACCTTGCTGCCTTCTTCTTCCTTCACCTTTGACACCGGCATACGCAGCCGAGCCTGCAAGATTGGCATGCTGCTATGGGGGCTGTACATCACAACCAAGATGATGTTGCACTTCCACTCATCATGACCGCCTCATTCCTTGTCAGGCCGGCTCAACATCAAAAAGGGCGTCAACTTCTACTTGTCAATGCTGCCTTCTTCTTCCTTCACCTTTGACACCGGCATACGCAGCCGAGCCTGCAAGATTGGCATGCTGCTATGGGGGCTGTACATCACAACCAAGATGATGTTGCACTTCCACTCATCATGACCGCCTCATTCCTTGTCAGGCCGGCTCAACATCAAAAAGGGCGTCAACTTCTACTTGTCAATGCTGCCTTCTTCTTCCTTCACCTTTGACACCGGCATACGCAGCCGAGCCTGCAAGATTGGCATGCTGCTATGGGGGCTGTACATCACAACCAAGATGATGTTGCACTTCCACTCATCATGACCGCCTCATTCCTTGTCAGGCCGGCTCAACATCAAAAAGGGCGTCAACTTCTACTTGTCAATGCTGCCTTCTTCTTCCTTCACCTTTGACACCGGCATACGCAGCCGAGCCTGCAAGATTGGCATGCTGCTATGGGGGCTGTACATCACAACCAAGATGATGTTGCACTTCCACTCATCATGACCGCCTCATTCCTTGTCAGGCCGGCTCAACATCAAAAAGGGCGTCAACTTCTACTTGTCAATGCTGCCTTCTTCTTCCTTCACCTTTGACACCGGCATACGCAGCCGAGCTTGCAAGATTGGCATGCTGCTATGGGGGCTGTACATCACAACCAAGATGATGTTGCACTTCCACTGATCATGACCGCCTCATTCCTTGTCAGGCCGGCTCAACATCAAAAAGGGCGTCAACTTCTACTTGTCACCTTGCTGCCTTCTTCTTCCTTCACCTTTGACACCGGCATACGCAGCCGAGCCTGCAAGATTGGCATGCTGCTATGGGGGCTGTACATCACAACCAAGATGATGTTGCACTTCCACTGATCATGACCGCCTCATTCCTTGTCAGGCCGGCTCAACATCAAAAAGGGCGTCAACTTCTACTTGTCAATGCTGCCTTCTTCTTCCTTCACCTTTGACACCGGCATACGCAGCCGAGCCTGCAAGATTGGCATGCTGCTATGGGGGCTGTACATCACAACCAAGATGATGTTGCACTTCCACTGATCATGACCGCCTCATTCCTTGTCAGGCCGGCTCAACATCAAAAAGGGCGTCAACTTCTACTTGTCAATGCTGCCTTCTTCTTCCTTCACCTTTGACACCGGCATACGCAGCCGAGCCTGCAAGATTGGCATGCTGCTATGGGGGCTGTACATCACAACCAAGATGATGTTGCACTTCCACTGATCATGACCGCCTCATTCCTTGTCAGGCCGGCTCAACATCAAAAAGGGCGTCAACTTCTACTTGTCAATGCTGCCTTCTTCTTCCTTCACCTTTGACACCGGCATACGCAGCCGAGCCTGCAAGATTGGCATGCTGCTATGGGGGCTGTACATCACAACCAAGATGATGTTGCACTTCCACTCATCATGACCGCCTCATTCCTTGTCAGGCCGGCTCAACATCAAAAAGGGCGTCAACTTCTACTTGTCAATGCTGCCTTCTTCTTCCTTCACCTTTGACACCGGCATACGCAGCCGAGCCTGCAAGATTGGCATGCTGCTATGGGGGCTGTACATCACAACCAAGATGATGTTGCACTTCCACTGATCATGACCGCCTCATTCCTTGTCAGGCCGGCTCAACATCAAAAAGGGGCGTTAACTTCTACTTGTCAATGCTGCCTTCTTCTTCCTTCACCTTTGACACCGGCATACGCAGCCGAGCCTGCAAGATTGGCATGCTGCTATGGGGGCTGTACATCACAACCAAGATGATGTTGCACTTCCACTCATCATGACCGCCTCATTCCTTGTCAGGCCGGCTCAACATCAAAAAGGGCGTCAACTTCTACTTGTCAATGCTGCCTTCTTCTTCCTTCACCTTTGACACCGGCATACGCAGCCGAGCTTGCAAGATTGGCATGCTGCTATGGGGGCTGTACATCACAACCAAGATGATGTTGCACTTCCACTGATCATGACCGCCTCATTCCTTGTCAGGCCGGCTCAACATCAAAAAGGGCGTCAACTTCTACTTGTCACCTTGCTGCCTTCTTCTTCCTTCACCTTTGACACCGGCATACGCAGCCGAGCCTGCAAGATTGGCATGCTGCTATGGGGGCTGTACATCACAACCAAGATGATGTTGCACTTCCACTGATCATGACCGCCTCATTCCTTGTCAGGCCGGCTCAACATCAAAAAGGGCGTCAACTTCTACTTGTCAATGCTGCCTTCTTCTTCCTTCACCTTTGACACAGGCATACGCAGCCGAGCCTGCAAGATTGGCATGCTGCTATGGGGGCTGTACATCACAACCAAGATGATGTTGCACTTCCACTGATCATGACCGCCTCATTCCTTGTCAGGCCGGCTCAACATCAAAAAGGGCGTCAACTTCTACTTGTCAATGCTGCCTTCTTCTTCCTTCACCTTTGACACCGGCATACGCAGCCAAGCCTGCAAGATTGGCATGCTGCTATGGGGGCTGTACATCACAACCAAGATGATGTTGCACTTCCACTGATCATGACCGCCTCATTCCTTGTCAGGCCGGCTCAACATCAAAAAGGGCGTCAACTTCTACTTGTCAATGCTGCCTTCTTCTTCCTTCACCTTTGACAACCGGCATACGCAGCCGAGCCTGCAAGATTGGCATGCTGCTATGGGGGCTGTACATCACAACCAAGATGATGTTGCACTTCCACTGATCATGACCGCCTCATTCCTTGTCAGGCCGGCTCAACATCAAAAAGGGCGTCAACTTCTACTTGTCAATGCTGCCTTCTTCTTCCTTCACCTTTGACAACCGGCATACGCAGCCGAGCCTGCAAGATTGGCATGCTGCTATGGGGGCTGTACATCACAACCAAGATGATGTTGCACTTCCACTCATCATGACCGCCTCATTCCTTGTCAGGCCGGCTCAACATCAAAAAGGGCGTCAACTTCTACTTGTCAATGCTGCCTTCTTCTTCCTTCACCTTTGACACCGGCATACGCAGCCGAGCCTGCAAGATTGGCATGCTGCTATGGGGGCTGTACATCACAACCAAGATGATGTTGCACTTCCACTCATCATGACCGCCTCATTCCTTGTCAGGCCGGCTCAACATCAAAAAGGGCGTCAACTTCTACTTGTCAATGCTGCCTTCTTCTTCCTTCACCTTTGACACCGGCATACGCAGCCGAGCCTGCAAGATTGGCATGCTGCTATGGGGGCTGTACATCACAACCAAGATGATGTTGCACTTCCACTGATCATGACCGCCTCATTCCTTGTCAGGCCGGCTCAACATCAAAAAGGGCGTCAACTTCTACTTGTCAATGCTGCCTTCTTCTTCCTTCACCTTTGACACCGGCATACGCAGCCGAGCCTGCAAGATTGGCATGCTGCTATGGGGGCTGTACATCACAACCAAGATGATGTTGCACTTCCACTCATCATGACCGCCTCATTCCTTGTCAGGCCGGCTCAACATCAAAAAGGGCGTCAACTTCTACTTGTCACCTTGCTGCCTTCTTCTTCCTTCACCTTTGACACCGGCATACGCAGCCGAGCCTGCAAGATTGGCATGCTGCTATGGGGGCTGTACATCACAACCAAGATGATGTTGCACTTCCACTCATCATGACCGCCTCATTCCTTGTCAGGCCGGCTCAACATCAAAAAGGGCGTCAACTTCTACTTGTCAATGCTGCCTTCTTCTTCCTTCACCTTTGACAACCGGCATACGCAGCCGAGCCTGCAAGATTGGCATGCTGCTATGGGGGCTGTACATCACAACCAAGATGATGTTGCACTTCCACTCATCATGACCGCCTCATTCCTTGTCAGGCCGGCTCAACATCAAAAAGGGCGTTCAACTTCTACTTGTCAATGCTGCCTTCTTCTTCCTTCACCTTTGACACCGGCATACGCAGCCGAGCCTGCAAGATTGGCATGCTGCTATGGGGGCTGTACATCACAACCAAGATGATGTTGCACTTCCACTGATCATGACCGCCTCATTCCTTGTCAGGCCGGCTCAACATCAAAAAGGGCGTTAACTTCTACTTGTCAATGCTGCCTTCTTCTTCCTTCACCTTTGACACCGGCATACGCAGCCGAGCCTGCAAGATTGGCATGCTGCTATGGGGGCTGTACATCACAACCAAGATGATGTTGCACTTCCACTCATCATGACCGCCTCATTCCTTGTCAGGCCGGCTCAACATCAAAAAGGGCGTCAACTTCTACTTGTCAATGCTGCCTTCTTCTTCCTTCACCTTTGACACCGGCATACGCAGCCGAGCTTGCAAGATTGGCATGCTGCTATGGGGGCTGTACATCACAACCAAGATGATGTTGCACTTCCACTGATCATGACCGCCTCATTCCTTGTCAGGCCGGCTCAACATCAAAAAGGGCGTCAACTTCTACTTGTCACCTTGCTGCCTTCTTCTTCCTTCACCTTTGACACCGGCATACGCAGCCGAGCCTGCAAGATTGGCATGCTGCTATGGGGGCTGTACATCACAACCAAGATGATGTTGCACTTCCACTGATCATGACCGCCTCATTCCTTGTCAGGCCGGCTCAACATCAAAAAGGGCGTCAACTTCTACTTGTCAATGCTGCCTTCTTCTTCCTTCACCTTTGACACCGGCATACGCAGCCGAGCCTGCAAGATTGGCATGCTGCTATGGGGGCTGTACATCACAACCAAGATGATGTTGCACTTCCACTGCATCATGACCGCCTCATTCCTTGTCAGGCCGGCTCAACATCAAAAAGGGCGTCAACTTCTACTTGTCAATGCTGCCTTCTTCTTCCTTCACCTTTGACACCGGCATACGCAGCCGAGCCTGCAAGATTGGCATGCTGCTATGGGGGCTGTACATCACAACCAAGATGATGTTGCACTTCCACTGATCATGACCGCCTCATTCCTTGTCAGGCCGGCTCAACATCAAAAAGGGCGTCAACTTCTACTTGTCAATGCTGCCTTCTTCTTCCTTCACCTTTGACACCGGCATACGCAGCCGAGCCTGCAAGATTGGCATGCTGCTATGGGGCTGTACATCACAACCAAGATGATGTTGCACTTCCACTGATCATGACCGCCTCATTCCTTGTCAGGCCGGCTCAACATCAAAAAGGGCGTCAACTTCTACTTGTCAATGCTGCCTTCTTCTTCCTTCACCTTTGACACCGGCATACGCAGCCGAGCCTGCAAGATTGGCATGCTGCTATGGGGGCTGTACATCACAACCAAGATGATGTTGCACTTCCACTGATCATGACCGCCTCATTCCTTGTCAGGCCGGCTCAACATCAAAAAGGGCGTCAACTTCTACTTGTCAATGCTGCCTTCTTCTTCCTTCACCTTTGACACCGGCATACGCAGCCGAGCCTGCAAGATTGGCATGCTGCTATGGGGGCTGTACATCACAACCAAGATGATGTTGCACTTCCACTGATCATGACCGCCTCATTCCTTGTCAGGCCGGCTCAACATCAAAAAGGGCGTCAACTTCTACTTGTCAATGCTGCCTTCTTCTTCCTTCACCTTTGACACCGGCATACGCAGCCGAGCCTGCAAGATTGGCATGCTGCTATGGGGGCTGTACATCACAACCAAGATGATGTTGCACTTCCACTGATCATGACCGCCTCATTCCTTGTCAGGCCGGCTCAACATCAAAAAGGGCGTCAACTTCTACTTGTCAATGCTGCCTTCTTCTTCCTTCACCTTTGACACCGGCATACGCAGCCGAGCCTGCAAGATTGGCATGCTGCTATGGGGGCTGTACATCACAACCAAGATGATGTTGCACTTCCACTGATCATGACCGCCTCATTCCTTGTCAGGCCGGCTCAACATCAAAAAGGGCGTCAACTTCTACTTGTCAATGCTGCCTTCTTCTTCCTTCACCTTTGACACCGGCATACGCAGCCGAGCCTGCAAGATTGGCATGCTGCTATGGGGGCTGTACATCACAACCAAGATGATGTTGCACTTCCACTGATCATGACCGCCTCATTCCTTGTCAGGCCGGCTCAACATCAAAAAGGGCGTCAACTTCTACTTGTCAATGCTGCCTTCTTCTTCCTTCACCTTTGACACCGGCATACGCAGCCGAGCCTGCAAGATTGGCATGCTGCTATGGGGGCTGTACATCACAACCAAGATGATGTTGCACTTCCACTGATCATGACCGCCTCATTCCTTGTCAGGCCGGCTCAACATCAAAAAGGGCGTCAACTTCTACTTGTCAATGCTGCCTTCTTCTTCCTTCACCTTTGACACCGGCATACGCAGCCGAGCCTGCAAGATTGGCATGCTGCTATGGGGGCTGTACATCACAACCAAGATGATGTTGCACTTCCACTGATCATGACCGCCTCATTCCTTGTCAGGCCGGCTCAACATCAAAAAGGGCGTCAACTTCTACTTGTCAATGCTGCCTTCTTCTTCCTTCACCTTTGACACCGGCATACGCAGCCGAGCCTGCAAGATTGGCATGCTGCTATGGGGGCTGTACATCACAACCAAGATGATGTTGCACTTCCACTGATCATGACCGCCTCATTCCTTGTCAGGCCGGCTCAACATCAAAAAGGGCGTCAACTTCTACTTGTCAATGCTGCCTTCTTCTTCCTTCACCTTTGACACCGGCATACGCAGCCGAGCCTGCAAGATTGGCATGCTGCTATGGGGGCTGTACATCACAACCAAGATGATGTTGCACTTCCACTGATCATGACCGCCTCATTCCTTGTCAGGCCGGCTCAACATCAAAAAGGGCGTCAACTTCTACTTGTCAATGCTGCCTTCTTCTTCCTTCACCTTTGACACCGGCATACGCAGCCGAGCCTGCAAGATTGGCATGCTGCTATGGGGGCTGTACATCACAACCAAGATGATGTTGCACTTCCACTGATCATGACCGCCTCATTCCTTGTCAGGCCGGCTCAACATCAAAAAGGGCGTCAACTTCTACTTGTCAATGCTGCCTTCTTCTTCCTTCACCTTTGACACCGGCATACGCAGCCGAGCCTGCAAGATTGGCATGCTGCTATGGGGGCTGTACATCACAACCAAGATGATGTTGCACTTCCAGTGATCAATACTACCTCATTACTCTCCATCTCTGACACAGGCATACACAGCCGAGCCTGCAAGATTGGCATCCTGCTATGCGGGCTCAACATCACAAACGAGATGGTGTTGTACTGCCACTGATCATTACCGCCTCAATCCTCGCCAGGCCCGCTGAACATCAAAAACGGCGTCAACTTCTCCTTGTCACAACCTCCTCATTCCTCCTCCAGCTCTGACTACGGCATACGCAGCTGGGCCTGCAAGATTGGCAGGCTGCTATGGCATTGCGCAGGCTGCTTTGGCATGCGCAGCTGGGCCTGCAAGATGGGCCTGCATGCTGCTATGCGGGCTGATCATCACAACAAAGGTGGTGTTGTACTTCAATTGGTCATGACCGCCTCATCCCTCGTCAAGCCGGCTCAGCATCACAACAGCGTCAACTTGTAATTGTCAATACCGCCTCATTCCTCCTCTAGCTCTGACACAGGCATACGCAGCTGAGCCTGCAAGATTGGCATGCTGCTGTGCGGGCTCAACATCACAACCGAGATGGTGTCACTGCCACTTTCAGGGTCTAGGCAAAGAACTCCAACCTGCAGGGGAAAGTACAGGCAATGGTCAGCTACGTACACTGTTTCATTTTTGGTCTACTAATGGCAGCTTCCCACTAGCTCATGGCAGCTTCCCAGACGCCAGCTCCATTCGCCAGCTCTATCAGCCAGCTCCATTCGCCAGCCACTGGGGCCAGCCACTTGTATGTATGTTACAGTCCAGGGGTAGGCCAAATAGGCTAAAAGGACTTGCCCAACCGTATAGGAAGGGCTTAAAAAGAACAAGCACTGATGAACTGAGCCACAAACAATCGTTTAACCGACGGGGGCCCTGAGTTCGTGCTACAGTGATAATTTAATTCTACAATATTATTAAATCATCATCTCAGCTGGGATGATAATTTAATTGTGCGATTATTATCGCATTTTTTTTATAAATTGAATCCGATTGAATTAAGTATTTCCATCCTCCAAAGGAATCAGGATTCATGACCAGCTTCATACTGGAGTTTTTATCCACCAATCCAGGTTCAATGTTCATTTTCCCCAAAAATATTTTTCTATCCTCCGCGTATAACGGACATTCTAATATGAAATGCATTTCATCTTCGACTACTCTTCTACCGTCAACCACCATATCGCAGCACCTGCAAATTCTACAAGAACGAGAGGTACTCCTTTCTGATTCGACATTCAAGTTGTGGGCTCGAAGACGTAGTCTTGCTATGCATTTAATATCATCCCTATTGTTTAATAAGTTAGTGTACGTTGAACTATGGTTTCTATCCTCTGGCATCATCCAATCCGTATACGTAATAGTTTTAATCCGCTTCCTTGGTTATCACCAATGTACTCAGGGATTGCCAGTCAATGTCTGTTATTTTAGAGATGCCTTCATCAATTTTTCCTAAGTCAATCTTGCTCAGTGACGTCTGATTATCTTGAATATCATCAGAGAAATGTTCCATCAGCTGGGTTGATAATTTAATTGTGCGATTATGATTGCATTCTTATATATGTCTGGTCGTCACCACCACCTTCCCTGATGGCCAGGTGTGTATGTATGTTAACACCTAATCTCTGAATGCATCGCAGTAATCCATGAGACCAGCATTGTTTATTGCTATCTCTGGTTGCCATTAGAACATTCTCTAGCAAGGTTATTTTCACAAAATCATTGTCCTTACGGTCAACGATTTTATTCCAAAAGTCAATACATTGTCTCAACTATTGAGCCCATGTAGGTGACTTATCGAATTCATTGAAGACCAAGTCGGTAGAGGTGTTCGCTCTAACGCCGAGAGCCCTTTTCATAAACTTATTCTGATTAGTTTCACATTTTCCTTCGAGACCGTAAGAAGTATTAATATTACCAAGACGGTCTGGAGCCCACACTTCACACCCGTAATTAAGGATAGGTTGTATAAGTGTGCCATAATGGTAACTCAGGATATTGGCATTTGCGAGATCCATCTCATTGCACCGTTTCCAGAGTGCATGAGTGGCCCTGTTGGCGGCAACACGTTGTCTCTCACCGGCATCGTGTGTGCCACCATTCCTGCCGTGTTTCCCCTTAAAGAGAATCCCTAAATACACAAACTCCTCCTTAATGGGAAGGTCTTGGCCTTTAAACTGCCATTTATAGGTCATTCTCCCATTTATAAGGTCGCTATTAAAAACAACAACTTCAGATTTAGATATGTTTACTTCCATCTTGTAAGCTTGACAGAACTCTTCCAAATAATTGAATATAATCTGTAAGCCTGACTGTGACTCGCTCATGATAGCTAGATCATCGGCATACAAAATTACTCTGCAAATGTTATCAGCAATTCTGATACCTTCCTCTTCACCACATTTATTGGTAAAGTAATTCTCCAGTTGGTCAATAAAGAGACCAAATAAAAGCGGGGAAAGATTATCTCCTTGTCTAACGCCTGCCTCAGCAAAGAAGGCAGAGGTAATACGATTGCCTACACGTACTCTCGTACGGACTTGTTTATACATGTTTCTCAGGGTATTTAGGTAGTTGCCGTAAATACCCATCTGTTCAAGGCAGCTCCAAAGGATGTTTCTGTTGACACTGTCATAAGCCTTTCTGAAGTCAATGAAAGCACAAACTGCCATTTTTTTAATGGTAAAGCTCCACCGTGTGGCGCAGTATAAAAGCTGCATCTACAGTGCTCCTATTTGGTCTAAAACCAAATTGGCCCACAGCACGTTTGACATTGGTTTCGGCCCAATTGGTCCCCCCCTTCAAAACCATAGAGACAATTGTAGGTAGGACTGATCCAACCGCAATTCCTCTATAGTTATCATACTCAGTGAGGAATCCTTTGGATTTAGGAATAGGGGTAATGGCACTATCTGCACATTGACTAACATAGTCATCACTCAGGATGCGATTGAACAGTTTCGTGATTATAGGGACTAATATGTTTTGAGTTGGGGGGAAGAAGGGGGATCTCCCTTTACTATTTGGTCTAATAGGAATATAGAACTCAGCAGGTATACCATCTACTCCAACGGCTTTGTTCCGTTGAAGTTGTATAAGCTCGGTATAGACCTCAGTCTCAGAGATGGGCTCAGTATTCAACACACTTGCAGCTGCGATGTCTATTTCAAGGACATTGGTTACTTCTGTCTGAACATGCTCTCTAAGGAAGGTGGAAGGTGCTTGCGAAGTGTTTAGCCCATTCCTCCACATTCACGAGGGGACATTTGCTACTACTTCCCTTGTACTCCTTCCAGAACAAACGTGGACTCTTCTTTAACTTATCAATCAGGGACTTCGCATTCTGGGCCTTAGCTTCTCTACTTAATCTTCTAGTTAGATTCCGGTCTTGCGCCCTCGCTACTTTCGTAGCATGGCCATCAATACCAGTTTCTCTCTGGAGATCTTTCCATTGTTTCCTCAGATTCCTACAATCCGCATTATACCAAGAGTTTGTCGGTCCATTCCTAGGTAGACCAGCTTGTTGATTGCCAGCAATCACCTTTCCATGTCTCTTGTGTACCTCCTGAAGAGATTTGGCTATCACCTCATTGAGGAGTTCATAGGATTCCACAGGGCCTACGTTGACGTTCCCAATGCATGCCAATTTGCTGCACATTTCCTCTGAATTAAGGATACTAGTGAAAGTTTCCATAATTTGGGGTCTGAAATTATACTTCAAACTATTTGTTAAGTGCTGATTCTTCTTGACAGCCTTAGGGATGTGTATTCTTAATGCTACACAGCCGTGGTCTGTCAAGTCACGTACACACACTGGGAATGAGACTCTGAGGGAGTTCCCCTTGCGGGGGTTCTCATCATTGTCAAAAGCAAGTTCGGGCGACGCTATGAAATAATCAATGAGGCTGTTCCCCTTACGACCTCTGGCTTCAACGGTAAAACTCTAGTGGTAGGTAGGTATGGGTGGGTAGGGTAGGTATGGATGGGTAGGTAGGTATGGGTGGGTAAGTGGGTGAGTGGGTAGGTGGGTGGGTGGGTAATAATAATCAATGAGGCTGTTCCCCTTACGACCTCTAGCTTCAAAGGTAAAACTCCCTCCCTTAACTGGATGTTTGTCTCCTTGAAGACGACCATTCAAAATCACAATATTATTATCCTTGCAGACATTCAGAAGGTGTTTACCCATTGTGTTAGTTACTTTGTCGCAAGATACCCTCCTGGGTACCTTGTTATCAAGGTCATCAATTAAGTTTCCTACGTGCGCACTTGAAGGACAGGCAATGGTCAGCTACGTACACTGTTTCAATTTTGGGCTAATCATTGCAGCTTCCCGCTAGCTCCATTAGCCAGCCACTGAGGCCAGCCACTTATGCCTCTGACTTCAAATATATCGACTACCACTGCTTCTTTTGGGGGCTAAGCATGGCAGCTTCCAGCCAGCTCCGCCAGCCACCCACTGGGACAAGCCCTAAGCTTTCAGCTACAAATCCTTCTTTTTGGGGCTAGGCATGGCAGCTTCCAGCTAGCTCCAGCAGCCACCCACTGGGCCAAGCCCTAATCTTTCAGCTACAACTGCTTCTTTTTGGGGCTAGGCATGGCAGCTTCCAGCCAGCTCCACCAGCTGCCCACTGGCTCAAGCCCACCGACCCTAAGTGCGCCTACTTTTGTGTATGAGTGGCAACGCCATCCAAACTGAATCCTCGGTGTCGCTGGTTTGTGTCGGAAGACCACAGAATCCTTTCACAACTAGTCACAACTAGAACTTCGAGGGAGCGACGTGGCAACGGAAGCGAGTTAGTTACGAGACCGTTGGCTGACGTGTCGGGCTTCATCACGGTCAGACGGATGGATGGACGGACAAATGGGTAACACTGGGGGCTCCCGCCCCCACGAAGGAGGGGCTCCGCCAAAAAGCCCAAAGCTTTCAGCTGCGTTGGCATGCCATACAGAAACACGACCTAGCTTAAGATTCTGCCGAAGGATGGGGAAAGGGATCTGCCTAGAAGCTGCTACGCGTAGGCCAAACAAGAAACATATACATGTAGATATGTTTCTTGTGTGTATAAAGCAGGGTGCTACATGACTTGCAAGGTTTGGAGCCCGACTGCGCGATTGACGCAATTTTTAAAACCCACTCTGGCCGCAGCGTGCAGATTTCTGTTTCCACTTGAGTTAAAAGCACAACCCAAAAGGAGGCAGTTGCGTTAAAAGCGCACCCTAAAATGACAAAATGTAGTACCCTGATAGACAGTGGTGTAAACAGTGGTGTATTGTGTCTCATCTCACCAGTGTATGTCTATGACTTCAAATATATTGACAACAATGAGTGTATGTATATCTGTGTGTATATTGTTACAGTCCAAGGGTAGCCAAATAGGCTCATGGGACTTGCCCAACCTTGATATCAGGAGGGACTGAAACAGGGGGGAAACAAGCTAACAGCTCACGCCTCAGATGGAACGATAAGATTTCAATAACAGTTGATTTCATGTTATCATTGTATTCTTTTATTTCATTTCATTTTACTTTTGTATTCTATTTTATGTCGGTAAAAGGTCTATTGAAACAGAACTGAACCCGAAACGATATCAGGAGGGACTGAAACAGGGGGGAAACGCATGAACTGAACCCGAAACGATCGTATTAATGACTAGGGCCCTGAGTCCATGCCACAGAGATAATTAAATTTTGCGATTATGTATATTAAAATATACATAATAACATGTGTGCGATACACATAAACATACATATTAATGCATACATAATAACGCATGTGTAAGGTACACATAAACATACATATTAAAATATACATAATACCATGTGGAAGGTACACATAAACATACACATTAAAATATACATAATAACATGTGGAAGGTACACATAAACATACATATTAAAATATACATAATAACATGTGTAAGGTACACATAAACATACATATTAAAATATACATAATAACATGTGGAAGGTACACATAAACATACATATTAAAATATACATCATAACATGTGTAAGGTACACATAAACACACATATTAATGCATACATAATAACGCATGTGTAAGGTATACATAAACATCTATATTAATAGATACATCATAATAACACATGTGTACGACGAGGGGGGGGCAAGAAAAAAAAATCGTACCGCATGTTTAACATGGATAGAGAACCGCGAGCAATAGTCGATAAAAAAAATATCATGTTGATACACCCACGGGCGGCCGAGATATGATGGTGAGGGGGTGGGGGGTGGGGGTGGGGGGTCCGACCGTTTTCCCACTTGTATTTGTACCTCATGTAACTTCCTTGCCAGTACGATTTTTTGAGCCGAGGTACACCAATGAGTACACATCTACTCGTTTCAGCACCATCATCCAATGGCACACACTGTGCAAGCCAAACCCGCGCACCCACCCACCCACACACACACCAGCATATCTGTGTCCTGATCATTCCCACCCCATTTTACTCGCATCTACTCGTTTCAGCACCATCTTCCAATGGCACCCACTGTGCAAGCCAAACCCGCGCACCCACCCACCCACCCACCCACACCAGCATATCTGTGTCCTGATCACCGTTTTCGAGGTACACCAATGAGTACGTCTCCACGAGAGGAGTGTGAATCTGCAGTCGCACGATGTCGATAACTTCCTTGCCAGTGCGATCTTTCGAGCTTGAGGTACACCAATGACTGTATGTCTCGACGAGAGGAGTGCGAATCTGCGGGCATTAGTAAGTTACACGCTGGGTGTAATTGGTGGATCTCCTGGAAGGTACATCCAAGCTGGACGTCACCCAGACCTTCGCGCCCAGCTTCGCACGAGCGGCAGTTGGGCGGGAAAAGGCGCTCGCGCAGCGCGTTCGGATGTGCGTTCTGAATTCTGGTCCCCTACGAGGTTCCTAAAGAAGTTGAGCCTAGGGTCAAGCCCCCCACCGCCACACACCCCCCCACACACACCTTCCCCCCCCTCCCCTTCCCCTGCTCCCTCCCCCCCCCCAAAAAAACTACGATCGCTTAGCGCCCAAGAAAGTTGTAAAAATAAATAAAATACAAATCTGTGTCCAAACTTGATATTTGTATCTTTTGGTTATATGGTTGGAAAGGCCTTGACGTGATGATGCTCATGGACCCCCCATTCACTATGTAATACTGTCTGGGTGTCTAGATATGAGGTCTCAAAGGGGGGGATGGGGGGGGTCCCCAGGGGTCAAAATAACAACTTCCGAACATGCGGTCAGTATGCGGTTTATTCTTGCCCCCCCCCCCCCCCCCCCCCCCCCCCCCCCCCCCCCCCTCGGTGTACGATATACATAAATATGTATACATTACGTCGCACCTCATAATTATATACGTGAACATATACATTACGTTGAACCTCGTAAGTAAGTGTATAGCTTTTTAGGGCCAGTGGAGTTTATAGCTTTTTAGGGCCATTTAGGGCGCACACATAAAAAGCATAGCGATAATTTGGGCCAAAACGGGGTCAAAAGTAGCGATCCCTATATACAGCGGAGAACAAATCCCTGCACACCTTGCGCGCATATATGTGTATATAAAGTGTATATAAATAGATGCATTACGCCGCACCTCATAAGTGTATGTATAAAGTGTATACATGTGTATATCAAGTGTATATATATGTATATAAGTATTTACATTACGCCGCACCTCGTAAGTGTATGTATAAAGTGTATACATGTGTATATCAAGTGTATATATATGTATATAAGTATTTACATTACGCCGCACCTCGTAAGTGTATGCCAGGGAGGGAACCAGCAGTGGAATGTATATCGACGTCTTATCCAATCTGTACATCTTCTCGTTGTACTTCAAGGCCACTGGCACATCTCGCACATGGCTGGTGCCATCGTTTCGTACCTGCAGTACGAGTCAAAGGAGTACACGTCAAGGCAGCACAAGTCGGAGCAGTACACGTCAAGGTAGCATAGGTCAAAGCTGCTCGGGTCAAAACAGGACAGGTGAAAGCAGCACAAGTCAAAGCAATATACGCCCAAGCAGTACGAGTCCATGCAGTACAGGACAGAACAGTACAAGTCAGGCAGTACAGAACCAGGCAGTACAGGACAAAGCAAAGCGAGTCTCAATAGAACAGGACAAAACAGCACCTGTCAAAGCAGTACATCTATAAGCAGTACAGGGAAAAGCAGTACAAGTGAGAGCAGCACTGGTCCATGCAGTACTTGGAAAGTTAGGGGGAGCTTCTCACGGCCGGGGAGTTCTTGGGGCCCCTACATGGAGCCCTGCCCTCTCTTCTTTGGAGGGTCTGGGGGCTGTTGGGGGGGGGGGGGGGGGGGGGGGGGGGGGGGGGTCATGGCTGTGCAAAGGGCCATGGGCCCTGAGTGTGGGGTGGGGTGTGTGGGTGGGCCGGGGAGCCGTTGGGGCCCCTACATGGAGCCCTGCCCTCTCTTCTTTGGAGGGTATGGGGGCTGTTGGGGGGTCCATGCAGTACTAGTCCTCTACAAACCCACCGTTAGAATCAACTTAAAGCGTGGTCCCAAGCCTTGAGCAGTGATGTTTAACGATAGGTTGGCTGATGAGGTGAAAGCGACAGCGCCCTGTCCATCAGTCAAGATCTTCACATAAGCACGAGCGGTGGTCAGCCTCAGCTTGGCCAAGTCTCTCTGGAATATGCGATGCATGTCAGCCGGCATCTCTCGTTCCCTGTTTGTCTGTTCTACGTACAGCCGGGTCTTCTTGGGGACCTGTAACAGAGGGGGTTGGTTGGTTGGTTAGTGGGTGGGTGGGTTGGTTGGTTAGTGGGTGCGTTGATATCTCTCATTCTTGGGGGCCTGTGACAGAGGGGGTTGGTTGGTTGGTTAGTGGGTGGGTGGGTTGGTTTGTGGGTGCGTTGATATCTTTCATTCTTGGGGGCCTGTGACAGAGGGGGTTGGTTGGTAGTGGGTGGGTGGTGGTTTGTGGGTGCGTTGATATCTTTCATTCTTGGGGGCCTGTGACAGAGGGGGTTGGTTGGTTAGTGGGTGGGTGGGTTGGTTTGTGGGTGCGTTGATATCTCTCATCCTTGGGGGCCTGTGACAGAGGGGGTTGGTTGGTTGGTTGGTTGGTGGGTTGGTTGGTGGGTGGGTTGGTGGGTGGATGGGTTGGTTAGTGGTGTGTGGGTGGTGGTTGGTTGGTTCGTGGGTTCGGTTTGTGGGTTAGTGGTTGGTGGGTGGGTTGGTGGGTTCGTTGGTTCATTGGGGGTTAGTTGGTTTGTGGGTGGGTTGGTGGGTTCGTTGGTTTGTTGGGGGTTAGTTGGTTTGTGGGTGGGTTGGTGGGTTCGTTGGTTCGTTGGGGGTTAGTTGGTTGTGGGTGGGTTGGTGGGTTCGTTGGTTCGTTGGGGGTTAGTTGGTTGGTGGGTGGGTTGCTGGGTTCGTTAGTTCGTTGGGGGTTAGTTGGTTTGTGGGTGGTTGGTGGGTTCGTTGGTTCGTTGGGGGTTAGTTGGTTGGTGGGTGGGTTGCTGGGTTCGTTGGTTCGTTGGGGGTTAGTTGGTTGGTGGGTGGGTTGGTGGGTTCGTTGGTTCGTTGGGGGTTAGTTGGTTGGTGGGTGGGTTGCTGGGTTCGTTGGTTCGTTGGGGGTTAGTTGGTTGGTGGGTGGGTTGGTATCTCTCGTTCTTGGGGACCTGTGACAGAGGGGGTTAGTTGGTTGGTTGGTGGGCTGCTCGGTGCGTTGATATCTCTCGTTCCCTGTTTGTCTGTTCTACGTACAGCCTGATCTTCTTGGGGGCCTGTTACAGAGGGCGTTGGTTGGAATATGCGATGCATGTCAGCCGACATCTCTCGTTCCCAGTTCCTCTGTCCGTACAGCCGGGTCTTCTTGGGGGTCTGTAACAGAGGGGATTGTTTGGTTGGTGGGTGCGTTGATATCTCTTGTTCTAGGGGACCTGTTACAGAGGGGGTTGGTTAGTTGGTTGGTAGGTGTGTTGATATCCTCTCATTCTTGGGGACATGTGACAGAGGGGGTTCGCTGGAATATGCGATGTATGCCAGCTGACATCTCTCGTTCCCTGTTGCTCTGTTCTACTTACAGCCGGGTCTTGGGAACCTGTGGAAGAGGGGGTTAGTTAGTTGGTGGGTGGGTTGGTTGGTTAATTGATGGTTTGGTTGGTGGGTTGGTTGGTGGGTTGGTTGGTGGGTTGGTTGGTTGGTGGGTGGGTGCATTGGTGGGTGGGTGTGTTGATATCTCTCGTTCCCTCTGTGAATGTTCTACACACAGCCAGGTCTGCGACAGGAGGCAACGGAATCGAGTGCAACGGAACGAAGCCAGGGTTTACAAGACAGTTAGGGCCAGGCTTACTCAGCTTCGTGTGACAGACGGATAACACGGTGACCCTGGGGGCACCGTCAAAAATCTGCAAGTATCCCTATCACCAGAAGCGGGATGCCCTCCTCAGGTTTTTGAGGCTTGACGTTTGCAACTCTTTTTTCACGCCTGGTTTTTCAAACATATCAAAACTTCTGGTGATACGGCTCGTCCGTCTAATATTAACTAACATTCACTGATATTATTCATTCGCTTATATTAACTAAATATCTCTCTCACCTGAAGTGGGATGTCCTGCTCGGGAGGCGGTCCCATGTTCTTCACCCCACCACCCCACATACCTCACCCCACCCAAACCAACCCACCTAGGCACCTCCCCACCTGCCCCCAACCCAACCCCGCACCTGAAGTGGGATGTCCTGCTCGGGAGGCGGTCCCATGTTCTTCACCCCACCACCCCACATACCTCATCCCACCCAAACTAACCCACCTAGGCACCTCCCCACCTGCCCCCAACCCAACCCCGCACCTGAAGTGGGATGTCCTGCTCGGGAGGCGGTCCCATGTTCTTGCTGCTTGCTTGTAATATAGCATGTCGTGGGAGAATCTGCACAGATTGGTTAATGTTGGTTGATGTGGGAGAATCTGCACACGTTGGTTGATGTGGGTTGATGTGGGAGAATCTGCACACGTTGGGCTGCACAGAGAAGGGCCCTTGAGTTTTGTGTGTGTGTGTGTGTGTGTGTGTGTGGGGGGGGGGGGGCTTTGCATCCCCACCAGTTTATTCCTCCACCACCAGCACCCCATCGACGTATAAGAGATGATTGTTAACTGAGACAGACTGAGACTTAACAAAGGCTAATAGACTATTACCAAATGTTTCTTTTTCTTTTTCCCTTTTTTTCTTTTTCCTTTTTTAGCTTGTGATGCTGATGCTGACGATCATGTCAAGCGGCACATTTGGAGTGCAGCAGGGCAGGGATTGTTTTAGCAGTCGCAACTTTCAACCCCGTTTTGGCCCGTATTGCTACTAGGCAAAATTTAAAAAAGTGTTGGCCCTTAATGGCCCTTAAAAACTATAAAGACGCTGTCCCTGGAGGAGGCCTAAAACAATTAAGCTAGCTTAACCACCTTCAGATATAAAAAAGTGTTGGCCCTTAATGGCCCTTAAAAACTATAAAGATGCTGTCCCTGGAGGAGGCCTAAAACACATTAGCGTAGGCTAACCCTCCTTCAGATATAAAAAAGTGCTTGGCCCTTAATGGGCCCTTACAAACTGTAAGCGCTTTTGTCCTGGAGAGGCCTCTAAAACAATAAGCTAGCTTAACCACAGTCAGTATAAAAAAAGTGTTGGCCCTTAATGGCCCTTAAAAACTATAAAGACGCTGTCCCTGGAGGAGGCCTAAAACAATTAAGCTAGCTTAACCACCTTCAGATATAAAAAAGTGTTGGCCCTTAATGGCCCTTAAAAACTATAAAGACGCTGTCCCTGGAGGAGGCCTAAAACAATTAAGCTAGCTTAACCACCTTCAGATAAAAAAAGTGTTGGCCCTTAAGGCCCTTAAAAAAATATAAAGACGCTGTCCCTGGAGGAGGCCTAAAACAATTAAGCTAGCTTAACCACCTTCAGATATAAAAAAAGTGTTGCCCTAATGGCCCTTTAAAAACTATAAGACGCTGTCCCTGGAGGAGGGCCTAACTAAAACAATTAAGCTAGCTAACCACACTTCAAGATATAAAAATGTGTTGGCCATTAATGGCCCTTAAAAAACTATAAGACGCTGTCCCTGGAGGAGGCCTAAAACAATTAAGCTAGCTTAACCACCTTCAGATATAAAAAAGTTGTTGGCCCTTAATGGCCCTTAAAAACTATAAAGACGCTTTGTCCCTGGAGGAGGCCTAAAACAATTAAGCTAGCTTAACCACCTTCAGATATAAAAAAGTGTTGGCCCTTAATGGCCCTTAAAAACTATGAAAGACGCTGTCCCATGGAGGAGGCCTAAAACAATTAAGCTAGCTTAACCACCTTCAGATATAAAAAAGTGTTGGCCCTTAATGGCCCTAAAAAACTATAAAAAGACGCTTGTCCCTGGAGGGAGGCCTAAAAACAATTAAGCTAGCTTAACCACCTTCAGATATAAAAAAGTGTTGGCCCTTAATGGCCCTTAAAAACTATAAAGACGCTGTCCCTGGAGGAGGCCTAAAACAATTAAGCTAGCTTAACCACCTTCAGATATAAAAAAGTGTTGGCCCTTATTGGCCCTTAAAAACTATAAAGACGCTGTCCCTGGAGGAGGCCTAAAACAATTAAGCTAGCTTAACCACTTCAGATATAAAAAAGGTGTTTGTGGCCTTATTGCCCTTAAAAACTATAAAGACGCTGTCCCTGGAGGAGGCCTAAAACAATTAAGCTAGCTTAACCACCTTCAGATATAAAAAAGTGTTGGCCCTTAATGGCCCTTAAAAAAACTATAAAGACGCTGTCCCTGGAGGAGGCCTAAAACAATTAAGCTAGCTTAACCACCTTCAGATATAAAAAAGTGTTGGCCCTTAATGGCCCTTAAAAACTATAAAGACGCTGTCCCTGGAGGAGCCTAAAACAATTAAGCTAGCTTAACCACCTTCAGATATAAAAAGTGTTGGCCCTTAATGGCCCTTAAAAAACTATAAAGACTTCTGTCCTGGAGGCGGCCTAAACAATTAAGTCGCTTTAACCACCACTTCAGATATTAAAAACGTGTTGGCCCTTAATGGCCTTCTAAAAACTAAAAGACGCTTGTCCCTGGAGGAGGCCTAAAAAACAATTAGCTAAGCTTAAACCACCTCAGATATAAAAAGTGTTGGCCCTTAATGCCCTAAAAACAATACAGACGCTTTGTCCCTGGAGGGGCTTAAAACAATTATAGCTAGCTTCTTAACCACCTTCAGATATAAAAATTGCTGCCTTATGGCCCTAAAAAACTATAAAGACGCTGTCCCTGGACGGAGGCCTAAACCAATTAAGCTAGCTTACCCACCTTCAAGATATAAAAAAAGTGTTGGCCCTTAATGGCCCTTAAAAACTATAAAGACGCTGTCCCTGGAGGAGGCCTAAACAATTAAGCTAGCTTAACCACCTTCAGATATAAAAAAGTGTTGGCCCTTAATGGCCCTTAAAAACTATAAAGACGCTGTCCCTGGAGGAGGCCTAAAACAATTAAGCTAGCTTAACCACCTTCAGATATAAAAAAGTGTTGGCCCTTAATGGCCCTTAAAAACTATAAAGACGCTGTCCCTGGAGGAGGCCTAAAACAATTAAGCTAGCTTAACCACCTTCAGATATAAAAAAGTGTTGGCCCTTAATGGCCCTTAAAAACTATAAAGACGCTTGTCCCTGGAGGAGGCCTAAAACAATTAAGCTAGCTTAACCACCTTCAGATATAAAAAAGTGTTGGCCCTTAATGGCCCTTAAAAACTATAAAGACGCTGTCCCTGGAGGAGGCCTAAAACAATTAAGCTAGCTTAACCACCTTCAGATATAAAAAGTGTTGGCCCTTAAAAACTATAAAGACGCTGTCCCTGGAGGAGGCCTAAAACAATTAAGCTAGCTTAACCACCTTCAGATATAAAAAAGTGTTGGCCCTTAATGGCCCTTAAAAACTATAAAGACGCTGTCCCTGGAGGAGGCCTAAAACAATTAAGCTAGCTTAACCACCTTCAGATATAAAAAAGTGTTGGCCCTTAATGGCCCTTAAAAACTATAAAGACGCTGTCCCTGGAGGAGGCCTAAAACAATTAAGCTAGCTTAACACCTTCAGATATAAAAAAGTGTTGGCCCTTAATGCCCTTAAAAACTATAAAGACGCTTGTCCCTGGAGGAGGCCTAAAACAATTAAGCTAGCTTAACCACCTTCAGATATAAAAAAGTGTTGGCCCTTAATGGCCCTTAAAAACTATTAAAGACGCTTGTCCCTGGAGGAGGCCCTAAAACAATTAAGCTAGCTTAACCACCTTCAGATATAAAAAGTGTTGTTGGCCCTTAATGGCCCTTAAAAACTATAAAGACGCTTTTGTCACTGGAGGAGGCCTCAAACAATTAAGCTAGCTTAACCACCTTCAGATATAAAAAAGTGTTGGCCCTTAATGGCCCTTAAAAACTAAAAGACGCTTGTCCCTGGAGGAGGCCTAAAACAATTAAGCTAGCTTAACCACCTTCAGATATAAAAAAGTGTTGGCCCTTTAATGCCCTTAAAAACTATAAAGACGCTTGTCCCTGGAGGAGGCCTAAAACAATTAAGCTAGCTTAACCACCTTCAGATATAAAAAAGTGTTGGCCCTTAATTGGCCCTTAAAAACTATAAAGACGCTGTCCCTGGAGGAGGCCTAAAACAATTAAGCTAGCTTAACCACCTTCAGATATAAAAAAGTGTTGGCCCTTATTGGCCCTTAAAAACTATAAAGACGCTGTCCCTGGAGGAGGCCTAAAACAATTAAGCTAGCTTAACCACCTTCAGATATAAAAAAGTGTTGGCCCTTAATGGCCCTTAAAAACTATAAAGACGCTGTCCCTGGAGGAGGCCTAAAACAATTAAGCTAGCTTAACCACCTTTCAGATATAAAAAGTGTTGGCCCTTATGGCCCTTAAAAACTATAAAGACGCTGTCCCTGGAGGAGGCCTAAAACCAATTAAGCTAGCTTAACCACCTTCAGATATAAAAAGTGTTGGCCCTTAATTGGCCCTTAAAAACTATAAAGACGCTGTCCCTGGAGGAGGCCTAAAACAATTAAGCTAGCTTAACCACCTTCAGATATAAAAAGTGTTGGCCCTTAATGGCCCTTAAAAACTATAAAGACGCTGTCCTGGAGGAGGCCAAAACAATTAAGCTAGCTAACACTAAAAAAGCTAGCTAACAAGAGCTTCCCGGAGATAAAACAATTAAGTGCTAACCCCTTCAGAATAAAAAGTGTTGGCCCTTAATGGCCCTTAAAAACTATAAAGACGCTGTCCCTGGAGGAGGCCTAAAACAATTAAGCTAGCTTAACCACCTTCAGATATAAAAAACAAAATCCCAGGAACAAAGCACCAGGAAAAATGTAACCATCATTATCGTCATCTACAACCATTCAACAGTTGCAAGCTATGATTGGCAGTGCATTTATTCTTCAAAGGAATCAGGATTCATGACCAGCTTCATACTGGAGTTTTTATCCACCAATTCAGGTTCAAATTTATTTTTCTCAAAAATAATTGTTCTATCCTCAGCGTAGAACGGACACTCTAATCTCAAATGCATTTCATCTTCACAACAACAGATGCAATCTATAATTGGCAGTGCATTTATTTTTGCATTTATATTGCTGCATGGCGACGCATGGGACTGGCTAAACTAGTAAGAAATGCCCCCCCCCCCCCAACCCCCCCGGCCGCCGCGCTTCGCAGGGTTCGGGGGGCAGCGCGTCGCATGGGGTCGCACCGAGTCGCTCAACTTGAGACGCGTCGCACACAAAAAATAGTGCCTGCCATTCCAATGGGTAATACTCATAATCAGTATAATAATTATCCTGATCATTATTATATATTATTAGCAATACTCATGTAGGACTTTCTCCGCCTTTCTTTCTGAATCCTCGGTGGCGCTGGCTTGTGCAAGGGGTCTCACCTCCTGGGGAAGACTCACATCTTGGGGTGCAGGTTGGGTGCAGGTTGGTTGAAGGGTGGGTGCAGGTTGGTTGATTGTTGGGTGCAGGTTGGTTGAAGGTTAGTTGCAGGTTGTGTAAGGGGTCTCACCTCCTGGATTGAAAAACCTTTCAATACGAAATAAATCAAACCTGTGCTCCCCCACCCACCTTAATGTCAAGTGCACTTGGATTGGTGATACTGATGGGGGTGCTGTCCTCCCTACCTCACTTTCCCCCTCTCCCTCTCCCACCCCCACCATCCCTCGCCCACTCCCACCTTCACCATCACTCACACACGCAGTCACTCACCCCACCCCACATCCCCGTTTGATGAATGGCTCAGTGGCAGAGCTCCTAGAATTACGAAGGTGCCGGGTTCAAATCCCCACGGGTGCGCTTCAGTGTTCGCGGTCGCTGTCAACCGCCATGGTAGCTTTGTCCAGGTAAAGAAGCAGCCCGTTCCCTACCGCCGGAAGACGGGGCTCCCATAATACCACGCCCCACCAGGCGTTATCATTATCACCCCACCCCACCAGCCCTGAGCTCCCGCACCCACCTTGACGTCTAGAGCGCCTGACTTGGTGATGACGATGAGGGTGCTGTCCTCCCTACATTACTTCCCCCCTCTCTCCCTCACCATCCCTCGCTACCTCCCTCTCTCTCCCTCCCTCACCATCCCTCTCTCCCTCACCATCCCTCGCTCCCTCCTCCTCTCCCACCCTCACCATCCCTCGCTCACTCCCACCTTCACCCCCATCCACACACTCACCCCACCCCACTAGCCCTGAGCTCACACACCCACCTTGATGTCCAGAGCGCCTGACTTGGTGATGGTGATGAGGGTGCTGTCCTCCCTGCCATACCTCCCAAACCACATCCCAGTGACTGGGGAGGGGACGGTGTGCATCCCTACCAGGTTCCTATCGGAGTAGATACGGATCTCTCCTGCAAGAGAGAAAGAGAGGGGGGGGGGGGGGGGGGGGGGGGGGGGGGGGGGTATATATTTGGGGTACTTACTTGATTGATTGATTGATTGATTGAGTAGACTGATGCAGTGATTGGAATGACGGATTGATGACGGGAGGGTTAAAAGCCCAGCTTGATTTTGATTGAGTGGAGATGAGTTTGGGATGAGTTCACAAGAGTAAGGTAAGTTCAAGCAAAGCAAGTAAGGTAAGTTCAAACAAAAAATGGTGGCGTCAAATCAGAGTTCTAAATGAGTAAGGATGGGGTCAAAATCAGTTGGTTTCGAATCATTTGGTTATAAAACGTCCGGGTGGGGTCAAACAACCCAGCTTGATTTTGCTTGGGTCGAGATGAGATCTGGATGAGTTTACAAGGGTTAGGGTGAGGGGGGAAAAGTAATGATGTCGTCGAAATTGGCCTGATTCCCAGAGAGTCAAGACGAGTTCAGGATGAGCTCAAAACAGTCAGGATGGGGTCAAAAGTCCAGATTGATTCTGATAGAGTCAACATGAGATCAGGATGAGATTACAAGAGTTAGGAGGAGTCCAAAAAGGTAATGATTGTGTAAAAATTGGCCTGATTCCCAAAAGAGTTGAGATGAGTTTGGGATGAGGTCAAAACAGTCAGGATGGGGTCAAAAAAGGAAGGATGGGGTCAAAATCAGGTTGATTTCGAATTGTTTAATTCAAAAACGTCAGGGTGGGGTAAAAAACCCAGCTTGATTTTGATAAAGTCCAGATGAGTTTGAGATGAGTTCACAAGAGTTAGGATTAGAAAAAAAGGGATGGGGTAAAAATCAGCTTGGATTTGAAACAGTTGAGTAGAGTTCCGGATGAGTTCACAAAAGCAAGTATGAGTTCAGAAAGAAAGGATGGGTTCAAAATCAGCTGAAAATGAGTTTTAAATGAGTTTAAAAGTAAGGACAGGTTCAAAATCAGCTGAAAATGAGTTCAAAATGAGTCCATGCAGTAAGGATGAGTTCAAAATCATCTGAAATTGAGTTTAACATGAGTTTAACAAGTAAGGATGGGGTCAAGAAGAGCTTGATTTTCAAACAGTTAAGATGAGTTCGGGATGAGTTGACAAGAGTTAGGATGAGTCCAAACAAGTAAGAATCGGGTCAAATTCAGCTTGGTTTCAAAACGACTTTGAAAAGGTAAGAATTTGGTCAAATTCAGCTTGGTTTCAAAACGACTTTGAAAAGGTAAGAATTTGGTCAAATTCAGCTTGGTTTCAAAACGACTTTGAAAAGGTAAGAATTGGGTCAAATGCCGTATTTCCCACACCGTAGTGTGAGAAATAGAGTATTTGGAAAGGCGGGACCAGGTACCAACATTCGCGCTAATATTTCTAAAGTTTAAATCCTGCGGAAGGCGAAACGAGGACGTTCGCGTGCCGCTAATTCAAAATCAGTGCCAGATCACCACGAGTATTTAGTCTGTGCACAACACTAGACCAATACTACTTTGATCAAATTGCTGTCACAGCAATTCAGTCCTGTCATTTTTCTAGTTCAAGAAGTCACCACCCCAGAATAAGAAGCCCGCGCCCAAGGCCGCGCCCAATGTGACGGACACGTCCCCGGCTGCGCTTCCGAAGTGTGTTAGGACTGTTCTATCTCTAGATCCTCTCTAGATCCTCTCTAGATCCTTCCCAGATCCCCACGGATCCTCCCCAGCTCCTTGGCCTAGTGTTTGAACGGAATTTCTCCGTCCTGTTGTTTGAGCCCTCGCTCGCCCTCGCTTCCGCCCACCTGGGCGGTGACCAAAGCTCCCGTTGAGTTAGATCACCTAACCACACCCTCTCACAAATCCCGCCCCTGTCTTCCTTCCTCACCCTCCTTGTGAGACAACGCACCAAGACGAAGGCCTTAATCCCTCGCCTACCTGGAGGAACTAAGCGCCCAGCTAAGTACCCTGCCCCCTAGATGCATTAGGACCTGTTAATCTGGGTTTGGAGAACCACCCCACCAGCCTCCATGGAGGTCTGCAACCACACAGTGTCTTGTTTTATTTTATTTGGTAGATCCCTCTTTCTCTGGGGTCAATGGCTGCAGGAGCACACTGCCCTGCTTTCTCACCACCCTTGAAACCTCCTTGAAATCACTCACCTCTACATACCAGTTAGGCAAGAGGGATTTCACGAATAGGTTCTACCTGTCTCCCTGCACCCTCAGCTATGAGGTACATGGGTTTCAGACATCCCGTGACTATTTAAGTAGGTAGATGGATTGCTATACCCCAGGGCACAGGCCAAAGCCCCCATTTCTTCTGTGAACTGACCAACTTCTCTAAGCTGATCTTTAATCACAGATTTAATGAGGAAGGAGTAAAAGCTTCCTGTGATGTCTATGTGGATGACTACCCTATAAGGGCAGAGTCCCACATAGACATGCAGAATTGTTTTTTGTTACTCTGGGCCATGACACCTACTCCCACTCCTGGCCAGAAAAACATGCATCACGTGCACATAGGTATTTCTGAAACTGAGAGCATGCTAATTTGCTTGCAGCACTGGGCACAGGAATTGGCAGGGACGTCAGTTCTGTGTTATATGGACAGCGTACAAGCTGTTTCACAGTGAACAAAGGGGGTTTCAAATACCAGGCATCAGGGATGCAAAAGTCCAGATTGCACTCACATGCCCTGAGTTTCGGTTCACTGTCAAAGCCAAGCATGTAAAAGGTGAACTGAAACCTGCAGATGCACCCAGCAGAGGGGAAGCTAGCAGCTCTTACAACTATTACTTGTATAAGCTTTTTGACATGAGCAACAACCCACCAACTACCATCGACTGCTTTACTGCAGCAGATGGGTACAACAACCACAAGGGATACACACAATGGTTCTCCATCCAACATCCCATGGAAGTACAATGGAAGCAACTCATTGGGCAGGTGCCCTGGGCTAACATCCTATTTTCTGCTTTAGGATAAACTTTGGATCTCCTTCACGCAGCTTGGGTAGCCTCACCCTCTGACACATTTGCACAGCACTGGTCCCTCAGTGGCCAGATGCACCTTGGTATAGGAGGATTTTCTCTGTCTCCAAGACAGGAAAAACCTTGGGCCCCATACCTTTTCCCATGCTTGTGATCAGTACTGCTCACTATAACAAACCCTTTCCCCCCCACCTATACACAATTTGTACCATCTGCCAAAGCAACAAGGGAAGGCTACTGCAGTGCACCACGTGCTCAAAGCACACCCACACTCAATGCTTTGGCATGGACAGGTATGCTATGTCCTGTGGTACATCCTTGTGCCCAGGAGGGCATCCTCCACAGCACCAGCTCACAGGGCAGAGAAGGTGCCAGGAGACTGGTGCTGCTGGAGGGCTCCACCCTGGCTGTCAGCTCTCATGACACTTATGCAAGTGCTCTGAAGCGGTACACCAAGTGCATGGCTGAGGTGTACATGTTAGTGAGCAGCAGGCGCTCCCACCGGGTCCAAGGAACAAGTGCTCCAGCACTAGCTGAGTGGCACAGGTCCAAGGGACTTGAGTCACACACCATGCATTCCAAGTGTGTAGCTCAACTGTCCCAGGCCATTAGGGTGTTCCAGAGCCCCATGGGAGTGTCCTTAGGCAAACAGGGCATTTGTAAGACCCTTCTTATTAAGTGTTTGGAGGCCATGAGGGAGCTGAAGACCCTGCAGCCCCACATGAAGGACCTAGCTACTAGAGTTGCAGCCTGGCTAGTGATTGGATTTTTTATTTTTTGTGTGGACTCCTTAGAAAGAGTGAGCTCATTGCTCTGTGTCTGATGTAGTACCTAGGAAATCCACCCTCTTTACAGCCTGGAATCTAGAATCCCTCAGCTTGTCTCGTCCCCTCTCCTTTCAGGCCAGTCTTTGTCCTATAGACTTTAGTCTTACTTCACTGCAGTTGCTCACACCCTCCCCCAGCTGAGCATAGACCCAGATAGATTTGCTATGCACAGCCTCAGACGTTGAGGTGTAGTTGCAGCCTGGGCCATTGGAGCTGACCTAGAGTCAATCAGAACTCAGGGCAGATGGAGATCAGATGCCATTAAGGCATACCTTATCCTAGACCTCACATTGAAGCTGAACTTTGCTTCTAGCCTTTAGCTTCCCAGTGCTTCTTAATCTCTCCCCTTAGTTACCTCTCTTGTCCTCTCCACTAGCACAGACTGCAGTCTTGTACATGGTCCTTATCCTCCTACACCTTTCCCCCAGTCTTTTACTCTTCACCTTTAGTGGAACTTTCGCCTTGAGGGCACGTGTGTGAGAAAATGCAGTGACTCTTGCAAATGGTAGTAGCACAAAGACAGACCTGTAAGAACTTAAAGCTAAAAAAAAACTAAAAACTTAAAGCTAGATGGTGCAATATTTGTAATTTAAGGTTTTAAGCCATGGCATATAATGCAGTCTAAAAGATGCTATCCACCCCCTAATTAAGGGGGGCCAGGAAACACATCCAAGACCAGGCATTACAACACCAGCTGACACCTTTAAATATTTTTATTTGCACCTGTACCTAAGGGGCCCCATCTGAAGATCGCTGGACCTCTTGTGCACTGACTAAATGTCCAGCACCAGCAGGCCCCTTAACTTTGCAAATACAAGTTACTGACAATGATGAAGCCTGCATTGCTTACTTCCTTAACCCTCTAAGGGTAATTTACTTGGAAATATGAAAAAGCAAAAATGTAGGTATCTGAGTCCCAAACACCTCCCTAATTCAGCTTGGTTTCAAAACGACTTTGAAAAGGTAAGAATCGGGTCAAATTCAGCTTGGTTTCAAAACGACTTTGAAAAGGTAAGAATTGGTTCAAATTCAGCTTGGTTTCAAAACGACTTTGAAAAGGTAAGAATTGGGTCAAATTCAGCTTGGTTTCAAAACGACTTTGAAAAGGTAAGAATCGGGTCAAATTCAGCTTGGTTTCAAAACGACTTTGAAAAGGTAAGAATTGGGTTGAATTCAGCTTGGTTTCGAAATGAGTTTGAAAAAGTGAGGATTGGGTCAAATTCTGTTAAACTGGGCAGTGCACCATGAGGACATCTGATTCAGATGTCCTCATGGTGCACTGCCCAGTTTAACATAACGTGACTCCCATCGAGCACCAGTTCAAACCCGACCGCCGGAACAGTGGGGAAGTTCCTGTCCACAAGCGCAGCGGAAGAATGGTGGGGAGTGGGCGCCACGGAGTCTTGTTTCAGTACTAAGTTTAATCCCCCGGTCGGGAACCTCTGGGTAACGCCCTGATGGGAGTCACGTTATGTTAAACTGGGCAGTGCACCATGAGGACATCTGAATCAGATGTCCTCATGGTGCACTGCCCAGTTTAACAAATTCAGCTTGGTTTTCGAAATGAGTTTGAAAAGGTAAGGATGAGGTCAAAATGAGCTGGAGTTCGACATGAGTAAAAAAAAAGTGTCAAAGGGTTTTAAATGAGTTTTAGAATGGGGTCAAAATGGGATTGATTTTGAAATGAGTTAAAAAATGAGGTCAAAGTGGGCTCGATTTTGAAATGAATTAGAAAAGGTGATGGGGTCAAAATGAGCTTGATTTTGTAGCATGGAGCATCCAATCTGAAGCTCACCATTACTCAATGCTACCAGCAAGCAGCGAGACATCCTAGACGATGACACCTCCAGTTTGGCAATGCAGTGGATGCTGGCGGGCAAGTAGATTGAGTAGTTCTTGTGGCCATTATTCTGTAGGGCAGATGAGGGTGGGAAAGAGGGAGGCGGAGGGTGGGTGGGGGTGGAGTGAGTGAATGAGTGGGGGTGAAGGTGGGAGCAAGCGAGGGATAGTGAGGGTGGGAGAGAGGGTGGGAGGGAGGCGGGGGAGTGGAGGCAGGGGGAGGGTAAGAGAGATGGGGAGAGGGTGGTGGATTCCAGACACTGCCACTGGATGCTGGCGGGCAAATAGATTGAGTAGTTCTTGTGGCCATTATTCGGGTGATGGTGGGAGAGAGGGAAGCGGAGGGTGGGTGAGGGTCTGTGGGGGGGTGAGTGAGTGAGTAGGGGGCAGGTGGGAGCAAGCGAGGGATGGTGAGGCTAGGAGTGAGTGAGTGAGTGAGAGAGTGAGTGAGTGAGTAGGGGAGGGAGGCAGGGGGGGGGGGGGGGGGGGGGGAGAGAGGGATGGAGGGAGGGAGAAAGAGAGAGGGAGTGCGGGGGCAGTTGGATGGAGGGCAGGTAGTGGTGACGGTGTTAAGGTGGGTCTGAAGAATGAGAGAGAGGAAGGGTCACATGAACGCACCAGATATGACTACACAAGCACACTACATGCTTTGCACCTCCCTTACACATGATACCAGGGTACCACATGGTTCATACATCCAAGCATGAGATAACACAACATACCAGATATGACAACACACGCGCACTACATGCCGTACACATGATATCAGGGTACCACATGGTTTATGCATCCAAGCATGAGACAACCCAACATACCAGATATGACAACACACGCGCAATACATGCCGTACACATGATATTAGGGTACCACATGGTTCATATATCCAAGCATGAGATAGCACAACATACCGGATAAGACAACACACGCGCAATACAGGCTGTACACATGATATTAGGGTACCACATGGTTCATACATCAAAGCATGAGATAACACAACATACCAGATATGACAACACACATGCAATACAGGCTGTACACATGATATTAGGGTACCACATGGTTCATACATCCAAGCATGATATAACACAACATACCAGATATGACAACACACGTGCAATACAGGCTGTACACATGATATTAGGGTACCACATGGTTCATACATCCAAGCATGATATAACACAACATACCAGATATGACAACACACGTGCAATACAGGCTGTACACATGATATTAGGGTACCACATGGTTCATACATCCAAGCATGATATAACACAACATACCAGATATGACAACACACGCGCAATACAGGCTGCACACATGATATTAGGGTACCACATGGTTCATACGTCCAAGCATGATATAAAACTACATACCAGATATGACAACACACGCACAATACAGGCTGCACACATGATATTAGGGTACCACATGGTTCATACGTCCAAGCATGAGATTACACAACATACCAGATATGACAACACACGCGCAATACAGGCTGTACACATGATATTAGGGTACCACATGGCTCATACATCCAAGCATGATATAACACAACATACCAGATATGACAGCACACGCGCAATACAGGCTGCACACATGATATTAGGGTACCACATGGTTCATACGTCCAAGCATGAGATAACACAACATACCAGATATGACAACACACGCGCAATACAGGCTGCACACATGATATAGGGTACCACATGGCTCATACATCCAAGCATGATATAACACAACATACCAGATATAACTACACACGCGCAATACAGGCTGCACACATGATATTAGGGTACCACATGGTTCATACGTCCAAGCATGAGATAACCCAACATACCAGATATGACAACACACGCGCAATACAGGCTGCACACATGATATTAGGGTACCACATGGCTCATACATCCAAGCATGATATAACACAACATACCAGATATGACAACACACGCGCAATACAGGCTGCACACATGATATAGGGTACCACATGGCTCATACATCCAAGCATGAGATAATACAACACAACAGATATGGCTACACAAGCGCACTGCATCCTTCACACCTCCCCTACACCTCCCGTTCACATCCCCTGCACCTCCCATACACATCCTTTGCGCATCCCTTGCTCATCCTTTACACACATGCCTTACACATTCCTTACACATATCTTCATATATGGTGTGGTGTATATGAATACACCACATCGTCCGTCGATCCAACCATGAACTGTTCACATGCACACACCTGACATGAATGCACCACGCCGTTGATACATCCAACCATGAACTATACGCATGCATGCGCCTGATATGAATGCACCACGCCGTTGATACATCCAACCATGAACTAAACACATGCATACGCCTGATATGAATGCATCACGTCGCACATGCATCCAAACATGAACTCGACACATCAACATACCTGCATAAATAAATGCCACGCCTTATGACAAGGCGTGAGGTTGAGGGGGCAAGCACGTTTGCTCGCGCTGGGGCCAACCACCAAATCTAGAAACCTGACATGAATGCACTACGCCGTTCATGCATATAGCCATGACGTTTACTCATGTACACACAAGATGTTAAGATATGAATTGCGTTTAACAGAGCATTGCAACCTCCATTTTGACACATCCCATCCACATCTACAAACCTGATGCAAATGCACAACGTCGTTCAGACATTCATCTACACACAAGATGTTAAGATATGAATAGAGTATACAAGCGCAGTGCTACCTCAATTCTTACGTATCCCAAAAAACAAAAACAAACCTGATATGAATGCACAACGTCGTTCATACATGCAACCATGACGTTTACGCATCTACATACAAGATGTTCAGATATGAATAGCATATACAAGCACAGCTACCTCCATCATTACACATCCCCAAGAACAAAACTGATATGAATGCGCCACGTTGTTCATTACATGCTACCATGAACTATACACGCCTGCAAACCTGACTAAATAACTGTTACACCTTATGAAAGGCGTGAGGTTGAGGGGGCCAGCCCGTTTGCTTGCGCGTGGGCCAACCACCAAATCTACAAACCTGGTGTAGTGATATGAATGCACCACGTCGCTCAAACATCCAACCATGACGTTTACACATCTAAATGCCCGATGTTGAGATAGGACTACCATAGACGAGCACACTGCTACCTCCTCTATGGGGCCTTTATTATGGGGCCAACCACCAGATCTAGAAACCTGATATGAATGCACCATGTCGTGCATACATCCAACCAACATACTAGATATGAATGCACCATGTCGTGCATACATCCAACCAACATACCAGATATGACAACACACGCGCACTACATGCCGTACACATGATACCAGGGTACCACATGGTTCATACATCCAAGCATGAGATAAAACAAAATACCAGCTAAGACAACACACGCGCAACACAGGCTGTACACATGATATTAGGGTACCACATGGTTCATACATCCAAGCATGAGATAATACAAAATACCAGATACCAGATCTAGAAACCTGATATGAATGCACCATGTCGTTCATACATCCAACCATGACGTTTACTCATCTACACACAAGATGTTAAGATATGAATAGCATATAACAGCGCATTGCGACCTCTATTATTACACATCCCATCAGCATCTACAAACCTGATGCGAATGCACAACGTCATTCATACATCCAACCATGACGTTTACGCATCTACACACAAGATGTTAAGATATGAATAGCATAAGCACTGTAACCTCTATTATTACACATCCCAGAAAACTAAAACAAACCTGGTAAGAATGCACCACGTCGTTCATACATCCAACCATGAAGTTCTTGCCCAGACGAATCAACCCGACAGCTGCAGCCTCTAGCTGGATGATGGTCTGGCTGACCTCTCCATTTCTGATGGTGTACACCTGCGCACATAGACACATAACATTCTTAGCATGCTTTGATTACGGTTATGTCTGGATTAATGTGAGAGGGGCACTTCTTGTGTGTGTGTGTGTGTGTGTGTGTGTGTGTGTGTGTGTGTGTGGGGGGGGGGGGGGGGGGGGGGGGGGGGGGGGGGGGGGGTAATGTACTCAAAACCAGGGACACTTTTTTCCACTCATGTGGTTTTTCTACACCGATGACTGCCAATGATATTTCATATTTTACAATAATGACGTTCATAAGTCCCCCTTGTATTGGATTTCACGAATTTTAGTTTCGCCTGAAAATTGGTAGGCAGACGGAGGGGGCGAAAACGAACTATCGCTGTTCTTTTTTTGTGTGATTCGGCCATCATATTAAGCTACCAGCACTTGATCCCGCGTAGTAGCTGAGAACCCGCAAAAAGTAGCCGAGCCCGCAATAAGGTGTGGCAGGGGCTTGACATGGGCCAGCCGCGAGAAAAATTGAAGCCCAGTAGGGGACCAGGAGAAACGTTATCAGCATCAGCATCAGATTTCATGGTCGAAAAAAGGGAGGAGGAATGGAAGGGAAGGCAGGTGAGCAGGTTGGAGGGTGGGGGGCGGTGTTGGTGGTGGGAGGGGGCGGGCGGGGCATTCGGAGGGTTGGGGAAGAGGCCAGGCTGGGCATCTGGGTGGGAAACGGGGGGGGGGGGAGGGCATGTTGGAGAAGGGGGGAAGGAGGGAGGGGCATGTAATTTGCTACATGTACCCAAACGTAGAAATAGAAGGTATTGATAACGCCTGGTGGGGCGTGGTATTAAGGGAGCCTCGTCTAACGGCGGTAGGGAATGGGCTGCTACTTTACCTGGACAAAGCTGCCATGGAGGTTGGCAGCGACCGCAAACACTAAGGCGCACCCGTAGGGATTCGAACCCGGCTCCTTCGTCGTTCGAGGTACGTAGAAATAGGGATCTAATTGACCCTTGATTTAAATTGATTATATTACTGCCGAAGAAGGCGAGTAGCCTTGAAGGCTGGGGCCATGTAACCAAGTTCAAGTTCTGGTAATTGGCCCTACCAGGGTTGTTGTTTTGGCAGAGCCAACCCTTCTGGGGGTGCGGGAGCCCCCAGGGTCACCCTGTTGTCTGTTTGTGCGTGCATGGGTGCGACCAACGTGCGACCGAGCAAAGACTGACAGGTCAGCCGACAGTCTCGTAACTAACTGGCGGTCCGCTCGATTCCGTTGCCAACACTCTCCGCCAATTTTCCTGCCTTGGACTTGTTAAGGAGAAGAACCGTTGTTTTTCTATTCAGCTACGAGCAGCAGCTTCTGATTGGCTATTCAGCCAAACCTGGCGCAACCTCGAGCACCTCGAAGCTGGCATCATCAGCTGTCCAGAACTGCTGAAATAGTTTGGTGTAGCCCAGTGGTCGGCTCAGGGAGCTGCCAAGAAGCTGTTATATAAAAACGGAAAGAAAAACCTGAAAGGAACCGGTGTCTGTACACAGCACCAAGGTGCTCCTAGTATCTTTTAGGGGCGCTAGTAGCAGCTTTCTTGGGGGGGGGGGGGGGGGGGGGGGGGAATCCCCAAAGGCTTGAACGTAGGGTTCCATTGTTATGATATGAGCAGAGGGTTCCATTTGCATGATATGAGCGGAGGGTTACATTGTTATGACATGACTTGCTATGCCTAGTGAGTCATACCATAACAACAATCAATCCCCAAAGGCTCTAAAGTAGCACCCCAAAACACCAAGGTACGTAATGTTGCACTTGTGCTACAAGTAGCAGCTTCAAGAAACCTTTGGACCCTACCTTCCTAATTGAATTCATTTCTTGTGCCGCTAACTGTCCGTCTCTGGCAGCAACTGTGATTGTGCATCGAACTGCAAAGCTTTCAAGCTGCCTCGCATATCTAAACTTAGAAACTAAGGGATCTAAGATACCCTATCCTACTAATTTTAGTATTTTCTTTATTTATATATTCTTATAATGCGATCCTACCTTTCCGTCTCTGTCAGCCACTGTGATCGTGTATCAAACTCCCAAGCTTTCAAGCTGACACGCATACCCAAACTTAGCAACTTAGGGATCTAAGAGACCCTATCCTACTAATTTATGTATTACATTACATTACATGTTAAAGTCTACTTGACACCGCGAGGGTGTATGAGACTCTGTGCTTTAAACAAAAAGAAAAAGCACCCACAAAGCAAAAAAAACCATTACATCAGGGGTGCGTCGAGGACAAACAAACCAAGCTCCCAACCACCGTTTTGGTGGCGTAGGTATTAAACCCCCTAGAGCCGGACCCAGATCTCAACCACTTACAGTGGCGAAGGTAAGAAGCTAACAAATGAGAAGTCACAAGAAGAAAAGAAAAACAAAAAAGGGATAATAAATTACGGTGCCACTAAGCAGTCCAGGGCTTCCTGTCTTGCTCTTCTACAAGTAGAAAGATAGTCGGCTAGGTTGCTCCAGAAAGTCTTAGTGCCATTTCCATTCATAAAGGTTCTGAATGTGGAATCGCAGAATTCCACATTCCATACGATTAAGTCGGTATCCTCATGGACATGCCTATAAATATCTGTTAACAGCTTCTGGTAGCGGAGGCGAATATCATTATAAAAAGGGCAATCAAACATATGCATTTCATCCTCAGGTTTTTGGAACCCACACATTTGACAGTGTCTCATTGAACGAGGGATGTGTGCTCTATCCACCACCCTCATTCTTTCTGTGTTCAGCCAATGGGAACCCATTCTAAACTGTGCTATAGAACGAATCTGATCCTGCTTATGTAAGGCAGATGTAAAGGGAATCAAGCCATTCTCATCATTGCTGTTGGCTGCGAACCATTTCTGGTATCGGAGGCGTTTAAAGCCAACCCTTCTCTCATCAGGGATGTCTCTGACTGCATTGGTGTCACTTGGGTACTTAAACCTCCATGACTCAAAAACTTCAGACATAATACCTTCGACATCGACAGCCTCCAAAATGTTGAGGTTTTTACTGGATCCTAGCTCGTGGAGAGCACAACGTAAGTCATGAACCCAGCCAGTGTTGGAATCAAAAGATTCCTCAAGAGCCATTCTAATGAGATCCTCAGGTTCTTTATCTATGGTCTTGTTCCAGAAGCGCAAAGCTTGTTTAAGCCAAGCAAAACACAACGGGGTTCTACCCAGCTCTTCCATGATAATATTAGATGTAGTAGATTGGCAAACACCCAACATTTGTTGAAGTATACCTCTATGCCATTTCTCACAAGCATGGTCATTTGAGATAAGTGTGTTGTTCAGAATAGAAGGAGCCCACACCTCACAGCCAAAATTCAGGATAGGTTGTACAAGAGAATCAAACAGGTGGGTGAGAATATCAATATTGTATATCTCCATAGTATGGCATCGCCTACAGAGCATGTGGTGAGCCTTTTGGGCCTTAGCGAGCATCCTAGAAAAAGCAGCTTTTGCACGATTGTATTATATTTATTTTATTTATTTATGTATTCATATATTGCGATCCTACACTTCCGTCTCTGTTGGCAACTGTTATTGTGTATCCAGCTTCCAAGCTTTCAAGCTGCTACGCGTACCCGAACTTAGGGATCTAAGTGACCCTACCTTACTAGTTTATTAGTTTATTTCTTTATTTATGCAGATTTGTGTATTCATGTATTGCGACCCCGACCTTTCCGTCTCTGGCAGCCACTGTGATAGAGTACCTAACTTGCAGCTCTCAACCTCACACATAATTATAAGGTGTAACACTTATTTATTTATGTATTCATCTTTTGTGGCCACTCCCTTTCCGTCTCTGGCAGCAACTGTGATCGTGTATCGGGGCAGGGCATGTCATAGGGAGGAAATAGGGAAATTAGTGACCTTACCTCCCTACTTTAATTCAAATTTTGTAACCTGACATTTCAGTCTGTGGCAGTTCATGACAGTCATGGTACAATTTGTTGCCCCTACTCATCAGTCACACACCCCACTCACACACCACCCCAACCATTTTGTAACCTGACATTTCAGTCTGTGGTAGCAACAAAACATTTGTTAACTTGTTTTAGTTCATGTTGTGTGAACTGACCATAGCGTCTCTGGCATCTGTTAATTCGGTTGAGTCCATGTTTTGTGAATTGACCTTGACATCTCAGGCAGCAGGAGGTGTCAAGGCCTCAAACAAATCATTCTCCCGATTGATTTTTCTGATAATGGGGCTGTAATCGCATGTATCATTGCGATATTATGAGAAATAATTTTTTTCAGGTCATTCTGAGCACCTCATTTAGGGGGGGGGGGGGGGGGGGGGGGGGGGGTCAGCCCCCCTCAGATTTTTTAGGGATAGGTGTCCTCCCTTTTCTTATATATTCCCGCTGGCAGCAACAATTTGTTTCTTCTTCTTTGATTTCATGCTTTGTGACAACTGCCTTTCCGTCTCTGGCAGCAAAAACATATTTTTGTTTTTGTTTGAGTTCCTGTCTTGTGAACTGTCCTTGCTGTCTCTGGCATTTGCTAATTTGTTTGAATTCATGTTTTGTGGACTGGCCTTGCTGTCTCTGGCAGCAACAAAACATGTGTGTTTTTGCTTGGATTCATGTTTTGAGAACTGACCTAGCCGTCTGTGGCGGCAACAAAACAAATGTTTAAATTCATGTTTTGTGACACTGACCTTTCCGTCTCTGGCAGCAACTGTGATTGTGTATCCAACTTCTAGCTTTTAAGCTGCCACAGATATCCAAACTTAGAGACTTAGGGATCTAAGAGAACCTACCTTACTTATGTGTTTGTTTACTTATTTATTTATATATTCATATATTGCGACCCCTACCTTTCCGTCTCTGGCAGCAACTGTGATTGTGTATCCAACTTCCAGCTCTCCCTGGATTGCGATCAGAGATGGTGTGGCCCCAATATATATGTTGCGCACGACGGCTGCTCCCTGAGGGTTCAGGATCAAGATTCGGCCGCTCTCTGTGCCCACCACCAGACAGCTCACTGCATCCACCTACAGGTCAGCAGGTCAGGTCAGGTCAGGTCAGGTCAGGTTCAGGTCGGTCGTTCAGGTCAGTCATCAGGTCAGGTCAGGTCAGGTCAGGACGGTCGGGTCCAGGGTTCAGGTCGGTTGGTCAGTCAGGTCAGGTCGGTCGTTTCGGGTCAGGACAGGTCAGGTTCAGGTCGGCAGGTCAGATCGGTTTTTTGTTAGAACCAGCTTATAGAAAGTACAGTGCAGGGTCATCATCACTCCCAAATGATGCTCAGTACAGTACAGCACAGCACAGCACAGTACAGTGCAGGTAAAATGAGCTCAGTACAGTACAGTACGGTACAGTGCAGGTCAAATGAGCTCAGTACAGAACAGCACAGGAGAGTACAGTACAGTACAGTACAGTGCAGGTCAAATGAGCTCAGTTCAGTACAGTACAGTGCAGGTCAAATGAGCACAGGTCAGCACAGTACAGTACAGTGCAGGTCAAATGAGCTCAGTACAGTACAGTACAGCACAGTAGAGTGCAGTACAGTATAGTGCAGGGCAAATTAGCTCAGTACTGTACAGTACAGTACTGTACAGTACAGTAGAGTACAGTACAGTGCAGGTCAAATGAGCTCAGTACAGAACAGCACAGTAGAGTACAGATACAATGACAGTGCCAGGCAGCATGAGCTCCGTACTGGGTACGGTACAGGCAGGTCAAATGAGCACAGAACAGCACAGTACAGTACAGTACAGTGCAGGTCAAATAAGCTCAGTACAGTACAGCACAGCACAGTAGAGTGCAGTACAGTACAGTGCAGAGCAAATGAGCTCAGTACTGTACAGTCCAGTACAGTACAGTACAGTACAGTAAAGTACAGTACAGTACAGTACAATACAGTACAGAACAGTACAGTACAATACAGTACGGCACAGTACAGTACAGCACAGTAGAGCTCAGTACAGTACAGGACAGAACAGTGCAGATCTGGTCAAATGAGCTAAGTACAGTACAGTACAGTACAGTGCAGGTAAAATGAGATCAGTACAGTACAGTACAGAACTGTGCAGATCTGGTCAAATGAGCTCAGTACAGGACAGGACAGTACAGCACAGTAGAGTACAGTGCAGGTCAAATGATCTCAGTACAGTACAGTACAGTACAGTGCAGTTCTGGCCAAATGATCTCAGTACAGTACAGTACAGTGCAGGACAGTGCAGTTCTGGTCAAATGAGCTCAGTACAGTACAGTACAGTACAGTACAGTACAGTACAGTGCAGTACAGTGCAGTACAGTGCAGGTATAGTCAATGAGCTCAGGACATTACAGTACAGTACAGTGCAGTTCTGGTCAAATGAGCTCAGTACAGTACGGTACAGTACAGTACAGTACAGTACAGTACAGTACAGTACAGCACAGTACAGTGCAGTTCTGATCAATGAGCTCAGGACAGTACAGTTCAGTACAGTGCAGTTCTGGTCAAATGAGCTCAGTACAGTACAGTACAGTACAGTACAGTTCAGTACAGTATTGTATTGTACAGGACAGGACAGGACAGTAAAGCGCAGTTCTGATCAAATGAGCTAAGTACAGGAAAGGACAGGACAGTATAGTACAGGACAGTGCAGTTCTGGTCAAATGAGCTCAGCGCAGAACAGTTAAGTTCAGGTCTGGAAAGGTCAGGTCAGCCTAAGCCAGGCCATGTCAGGTCCCTCCTCATCCCCTACCCTACCCAACCCCTCCCACCTTATCCCCTACACTACCTACCCCCCCACCCACCTCATCCCCTACCCAACCCCACCTACCCACCTCATCCACAGCCAGGTTGATGACATCCATGCACGTAATTACTGTTGTGGCCACCAATGGAGCTCCCTGCCAATGCTCCATGAAGGTGAGCTTCTTCTCGGCATACGAAAGGTCATGTCTTTTACCATCCAAACTCAACATACATACCCAAACCCTCCCACACCACCACTATCCACAGAGGTTGAGGACATCATAACGTTAATTACGGTCGTGGCCCACCCAATTGAGCTCCTGCCAAGTGCCATGAAGTTGAGCTTCTTCTCGGCATCCGGAAGGTTCATGAGGTGCAATGATCGCGTTTGGAGGATCACGCCCTGCTCTTGTAGCTGAGCCAGCATTGATACCACCTCTCCGATATCCATTGACCCCTCCATGACTTTGGTCCTGCAGAAGATGCATCATTATACAATATTATTATTCTATATTATATTCTTTGTTTATTTCACATTTATGCGGGGGAGGGGGGGGGGGGGGGGGGGGGGGGGGGGGGGGGGGCAGGAAATAAGCTGCTGTACCTCATCTTCGCTTTAAATAGAGCTAATCCTCAGGATCCAATTACAACATTTTTTTTACCCAAAATAAAGTTTGAACAGGAAGTTGGAGGTCTCCAAAGTTGTTTTGACCCACATCAGCCCAGATCTTCAATTCGCCATAAATCAAGTTTGGGCAACCCCATGAAATATGTAAGAGCATAAAGGGATAGATTACGAAAATATATTTCGAATGACCCCCTTTGAGGGGGGGGGAGAGGGGTCCTTGGGGTGCCAGGGTTTTTTGGGTTGGGGGGTGGGGGACGGGGGCGGGGGGGCCGTCGGCGGGGGCGGGAGGCCGGACTTTCGCTGGGGCGGGAGGGGGCGCGGCAAGGGGGGAGTATACTGGGGGGGGGAGCTGGGGCGGGGGAGGGGGGAGGGGGGGGGGGGAGGGGGGGGGGGGGGGAGGGGGGGAGGGGGTGGGTAAATTTGTAAAAACAAAATAAACTTTATTCCCCCCTCTTTTGGTAGGAAACTCCCATTCTGAAATCGGACACGTTATGAAAACTGCGGTCCAAAATCTGTATTCCTGCCCCACCCAACCCCCCCGTAATATGATATTATGATTGATAATAAAATAATACTATTATTTATATAACATTAGAATAGATAGAATAGGAATAGAATAGAATAGAATTAGAATAGAATAGAAATAAGCATAGCAATAGAACTTTAGAATAGAATTAGAATAGAAATTACTGGTACTTAAACGTCCAAGATATTGTCCTCCACGGTGGACGTCCCTTCGGGGAATGACAATACTATAGGTAGGGTCGCTGATTACTGTAGATATTAAGAGACTTATAGGAGCCGGCTGCCACTGCCAAGGACGCTGTGTAGGCGTGGGCGCCTGTTCGCTACAGCAGACACAAAGCTTGTGTGGCGAAGGGCAGTGTCCAGGAGCATGTGGTCAGTGCTTTCTGTAGTCCCATCGCCACGACTGAAAACCACTAAGGGGGTGGGAACAGGGGGGGTTTGGGATGGGTCTACTCAGGAGGCAGATCTGAAGCCTAAGGGGGGTGTGTGGGGTGGAGGTCGGTATAGCTAGAAGTGTTACGGGTTGTGGCTGCGCGGGGTGGGGGTGTGGTAAGGCAAAGGGGCAAGGGGGGAGGTGGGGGATATCGGGCGGGGAGGGGGGGGGGAGGGGGGGGGGGGGGGGTCGCAGGGGGTGTGTTACCAGGGGTCGAGATATGTGAAGCCAAAGTGGGGGGTGGCGGGGGGGGTGGGGGCGGGGGGTCAGTTTCTACATATGGGTCAGATCTGAAGCCGACCAAGGGGGGGGGCGTGGGGGGTGGGGGTCTCGACTAGGGTCAGACTCTGAAAGCCACAAGGGGGCGCGGGGACAGGTGGGGGGGTAGTGGGAGGGTTAGAGAAGGATCGTGCGGCAAGGGGGGGGTGTGGTGTGCATGTGTTGTGTGTGAGTTTGTAAGGTGGATATCCTGAGGGTAAGGCTCTGATTGGAAGTCGTGTGGAATGTATTTTACAGGAGTTGACGGCAGAGTGGGCGTTTCGCTATCAGACAAGAAAGATAGTGTGTGGATGGAAGTGTTCAGGATGGGAGGGGTGAGGGTCAGACGACTTTCTGAGTACCACGCCAGACTGAAACCACAACAAAGGGCGGGGGAGGGGTGGAGGGGGCAAGTGTGTGCGATGGGTGGGGGTGGGTCTACTAGGGCCAGATCTGAAGCACAAGGGGGGAGGGGTGTTTGAGAGGGGTAGAATCAGGGGTTGGCAAGGTGGGTGGTGGGTGCGTGGAGCGGGGGAAGAGGTGGCGGAACTGGCCCGTTGGTGTCGCCTGAAGGTTGGGTTACTCCGCGGACTGGTACTGAGTTGGAATCTCTGGATGGACAAAGTGCTACTCGGGACGGTAGGCGATTACAGTGGAGCCAGGTTCCTAGTCCAGAAGAGAAAGCAGTGATTGGCAAGATAGAAGAGTGGACTACGGAAGGGGTGAGAGTGGTCCCCGGACGCTCTTCTGAATATCCAGCAAAGACCTGAAAACCGCGATAGGGCAAGGGAGGAAGGTTGGGGTAGTTGTTGGAGTGGGTGTGTGTCCTGTGGGTGCGGTGGGTGTGTGTGTGGGTGGGGGGGGGGGGAGGGGGGTTACTAGGGTCAGATGTGAAGCCACATGGGGGGCGGGGTGTTGGTGGTACAGCAGCGGTGGCAAGGGGGGTGGGGGTTGGGTTGCTGGGGACTGGTCTGATTCGGAGTCTGGGTGGAATGTATTGCTAAGGAGGGTAGGCGTGGGCGTTCGATATCAGACCAAAAGCTAGTGATGGTGATGGGAGTGTTCAGGAGGGAGGGATCAGATGCTTTTTGGGTACCACGCCAGACCTGAAGTCACAAGGGGGGTGGGGCAAGAAGTGGCTGGGGTGGCGGACGGGGGCACCTTTCCCTTGTGGGGGGAGGGGCAACGGGGGTAGGGTTGGGTCTACTAGGGCCTGGTGTGATTGTATTTTGGTTCAAATGGGTTGAATCGGACTGGACTGGACTGGACTGGACTGGACTGGACTGGACTGGACAGGACTGGACTGGACTGGACTGGACTGGACTGGACTGGACTGGACTGGACTGGACTGGATTGGATTGGTTTATACGAATGATTCGAATTGGATTGGATTGGGTTGGGTTGTATTGATTTAAAGAATGGTTTCGATTAGGTTGGATTCGATTGATTTATATCTTAGTGTAGTTGGGTTGGGTATGGGTGATCCATGTGCCATGTATCATCACATTTTATATGTATGATGATGACATATATGATATTTGCTATCATGATATTTGCGTATGTCTCGGGATCACCCAGTGATTCTGAATGTGGGGGCGTTAAAAAGACCTGCCCAATGTCTTGTTAATGCCCCGCGAATCACCGATGATTTTTTTAAGCAGCGTGATCACATATGTTGTAATGACGCGCAATCGACCAATGATTTTAATGTCGCGCGATCACCCTATGATTTGTAATGTCGCGCAATCACCCGATGATTTTAATGTTGCGCGATCACCCTATGATTTGTAATGTCGCGCAATCACCCGATGATTTTAATGTCGCGCGATCACCCTATGATTTGTAATGTCGCGCACGCACCGATGATTTAAAATTTTGTCGCGCGATCACCCTTATGATTGTGTAATGCGCGCAATCCCCAGTGATTTAGGTTTGTCTAACGATCACCCAATGATTTGTAATGTCGCGCAATCACCCTATGATTTTGTAATGCGCGCAATCACCCCTATGATTGTAATGTGCGCGATAACCTATGATTTGTAATGTCGCGCAATCACCCAGTGATTATGTTTGTCTAACGATCACCCTATGATTTGTAATGTCGCGCAATCACCCGATGATTTTAATGTCGCGCGATCACCCTATGATTTGTAATGTCGCGCAAGCACCCGATGATTTTAATGTCGCGCGATCACCCTATGATTTGTAATGTCGCGCAATCACCCAGTGATTATGTTTGTCTAACGATCACCCAATGATTTGTAATGTCGCGCAATCACCCTATGATTTGTAATGTCGCGCAATCACCCTATGATTTGTAATGTCGCGCGATTCACCCGATGATTGTAGTCGACGCAATCACAGTGATTACTGTTTGGTCTAACGATTTCACCCTATGATTTGAATGTCGCGACAAGCAACCCGAGGATGTTAAGTAGCGCGATCACCCTATGATTTGTAATGTCGCGCAAGCACCCGATGATTTTAATGTCGCGCGATCACCCTATGATTTGTAATGTCGCGCAATCACCCAGTGATTATGTTTGTCTAACGATCACCCAATGATTTGTAATGTCGCGCAATCACCTCTGTGTTGTAAGTCGCCGCCACTACCCATGCTTCTGTAATGTCGCGCGATCACCCTATGATTTGTAATGTCGCGCAATCACCCAGTGATTATGTTTGTCTAACGATCACCCTATGATTTGTAATGTCGCGCAATCACCCGATGATTTTAATGTCGCGCGATCACCCTATGATTTGTAATGTCGCGCAATCACCCGATGATTTTAATGTCGCGCGATCACCCTATGATTTGTAATGTCGCGCAATCACCCAATGATTTGTAATGTAGTGGATCACCCACATGATTTTTAATGCATCCATGATTTAATGTCGCGCGATCACCCAATGCTTTTTAATGTCGCGCAATCACCCAATGATTTTTAATGTCGCGCGATCACCCTATGATTTGTAATGTCGCGCAATCACCCAGTGATTATGTTTGTCTAACGATCACCCAATGATTTGTAATGTCGCGCAATCACCCAATGATTTTTAATGTCGCGCGATCACCCTATGATTTGTAATGTCGCACAGTCACCCAGTGATTCTGTTTGTCTAACGATCACCCAATGATTTGTAATGTCGCGCAAGCACCCAATGATTTTAATGTCGCGCGATCACCCAATGATTTGTAATGTCGCGCAATCACCCAGTGATTATGTTTGTCTAACGATTACCCAATGATTTTAATGCCGCGCAATCACCCAATGATTTGTATTGTCGCGCTATCACCCAATGAATCTGTATGTCTAGTGACCACCCAATCTGTTTTAATGCTGCGCAATCACCCAGTGATTCTGTATGTCTAACGATTTCTGAATGAATTGGTATATCTACTGACCACCCAATGTTCATATATGCCCAGTGACCACCAAATGATTAAATATGCCCATTGACCACCCAATGATTTAGTTTGTATAGAAATCACGTTACAACCTTGACCATTGGGCGCCCAACACTTCAGGATGTTACCCAAAGGTTATGTATGTCTAGTGACCAACCATTGATTTAGTTTGTACAGAAATTACGTTACGACCATTTACCAGTGGGCGCCCAACACTTCAGGATGTTACCCAAAGGTTATGTATGCCTAGTGACCACCCAATGGTTTAGTTTGTACAGAAATCACGTTACAACCTTGACCAGTGGGCGCCCAACACTTCAGAATGTCTGTCACCTTCAGGTTATTTCTATCTAGTGACCAACCAATGATTTGGTTTGTATAGAAATCACTGTATGCCCTCAACCAGTGGGCACACAGCACTAAAAAGAAGTCACCCAATGATAATATATGTCTAGCGACCACCCAATGATTTAGTTCGTCTATTAGTCACTATATGCCCTCAACCAGTGGGCTTACAGCACTTCAACGATGTCACCCAGTGATTACTTTTGTCTCGTGACCACCCAATGATTTAGTTTGTCTAGTTATCACTCCAGGCTTTTGACCTGTGGGCACCCAACACTTCAGACTGTCGACTGATCACGCAATTATATAGTTTGTCTGGTCATTACTCTGTGCTTTTGCCGAGTGGGCACCCAATAATCCAGACTGCCAGGTGATCACACAATTATATAGTTTGTCTACTCATCACTAACAGCTTTTTCCCAGTGGGAATGAATACAAGGCCCCGGTGTGCCGGTACAGGCCGCACGTTTTTGCGAAACTTAATAAATAATGGTCCAACAGTCCTGGCACACATCGATACGGAAGAATCGTAGTAAACAAAGTAAGAGTCGTAGTAGACAGTCGGAGTAGTAGTCTATTGCAGTGAAGTACTAGTGGAGTACAGTGTACTGTCGGTAAAATACCAATACATTGTAGTGGGACAACCACGGTATTGTCTAGGGGGGTTGCAGGTATACTTATTGTGTATCATCGTACTAGGGCGAAGGCCTACACGCACACCAGGGCCTTGTATTCATTAGGGAAGCACGGACACTCGGGGAAGACACAATAGTATGGTATTGGAGTAGAGGAGTAGTAGAGTTACACGACAGAGAAGCGAGGAGGACAAGACAGTAGCATGGTACATGGTGAGAGACAATTGGTATACCATGGGACTGGAGTGGGTTACACAGTGAACGTGTGTTGGATCACAGACGCCTTCAACAGTGTCATGCTGCATAGCCATTTCATGCAGATATCATGGAATGGCCATGCAGCATGACACTGTTGCACATCGCAGTCGCATGAGAGACGACACGGGTGACAGACAATGATATATGGTGGCATTTGTATTTGTATCGAACGAGGATGACGATGGGAGACTATTGGTGTTGCTAGGGGTGCTAGTTGGAGTCCAGGGGTGTTGTAAAGGGGATTGATAGGGGTGCTAGTTGGAGTCCAGGGGTGTTGCAAGGGAATTCACCTGGGTGCTAGTGGGGGTCCAGGGGTGTTGTTAGGGAATTGATAGGGGTGCTAGTTGGAGTCCAAGGGTGTTGCAAGGGAATTCACTTGGGTGCTAGTGGGGGTCCAAGGGTGTTGTAAGGGAATTCACTTGGGTGCTAGATGGAGTCCAAGGGTGTTGTAAGGGAATTGATAGGGGTGCTAGTTGGAGTCCAAGGGTGTGGTAAGGGGGAGTGAATGGAGTCCTACTTGTACTTGGATGTAGGGATGGGTTTCGGGGGGAGAACGAATGTATTAAAGGATTCTCTGTGTGTTTTGAACACATGTCTATTCATATTGGTCCAAGCATACATGTTGTTGCAGAAAATAAACTAGAGTGCATTTTTGGGAGAGTGGTCTTCAGCATGAGTTAACAGCTCACTCCCATAACGAAAACTGACATTGCACGTTTTGCAAACATGAGGTCTTGGAGTAATATGATAGTCTTGTACGTGATTATTTAGTTCATACCTGGTGTGCGTGTAGGCCTTCGCCCTAGTACGATGATACACAATAAGTATACCTGCAACCCCCCTACACAATACCGTGGTTGTCCCACTACAATGTATTGGTATTTTACCGACAGTACACTGTACTCCACTAGTACTTTACTGCAATAGACTACTACTCCGACTGTCTACTACTACTCTTACTTTGTTTACTACGATTCTTCTGTATCGATGTGAGCCAGGACTGTTGGACCATTATTTATTAAGTATCGCAAAAACGTGCGGCCTGTACACGCACACCGGGGCCTTGTATTCATTAGTGGGTACCCAACACTTCATAAAGGCTAGTGATCGCCTGATGATTTAGTGTGTAAAGTTATCATTGAGCTGGGCTGGGTATTGCTATTGTTGTAATTGTTGCTGCCATTTGCCTATGAGTTTGGTATGGAATGAAGCAGGTGGTGGAATCCGAGTTGGGGCTGGTCAAGAATGGGCGAGTGGGGAGGAGTTCACCAACTGCACCAATTCTGCACTTAGAAGCAGGCGGAGCCCACCTTGAGTTTACGGTCTTCGTCCGCTACCACCAATCTCCACTCTCCGTCTCCGAACAGGTTGCAGGTGTGGACGCAGGAGTTGAAAGCATTCACTCCCGCGACGGGGTCGCTCCAGGCATCCAACCATACGGATTTGTGTCCCTCTTTTTCTGAGTAAACGTTTTCTGACGCGCTGATTAACCGCTGCGCAGCTGCGCTGGAAGAGGTTTCCTTGCCCGGCTCAAACGAGTCATACTGTCCAGACGCGTTTCCGTCCATCGCTCTCGAACAACCAGCGTTACTCAGTCAAGCGAGACTACGTTCGAAGTGGAAGCACCATTCAGGGCTGTTTTAAGTTGGTACGAGAATGAACTTTAGCACAGTGCGCAATCTTCGGAAGTCGCAGTTCTCAATATTCAAGGGTCGCAGCGAATGCGCAATTCGCGGAAAGGGAAGCGGGCGAGGCGATCAGATGAGGTACAGCTAGGGCGAGCTAGGGCGAATTATTTGAATGTCGCAGCCCGGTCGCAGCTACAGTTCGTGCGTCTCACTCGAGAGAAGGACGGGAATTCGCGAATTCGGTACCAAAAGTCCAGGTGGGGGGCAGGCCAAAGAGGACTTAAAGGGAGTTCGGTTGACCGACCTATATTAAAAAGTTTGGTAGGCCGACAGAAGTACCCTAATACCCCCCATCTGTGAGCAAGTTAACCTCCTTGTGTGAGAGGTTTTTGGCCTGGGACCGCTCACATATGAATATATGATATAACGACTGAGGATGCACGTATTACATCTACATTCTCTTTGTGAACCACAGCATCCCCCGAGCATCTCCCACACGCTAGCCAGCATTTCTGGCACGTTTGTTTGGTCGAGGGTCGGCATCTCCCGCCCTAAGTGCACCTCCTCTTTTGTTGGAGTGTCAACGCAAGAGAAATTCCTTTCACAACAGAAGAATAAAAAAGCAGCCATCCGCCTCCTCGCCTGGTGGCAGGAGATACAAATCCATGAGGCTAGGTGGGGCTGCCTGTCGAATAAGAAGGCCTACCGATGGAAAATGCCATATGGCAGTAACCCCCGCCCACCCTCACACATGTCAAGACGGGGCCAGTCACATGCTGGCTGGCTGCAAGCACCCAACCTTTACTGGAATGCATATGCATATTCATCGGCACAACCTAATGTAATATACCCAACCTTTACTGTAATGCATAATTGCATATGCATATTAATCGGTACAAATTAATATAGTATACCCAAACGTTACTGGAATGCATATGCATATTAATCGGCACAGCCTTATAGTATATACGGCACCCCCCCTTTATATATGTATTTACATTCTTATTTATTATAGTACGGCTAATATGTCGTCTCTAGAGTAGGCAAAGAGCGCACATGTTTCCCCTCCAGGGCATGTGACGCCTGCCGCCCAGCAGCTACGCCAGCTATGGGCCATGCGCCGCAATGCAGTACTCGACTGTACTGCTTTGCATCTCCTTTATCTGCGGCACTGCTGCGAGTTATTGTTATCTTCTATATAACCAAGTTTGAGCTTGCAGTCTATGCTACCGAACACAAAATTATTTTCATAGACAGGCCATAGTCAAGGAAGAAACCTGAGATGGTATTGGTGATTTGTTGTAGTCCGGCTTCTGGTCTGACCACACAGACGATTTTGTTAGCATACCGGTATAGCAAAATCATGACTCTGTCGTTACCGACCCTGATAGATCTTTCCTTTAAGGCTAGTTTGATACGAGCTTCTAATTTATCGATGAAGAATCCCAAGAGATTGGGTGAATGGGGGGGGGGGGGGGGGGGGGGGGGGGGGCACCTTGTCAGTGCAGTAGTACACATCTACCAAGAGTGGGTTACAGAAATGTCAGGAAATGTCAGGAAATACTCAAACGAATGACGAGGCTGGTTACTGGCAAATAAAAGTACGCTGCCAAGTGTGTTTCAATCCCGAGGCTGAGGTACAGAAGTAATGATGCTGTTTTTACATCCATAGCTTTATAACCAGGCGAAAACTTTAATGTTAGATCCGGTCATGGTATCTGTTATTGTCCGATATACGTCGGACACTGAGTCGGCATAATGCATACCGGTCCCTGGTCCCTCCAGGTCCCGGGTTGCCTGCCGCTAGGCCACAGGCTAGCTGTGGCTTACACGGGTCTGCAGGATCTTCCTGCAGACTCCCGTCTTCGATATAAGCGCACTGTTGCGTGTATCCTTCTTCTACTTTAGTCTTCACTGTGTAGCAAACAAAAGGTCATGGCCCCTGACCGCTGTTGAAGCAACGCCACTGCGCCTGTGCCAAGGACGATCTTCTGCCCTGCACAAGGTGATAGTTTTCCCTCAGACTAGCTCGACGGCTTGAGTACTGCTTTTGGCCCTGGATCGCCTACGTGTTCACGTGAGGAATCTAACCTGCGCTGCCTCGCCTACTGCCCACACAACTCGCCCGTTGTCTCTACAATCCGTCCAAGTAGACGCAGTCCAAGAGTCTGAGTAGATCTTTGACGTGAGTTGCTAACTCATTAGATCATACACAGCGTTACCAATCCTCTGAGATTGTTTGTGCCAAGGAGATATTCAGCCCTGCACGCCACCCCAACCCCCCTCCTATCAGCATGAATAGCAATGCTCTCACTTGTTTTATGTCTTGGTGACTACTTATGTACTTCCTTAGAACTATCGGCTCTGCCAGTACTGTGCCAGCTTCCCGTAGTGACAGCTTCCCGTAGACTGAGTCATCCTTGAGTGACTCAGTGACAGCTTCCTGTTGGCTGCGTCACCAGTCTGGCCTGTACCCTGTTAGGTTACAGGCTGCCGCTCCTTCCTCCACTGGTGCCCCTTAATGGGTCTCCTGTGCTTATAATGTTATTCTCGTCTCCGTGTATAGATTGGCGCGTCTGTTCCGCTGCAACATCTGTCCACTCCACGGAGTGTATTAAAGCTGATAGGTTATCGGGCTCATCGTGATACCACTGCTTTTCAAATGCTACTTCCGCGAGGAACTCCTGCCGGCTTTGTGAAACTCAACGATCGGATTGGTGTTTCCGGGTCGCGCGGGATTCGCAGCGTCATTGTAAGCAATGGCTGCGACCTTATCTTCCAACGGAGGTCAAGGTTCCTTTGATTGGCTAGACGATTGCGCGCCAGCGGCCTCTGCTAACGGTCATGAGGATCCTTCCGCCATCGTGGAAGTACCCCCCCCCCCCAGTCATTCCTCCGATCTTCTCTTCTTTTTCCTCCCTTGCCGTCTGTCGCCTCCTCCCGTCTGTCGTAGATGACTGTGACGTGCAGACTCAAGTTTCACCCAAGACATCGGTGGAGACACCCTGTCTTCGTCTGCTCGCGTGCAGACTCAAGTTTCACCCAAGACTGCTCGCGTGCAGACTCAAGTTTCACCCAAGACTGCTCGCGTGCAGACTCAAGTTTCACCCAAGACTGCTCGCGTGCAGACTCAAGTTTCACCCAAGTCTGCTCGCGTGCAGACTCAAGTTTCACCCAAGTCTGCTCGCGTGCAGACTCAAGTTTCACCCAAGTCTGCTCGCGTGCAGACTCAAGTTTCACCCAAGACATCGGTGGAGACACCCTGTCTTCGTCTGCTCGCGTCCTTGACGTCGCTATCTTATCTCCGGTGTTTGGGGCTCTGCCTGCATACCGGAGGTTGCCAAGCCGACCAAGCTCCCTGCTGATGTCTACGTCGTCTTTGCCCCCTTTGCTCTGCCCAGCCGACGGTCGGCTACTGGCATGAGCTTGCGCTCTAGTGGCTCTGTGCTACCTTCTGGAGAATTTTTCGATCAAGCAGGCGGATCGCCGGCACTGCCGTAGGGTTCGCCAGAGGAGAACGACCTACGCGTCTGGACCTGGAGATTCTGGAGGTGGTAGGAAGCAGGGGGGTATGGTCAGCACCCGAGTGGTGCTGCTCCCTCTACCCCCGAACCGGGTGAGTCGAGCGATAGAGGGGGGGACTTGGGATTGACTGATCATCGACGGCGGGATATTAGGACCTTTACATGCCTCGGCTCTGCTCTTCGCATCCTAGCGATAAATTTTCGAATTCTGCCCTTGCGATTTGCGATTTTCTGCCATTGGTGCGATTTTCTGCACCAGGTGCGACTTGCTGTCATTCTCGTCTCCTTTTTCCCATACCTCAAATCTCGACTTCGACCTAAAGCTTCCCCACCTTCTGTGATTCCAGGTCTCGCAGCGCCGGACTTCGCCCATGCCCTAGTCCCGGACTTCGCCCATGCCCTAGTCCAGCGGCCGTGGAGGATCTTTGGCATGATATCTTGGTGGATATTTTTTCTCTCTTAGGATCCTTGGGACCCCTGGGTGCGTTCCGTGGTTCGACAGGGGTCGCGTTTTTTGTCTTACCGTGCCCCTGGCCCTTTCCCTGGGTGCCCTCCTCAGGTGTATGCCTCAGCTACGTGAGTTTGGGTTCAAGTGTTTGAGTTCTGATAGGGCTTAGGATTTTTTTTAGTTCAGTGGTACAGTGGCGTGGTTGATCTCGATTAGTTGGGGCAGTCATGAGTTGTTGATGATGACACTGCTCAGCATGGTGCTAGTGTGTTATCTTCGCAATCGCCTGTTCAACTAGGGAGACAAGACTCCTTTGGAGCTTTTCTTTGGGGTTGCACCTGATGTGTCGTTGTTGCGTTTGTTTGGTTGCCCTTGCTATGTCACCGTAGTATTGGGAAGTAACGCAACAAGCTAGTTAAAAAGGCATTATTTGGTAGACTGGTTGGGTATTCCCTGGTGAGTAAGGGTTATTATATTGGGGTTTCCAATGTTGCGCCAGTTAGTAGTGAGTAGTGATGTACTCTCTATCTCCAGTTAGTCTAACCTGTCTTTCTGGGTTCTCCCATTAGTATGGGTCCCCGTGCCCGCTTGCATCCCTCCTGTCATCAAACGGTGATATGTTATGTGTTACCGGTAATTCCCTACGCCCTTTACCGACCCCAATTGTTGTTGGCTGGCCTGGCTGGGATGTATCCAGATTGAATTCCAGACCAGGGCCTGATCTTGCTGTATTGTGTGTGAAGTTTTAGGGCGGGTGGGAGTTGGATATCCAAACTATAATCTTAGCCGAATCTCAGGGGGTCGCCAGGCCCTCCTCTGTGCCATGTTTTATCGGTGAAGCTTTAGGATTTAGACAGCCTTCGATCATAGTGGTACCTGGATCAGGTCCATTGCCTAATAGTCGCCAACCTCCGACCACCTCGGATGGCTCGCGGGTGTCGAGAATTCCTTCGCCTCCTGTCATCCCTGGTGGATTATTCGGGTCAAGCCCATGTGATGATGTAGCCTTTACCGAACGTATAAGTGATGATCTTGAACACTGGTCTAGCTTGATACTGCGTATGGCTGGGGTGTTACAGTCAACCCAGGATTCATTGTTTTAGGTGCTGCTGGTTCTCATACGTAGGTTAACATGGCCCTATGTGTGGGTGCCTATTCCTCAGCACCGCCTAGCCTGTCTTATGGGGTAGTCTAGATTGGTGGAGCGTTACGACGCTTTGTTTAGGCAGCTTCCTTTCAGCTGTCTTTCTTGGTTTTGGTGGAAGGTGGTAATTAATTCAGACCACCGTTATAGCGTCTTGATGGTTTCTGACTCTTAGTTCCATAGGCAGATGGTTCATTCGGTGGAGCTCATCATAGATTAGCTATTTCTTTTTACTCCACACTGTTTTTCAATCACCAGCCCCTCACGTGATTAGAACTTTTTGTGGAGTGTAGTAGTTATTTCCCTTTGGATTTTACTGTAATTTGGTGGCTGGGTCAGGGTCATCTTGCAGTTGTACTTGCAGATGTCTTGCAGTTGTACTTGCAGATGTACCGCCGCTCACCTCTTCTTGTTCTTCCGAGTGTATTTCAAGCGCCCTTTCATTCCTTCCTTTGCAGTAAATTCTTTGAAGTCCTTTTTTATGCGTTTACTATTTTTCACGTGGACAATGGGTTTTCTGTACTGGTTTGTACGTCTAAACTTCTATTGTTCATTGGACTTTGTTTCCCTTTGTTGGTTACGAGTTCCTTGAAGTTTAACTTCGCATCCTTTGGATTTTCAGTTGCTGCAGGTTTGGTTTGCGTGTGGTTAGGCGCTTGGTTTGTCTTGAGTGCATGAGTTCTTTGCGGTGCGATACCCACCTCCTAGAATGTTTTAGTTAGTGCCGTAACTGGGGATTTATGATAATTAACTTTCATAAATCTTCTTACTTCCATCTTTGAGTAAGAAACCAGTTCATCATGTTTTTTTCATCCCACCTAGTCATGAATTCTATGCTAAGAATAGTTTTTAAGGTAGTGGATTTTTCCATCGACTTTATTTTTCCATCGTAGTCTTTAGTGTCCTCTTGTCTGCGTCCTTTAGGATTTGATTCTCTCGTGTGCTGCTCTCACACGATATTTCAATCCGTCTCTTTGGTTATCATTGATTGGCGTTAGGCTCCTATTCCCGGATCGGGTTTTCTATACCGTTGTTCCCCAACTTTGATATACGATTTTTTCAGTCTTCTCTTTAGGTTAAGTTCTCGGTTCTTTCAGTCACCGTTGTTTCCCCTTCCTTTGGTATTGGGATTGATTTCTGTTTGCCTCCCTGTGATTTTCTGGTTTGGTGCCTACTATTCTGGATGAATAGTATTTTTGCGCTTACCATGGATGGTTACATTTCCATTTTGGTCTCAGCTCAGCTCGGTATGACCCAAGTTTTTTGCTGCCTACATTTTCGGAGTACTACAGTGTTTTTTTGTTCATCCTTTCTCATCCTTTCATTTTAGACAAGGCTTTCTTCTGGTTTCCTGTTTTTTTTTCTTTTCCGCCGTTCCTTAATAATTTTTGTTTGCTACCAGTTAATGGTTCATGTCCCCAGTGCCATAGGTGGAGTACTAGTATTGTATGTCACCTGCATCATAGGTGGAGGTATCAGCATGAATAGCAGTGCTCTCACTTGTTTATGTCTTGGTGACTACTTATGTACTTCCTTAGAACTATCGGCTCTGCCAGTACTGTGCCAGCTTCCCGTAGTGACAGCTTCCCGTAGACTGAGAGTCATCCTTGAGTGACTCAGTGACAGCTTCCTGTTGGCTGCGTCACCAGTCTGGCCTGTACCCTGTTAGGTACAGGCTGCCGCTCCTTCCTCCACTGGTGCCCCTTAATGGGTATCCTGTGCTTGTAATGTTATTCTCGTCTCCGTGTATTGGAATTTGGCCGTCTGTTCGCTGCAATCTGTCCACTCCACGGAGTGTATTAAGCTGATACCCCTCCCCTCTCCCCGCTCACTGAATCCGTCACCCCCCGTACCCACTTAACCTCCCCCCCCTTTCTACTACCAACTCCATTTTCACAATCGGATCCATTCGGATCCCCCCTTCGCTTTCATCAACGCCCCCTTCCTTGGCCCCCTCCGAGCCACA
>JACBWV010000325.1:129335-161585 GCA_013435795.1 Chlamydomonas sp. ICE-L
ACAGAGTACCCGACTACCACGGTTCGGAATGTCTCAAAGCGGGATCGCCGACCTCCCACAGATATTACTCCTTGTACGAGAATATGTGGAACAGGGCACACGCAAGCCGCGACGATGGATCATGGCGTAAGACGCTGTCCTCGAAGTCCGGTTAGCATAATACCCTATTTCTCATCTGTATTTAGCGGTCCTTATCAGCTTGGATAACACTCCGGAGAGTGGACTTTGTGTGTGCAGCACGCCAATCTATAAATGCGGAGACGAGAATAAGTTACAAGCACAGGAGACCCATTAAGGGGCACCAGTGGAGGAAAGGGGGCGGTAGCCTGGAACCTGATCAGGGTACAGGCTAGACAGCGCGTGTCAGAAGAACCGATGACGCAGTCAACAGGAAGCTGACATAGTACTGTCAGGACCGATAGTTCTAAGGGAGTACACAAGGAGTCACCAAGACATAAAACAAGCGAGAGCACCGCTATTCATGCTGATACTCCACCTATGACGCAGGTGACATACAATACTAGTACTCCACCTATGGCACTGGGGACATAGCACCATAAACTGGTAGGAAACAAAAATTATTAAGGAACGGCGGAAAACAGGAAACCAGAAGAAAGCCTTGTCTAAAATAAAAGGATGAGAAAGGATGAACCAAAAACCACTGTAGTACTCCGAAAATGTAGCAGCAAAAAACTTGGGTCATACCGAGCTGAGCTGAGACCAAAATGGAAATGTAACCATCCATGGTAAGCGCAAAAATACTATTCATCCAGAATAGTAGGCACCAAACCAGAAAATCACAGGGAGGCCAAACAGAAATCAATCCTAATACCAAAGGAAGGGGAACAACGGTGACTGAAAGAACCGAGAACTTAACCTAAAGAGAAGACTGAAAAAATCGTATATCAAAGTTGGGGAACAACGGTATAGAAAACCCGATCCGGGAATAGGAACCTAACGCCAATCAATGATAACCAAAGAGACGGATTGAAATATCGTGTGAGCGCAGCTCACGAGAGAATCAAAGCCTAAAGGACGCAGACAAGAGGACACTAAAGACTACGATGGAAAAAAAAAGTCGATGGAAAAATCCACTACATTAAAAACTATTCTTAGCATAGAATTCATGCCTAGGTTGGGATGAAAAAACCATGATGAACTGGTTTCTTACCCAAAGATGGAAGTAAGAAGATTTATGAAAGTTAATTATCATAAATCCCCAGCTACGGCACTAACGAAAAACATTCTAAGAGGTGGGTATCGCACCGCAAAGAACTCATGCACTCAAGACACACCAAGCGCCTAACCACAAGCAAACCAAACCTGCAGTAACTGAAAAAATCCAAAGGATGCGAAGTTAAAATTTTCAAGAAACTTGTAACCAACAAAGGAAACACAGTTCAATGAACAATAGAAGGGTAGATGTACAACCATAGTACATAAAACCTATTGTCCACCTGAAAAATAGGAAACGCAGAAAAAAGGACTTCAAAGAATTTACTGCAAAGGAAGGAATGAAAGGGCGCTTGAAATACGCTCGGAAGAACAAGAAAGAGGTGAGCGGCGGTACATCTCAAAGTACAACTGCAAGGACATCTGCAAGTACAACTGCAAGATGACCCAGCCCACCAAATTACAGTAAAATCCAAAGGGAAATAACTACTACACTCCACAAAAAGTTCCAATCACATGAGGGGCTGGTGATCTAAAAACAGTGTGGAGTAAAAAGAAATAGCTACTCTATGATGAGCTCCACCGAACGAACCATCTGCCTATGGAACTAAGAGTCAGAAACCATCAAGACGCTATAACGGTGGTCTGAATTAAGTACCACCTTCCACCAAAACCAAGAAAGACAGCTGAAAGGAAGCTGCTTAAACAAAGCGTCGTAACGCTCCACCAATCTAGACTACCCTATAAGTCAGTCTAGGAGGTGCTGAGGAATAGGCACTCACACATAGGGCCATGTTAACCTACGTATGAGAACCAGCAGCACCTAAAACAATGAATCCTGGGTGGACTGTAACACCCCAGCCATACGCAGTATCAAGCTAGACCAGTGTTCAAGATCATCACTTACCCATTCGGCAACGGCTACATCATCACATGGGCTTGACCCGAGTAATCCACCAGGGACGACAGGAGGCGTCGGAATTATCGACACCCGCGAGCCATCCGAGGTGGTCGGAGGTTGGCGACTATTAGTCAATGGACCTGATCCAGGTACCACTATGATCGAAGGCTGTCTAAATCCTAAAGCTTCACCGCTAAAACGTGGCACAGAGGAGGGCCTGGCGACCCCCTGAGATTCGGCTAAGATTATAGTTGGATATCCAACTCCCACCCGCCCTAAAACTTCACACACAATACAGCAAGATCAGGCCCTAGTCTAGAATGCAACAATGATACATCCCAGCCAGGCCAGCCAACAACAATTGGGGTTGTTAAAGGGCGTAGGGAATTACCGGTAACACATAACATATCACCGTTTGATGAAAGGAGGGATGCAAGCGGGCACGGGGACCCATACTAATGGGAGAACCCAGAAAGACAGTTTAGAACTGAACTGGAGATAGAGAGTACATCACTACTCACTACTAACTGGCGCAACATTGTAAACCCAAATATAATAACCCTTACTCATCAGGGAATACCCAACCAGTCTACCAAATAATGTATTTTTAACTAGCTTGTTGCGTGACTGCCCAATACTAAGATTACATAGCAAGGGCAACCAAACAAACGCAACAACGACACATCAGGTGCAACCCCAAAGAAAAGCTCCGAAGGAGTCTTGTCTCCCTAGATGAACACGCGATTGCAAAGATAACACACTAGCACCATGCTGAGCAGTGTCATCATCAACAACTCATGCATGCCCCAACTAATCGAGATCAACCATGCCTCTATACCACTTAACTAAATTCCTAAGCCCTATCAGAACTCAAACACTTGAACCCAAACTCACGTAGCTAAGGCATACACATAAGGGGGAAACCAGGGGCACGGGAAGACAAATTAGTAACCTCTGACGAACCACGGAACGCACCTAGGGGTCACAAGGAGCCTAAGAGAGAAAAATATCCACCAATATATCATGCCAAAGATCCTCCACGGCCGCTGGACTAGGGCCAGGACGGCGTCCACTGCGGCCTGTAGCATGGGCGAAGTCCGGCGCTGCGAGACCTGGGATCACAGAAGGTGGGGAAGCGTTAGGTCGAAGTCGAGATTTGAGGTATGGGAAAAAAGGAGACGAGAATGACAGAGCAGCAAGTCGCACCTGGTGCAGAAAATCGCACCAATGGCAGAAAATCGCAAATCGCAAGGGCAGAATTCGAACATTTATCGCTAGGATGCGAAGAGCAGAGCCGAGGCATGTAAAGGTCCTAATATCCCGCCGTCGATGATCAGTCAATCTCAAGTCCCCCCCTCTATCGCTCGACTCACCCGGTTGGGGGGTAGAGGGAGCAGCACCCGTAGTGGTGCTGACCATACCCCCCTGCTTCCTACCACCTCCAGAATCTCCAGGTCCAGACGCGTAGGTCGTCCTCCTCTGGCGAATCCTACGGCAGTGCCGGCGATCCGCCAGTTTGATCGAAAAAATTCTCCAGAAGGTAGCACAGAGCCACTAGAGCGCAAGCTCATGCCAGGAGCCGACCGTCGGCTGGGCAGAGCAAAGGGGGCAAAGACGACGTAGACATCAGCAGGGAGCTTGGTCGGCTTGGCAACCTCCGGTATGCAGGCAGAGCCTCAAACACCGGAGAAAGGTTAGCGACGTCAAGGACGCGAGCAGACGAAGACGGGGTATCTCCACCGATGTCCAGGCTAGTCGCCGACTTGAGTCTGCACGTCACAGTCATCTACGACAGACGGGAGGAGGCGACAGACGGCAGGGGAGGAAAAAGAAGAGAAGATGGAGGAATGACCGGGGGGGTTACTTCCACGATGGCGGAAGGACTCTCATGACCGCTAGCAGAGGCAGCTGGTGCACAAACGTCTAGCCAATCATCAAGAGGAGCCGTTCCTCCGTTGGAAGGATTGGTCGCAGCCATCGCTGAGAATGATACTGCGCATCCCGCGCGTCCAGGAAAGACCATCCATGTCATGGAGTTTCTCAAAATGGCGGGAGGTCCTCGCGGAAGTTGCATCGCAAAGCAGTGGTAGTAAATGAAGGACCGTATAACCTATCAGCTTGGATAACACTCCGGAGAGTGGACTTTGTGTGTGCAGCACGCCAATCTATAAATGCGGAGACGAGAATAAGTTACAAGCACAGGAGACCCATTAAGGGGCACCAGTGGAGGAAAGGGGGCGGTAGCTTGGAACCTGATCAGGGTACAGGCTAGACAGCGCGTGTCAGAAGAACCGATGACGCAGTCAACAGGAAGCTGACATAGTACTGTCAGGACCGATAGTTCTAAGGGAGTACACAAGGAGTCACCAAGACATAAAACAAGCGAGAGCACCGCTATTCATGCTGATAGTCCTCTACGCATCCCCTTGGACGAATCGTGGGCCTCGAGCATCACGATTGGGGTAGTGAGGATAGTATCGTGACGTGGGTCAAGACGCTATTAACGCTCAACATACATTGGAATTATCCCCACGTGTTCGACATATTTCGTTATGAGATATTTCGGAAACATTTTCGGAAACGCACGTCGCTCTTACCCGACTACACAAAGTGGCATGCGCCAGCACACTCGCTCCCTGCAGGATTACTTCCATAAAATCAAGCCGGAGTTTCGCAAGGTCCCCGACCTGACGACCCTCAAGCGACTGAATTTCTTCGCATGGGCTTGTCCGACGCTCTCCGTGCTCTTACGCCCGCTAGAAACGGGAACGTTGTCTGACACGATGGATTATTGGTTCCACTACCTGCAGTGGGGCGAGGCGAGACAGACCGCCGTCGCAACCGGCAATTCCTTCACGGACCAAAGCGACAGTCCGTGAAGGAATTGTCCGGCCAGCAGCGACCCTAGCTACCTCGCAGCCCCAAGTAGCTGCTGACACCTTGTAGCTATCCTGCAGCATTCCTAAGTAGTGTTCCCTACAGCTTGATTAATCATGCAGCTTCCTGCAGCTTGATTAATCATGTAGCTTCCTGCAGCTCCTATGCAGTCCATTCTTGACCTTCCCTGACAGATCCCAGATTCAGACTGTTCCCTAGGTATTGATCGATTGCATCATGAATGACTGCTTTCTTCTATCCAGCTTAAGTCTGTACCTCCATGGCAGCCCTTTAAGCTGCCAGCCTAGATCAGTGATTGAGAGTCCTTTTGACATGATAACCGCCTTTGCTGAGCCAGCCTGCCTCGCCACAGCCGGTATAATTTTATCATTGACTCCTTGACAAGCCTAAAGAGTTACAAATGTATTGTACCTCCATAATAGTTTTAATTGTCACTCTAGTTTTAAACTCCTCTAATTCCTGGAATTCTTCAGAATGAAGAATACCAGGAATTGGGGGGAATGTTATTCGCCGGGTTTCACCGGCTCACCTAGAGTGACTTAGAGTGCACAGGTCTACCTCCCTGCTGCACTGTACTGTGATGCCGCTGCCAGCTATGGCACGGACTCTGATGCCGGTACCCTGAGGTGCCGCGCCATCTCAGTACTTCCTCCTAGCGCATTGATCGAATGCTTATCTAACTGTAAAGATCTTATCCTTACCGTCTTCCCCTCGTCTTTGTGCTCTGCACATGAGGGGGGGGGGGGGGGGGGGGGGGGCAGCCCTCCTCAAGTTGTATACACAGGGTGACAGTTCCAATCTTTTGTTTACTCCAGCTTATGCCCAGGATAACTCATTGAAGTCACACTTGAATCTGGTTTGAATTTGAAAAATGTAAAGAGAATTCCGCCATCCGCCCTTGGTAACCTGGGCCAATCAATGGAGCGCCCCAAATCTGTAACATCCGCCAACCTTGATTTTGGGTGCCATCCGCCATCTCTTTTTCCGCCAACATATAATGCGCCTGCAGTAACCTCGTCGGTGACTAGTGGTGTATTGCGGCGGGCTTACCGCAACACTTGTCCCGCTTGCTGCAAGCCGCTTACCGCAAACCGTGCAGTAATAGGGGTGCAAGCAGGTTGTAAGCACGTATGTAACCTGCTTACAACAAGCAGGCCGCAAGCGCCCTGCTTGTTGCAAGCTGGTTTGCTGCAAGCAGGCCGCAAGCGCCCTGCTTGTTGCAAGCTGGTGTGCTGCAAGCGTCTTGTTTGAAGCAAGCTTGTTTGTTGCAAACGCGTTTGTTGCACACGGGTCTGCAACAAGTGGGTTGCAAGCCAGGTTCAGGTGAGTTGTAAGCGGATGTATTCTGGGTTGGATCTGGATTGTTACACCCGGGGTCCCGCCATTCGGTGTGCTTTTGGCATCCTCTCCATATCAATTTGCAAGCGGTTGGGGCGTGAGTCGGAGCAATACTGTTACATACCCGATTCACTGTCATACATGGACATCTTAAATTCTTCATTGCCAAGTACATAACTAACTTAGTATCACTCCTCTCCAAAACTGATTGCTTCCACTACTTTAGTATGCTGAACAATAAATGGGCCTACACCCCTACTTAAATAAGTACCACTGGTGAGTGGCACTCACTCACTCCTCCCCATGTCTGACCAACTGAAACCAATAGATTAGTACCCCTACTTGAAGTCAGTGTGCTGGACAACAAATGGGCCTACTACACCCCCACTTAACTAACTAAGTACCACAGGTCACCACCACTCACTCCTCTCCAAAACTGACCAACTGAAAATACTAAGTTAGGTAACCCACTCATACCGTGCCAAGGTAGTACCTAAGTACCTAAGTTAGCTAAGTCCATCAAGCCCCACCAAGGACTCCTCCATCCTCTCCGCAGTTGTAGCCCTTCACACAGATGTCAGTGATATTGTGCCAACCATAGGCGTTGCCCAAGGCCTCGACGTCAGCAAGCTCCTTCTCGACGAACTCCGCGTGTGAGATGCCCTTCATCTCCTTCATCCTCATGAATGGGTCACCCAGCATTTTGCGAATCTGCGAGGGGCGATAAGTTGGTGTTTTTTATATTCTGTTATATTATTGCTATTAGTGGGGAGTGTTGTGTGTGTGTGTGTGGGGGGGGGGGGGGGGGGGGGGGGGGGGGGGGGGGGGGGAGGTAGTGAGGTGGGATGGTGGTGGAGTGAGTGGTGGAGAGAGTGGTGGGGAGTGAGTGGTGGGGAGTGGGTGGGTGGGTGGGTGGGTGAGTGGTTGTGAGTGAGGTGGGAAAGCCTAAACTAAGTAAGTTACAAGGTCCTTTTGTATGCATGATGATGTGCATACTAATTAAATTGTATCACCTTCAGAATGCGTATGTCAAGGGGGGCATCACTACATCATGGCACTAAAGGTAATGGGCCGGGCAAAATGCAAGTAATGGGTCCTACAAACCTTGCATACATGTAATGGGTCAGACATTTCGGTCAGGTTTATCCTACCTTGAAACTGAAAAAGGCCAGGTGCTGGATGGAGATGACCGGGGCATGCATGGCCAAGTGAGTGGAGGAGTTGATGCTACCCGACTTGGAAGCCATAGCTGCAACGAAGGCTGGGTTCTAGAAGGGGCCATTGGCTTCACTGTCTCTGAACAGCATCCATGGGGCATCCGGGGTTCCGCCTCCTAGCTTCTGGAGCTGTTGGTTGCACCACGCAGTGTGGAGAGCCTTGGCTTGGGCTGTCATGTGCTGTTGCCTGCTGCTGACACGCTGGTGTGCTGAGGCTGTTTGGAAGTGTGCAAACTGCATAGTGGCGGGATTGTTGAGGCGTAAGTTGGCAAGTATGACAGGCTTGAGACCCAATGGTTGTGTCACATGTGTCATCCCCACAACGAACTGATACATACAAATAAAGACGATTGGCGTGCCTGCCCATTGATGCCCCACACAGTCATCGAAGTCTAACCGCACATGCTGATACATGCATATAATCACAAATGAAGCACATACTCAATGGCATATGCACATGTGTCTTCCCCTCAACAAACTGACTCATACAGATAATGTAGATGCTGTAGATGTAAACCCTAAACCCTGAGTGCCTGCCCATTGACGCCCCCCCGCATTCTTCGAAGTCTAGCCGCAATTACCGCACATGTTCATTGATGCATACAAACACAATTGAAGTACAGACTGAAGCACTTTGAACTTACAGCATCTGAGGCATAACGGCCAAGCTTGGTCCCCTGCTTCTCCCTCCAGATCGCCCATCCTCCTGCACTCGGACTAACACCAGGCAGCCTCTTCTTGCCATGCTTTACTGGCTGGTCCCAATCCCAGAAAGCATCAAAGTCCTTGACCACGAGTTGATACCTGAGTGCCAATTGTTGCAGTTTGTCGGACTTGAATACTATCATCTTGGCAGTACTCTTGTCCACATATGTGGCCCCAGCTGTGATTCCAGCCTGTACGATTTGCCCAATAGCTACCTGTATGAACATTGCAAACGAATCATGTAATAAATCCTAGTCTTAACCCGAGCATTTGTGGTAGCTGCTAGCAATAGCGTCCTAGTGGTTGTCTATGGGCCCATCACCGAACTGGATGGTGGGAAAAAATAATGCATACTGTATGGACAAGCCAATCATATTCTTAACTAAGCACTGTCGGAAGCTGATAACTAAAGTAGTAATGGCTTGCAAGATTTACAGCTATCATCACTGAACTGAAAGGCGTAAAATAATCATGTGCATGAAGGTTGGCATGAGTGACTTCTACACAATGTACATGGATCTAAATGCAAGGGCATCAACAAGTGGTGGCACTTAATAACTTACATCAACGTAGGGGTACACAGACGGGTGGTGATAGCCGTCGCCGGCGGCCCCATCATTGTAAGTCAGCAAGGTGCCATGGGTGTGGATGGAGGCGCCTGAGTGTTGCTGTGGGCTTGGGTCGTGCGCTTGCCTGGTCAGTCATGTTGAGATGCAAGGGTGTTAAAGGGGATGTTCATGGGCAGTAAGTGCAACGTAGGCAGTGGTTTTCAACCAACCCATTTCCAACACAAATGCAAGCATTACAATTGCAGGAATCTATGCTACGGTCAAGCGCGTATGTAGGTGTCAATGTTGTACACTCCCCAATTCTGCATTTGGAACAATCAGTTAAGCAAATCTGGCACTTAGAAGAATTGCTGATAGATCGTGCAATAAGTCATGTACTATACGTAAGGATCAATACTTAAGTGAGTAGTACTCAACATTACTCTGTACAGGACAACTAAGGAGCAGGTAGGGGAACTAAAGACTCGCTCATGACAATTTCATTGCACTGACCTGCTCTTACTAGCCTGGGCCAGTTGGAGCGCCATCGCTGCTTCAAGCATCTTCACTTGCACGGTTTCCGGCAAATCAAAGAATTGATTTGGGAGGCAGGACATGACGCTGGCAGTGGGATGATGACAGTGTTTTTCTGGCGTGTGGTGCAAACCACTCGCAGAACCAGGTGCATTCAAGTATTTCAAACTCGAAGGCAAAGGAGCAGGTGCAGCTCCCCGCTGCTCGCGATCACGGCCACCATGCTGTCTTACCTACAATGCGAGGGAGAGCAAAGGGGTGTGGTGTGATGGGCTACTAGAGTGGACAGAGATTGAGTGGAATGATTGCGTGAGTGATGAGTGAGTGTGTTGTTGATTGTGAGTGTGGATGGATGTGGGGGTGGGTTGGGGTACCACACACAGATAGCCAGTCTAAATCACCCACTGGCCTCATGTCGCTTGCAGTCTTTCAGTATGACTATTCTTGGCACTATGGGGTTGGGGTCGGGGGGCTGGGCGGGGGTAGGCGAATGTGGGGGTGCCGTCCGGAAGATGGGGGACACAGATCGTCGTCTAAATCTAAATCACCTAAGGTCGCTCGCAGCCTTTAGTACGACAGGAGTTCGTTGCTGGAGCATCGCGTCTGGTCAAACCACCAAATGATCCCTTGGTGGTAGTCAAAATGAAAGCAGTCGAGCAAGGCACTTACCAGACCAGTGTCAGGTTCTTCTTCCTCGTCTGTACTTGACTCCCTAAGAACATCGTCGCCCTCTTCAAGACCGGGGTCGAAATCCTCATCATCATCACGACTATCATCAGACAACTCTGACCGACGGTCTGACTTTCAGGACCTAACTGAGACAAACTTGTTTGGAAACCTCCTTATCATGATTGGGGTGGCCCTAACATGGATCAAACTACATGTGGACCGCACCGAGGCCCTTAACTAGGCCATGGGTGTGGAGGGTCAGCACGACCCTTTGCTTCACCTTGCTGAGTGGTATTGTGTGAGCCCATCAGCAATGTGTGAGATGGACTCTTTTTTACGCACTCATGGGTACAAACATGGCCTACAAAGTGTTGACACCCCACCAAACATCCCAGAGTTGTGGCCAGCCATCGTAGCACATTTCCCCGGCAGAACTGTTTGGCTTTGTCAGTTTGCTGGGCAGATGGTCCACATTCCACCTGGATGGGGACACTATGTGCGCAACGTGCAGACATGTGTGAAGCTCGCTTTTGACATCTACCACACTCAGCATTTCGTTGCATACTCCCTTGTCCTGGCTTGCATCATCAAGTTGTTTGGCAGCACGCAGGGGGCTGACTACATGGGTTGGGCAGGCATTATCTTCCAGGGGATGGACAATGGAAAGGCTATGTAGGTCATGTGACTCCTCTAGCCCTGTTGTACTACGTGTGCGATACCCACACTACGTTGGTTGTTTACGTTCCGACGTGCACAAGGTTGGGTAGGATGCCAGAATGCTAGACTCACCTTACCTATTTGAAGTTGACATAGCTAGCATAATTGCGGGATCTGCCCAAATCTACTTAGGTCAATATTTTCAACTTATGGTTTGTTGGCACACCTAGTTTTCTAACATTGGTCTCCAGTTCTCACCTCACATGTCTCCAGCTGTCTCAAGCTGTTTTGTCACAAGCCTCCAGCTGTAAAGCTGCCTAAGCACTGTACTGGAAGATAATGATAACGCCTGGTGGGGCGTGGTGTTAAGGGAGCCCGTCGTACGCGGGTAGGGAGCGGTCTCCTACCTCAACTGGACAAGCTACCATCGCGGTTGACGACGACCTGCAACGCCAAGAGCGACCGAAGGGGGAGTCGAACCCCCGACTCTTCGTTCCTTAGCAATCTGGTCTACCACTAGACCATTGCAATCGCTAAAGAGGCTACTGTACTGGAAGAAATATAATGACAGCATTATTCGTTAACAGGTTTCGCCTCTTCTTCTGAAAATACACATATGTGCTGTAACCGTGACATGTTGGAACAAGTTCAAACTTGTTGTGCAATTTACTCAAGGTTGAGATATAACCAGACTTCTTATAACCGAGAGGTGGTCTAGGAATTCAATGTCGGTCACACTGCCTATTGTCTATATGTTACAATCACCCTGCATACGTGTGGTAAGCACCAATAGCAAGCCCGCTAAAAGTAAACGGGCAGCATTCAAATAGCAAGCGGGATGCAAGCGTGTTTGCACACCCACTTGCTGCAGTCGAGTGATAAGCACATTCCAAGTGGCTCGCAAGCGGGCTTACAAGCCGCTTGCTGCATATGGCTTGCAGCAAGCGCTTGCAAGGGTCACACTAGTCACCGACGCTGAATTATAAATCCCCCCCCCCAACTTCACCCCCACTTAAAGCCCCTAACTTCAGGCTCCCACCTTATACCACCAATAGCTGCATGGCATGAAGTGGGGAAATAGCAATGCCGTGGTGCCCTAAAGAGCGTCTGCGAGATTCAGAAAGGTGCGAGGTTTCGAAAACACAACACTTCAACTCTGCAGATCACCAGACTAGGCAGATGCCTGCAATATGACAACATGACTAATTCAGCTGGTCGTCTGCTGTACATTAAGCAGACCACTGCTGAACTAGCAGCTGTACAAATAATATAAAAGGGTGGCCCCTGCAAAGTACAGACACGATGTGCTGGAGCTGCTCTACATATTGTCTGCCACACCTGCAATCTAAACACAACACTTCAACTCTGCAGATCACCAGACTAGGCAGATGCCTGCAATATAAGCACATAACTAATTCAGCTGGTCGTCTGCTGTACATATAGCAGACCACTGGCCTAGCAGCTGCCTAGCAGCTGTACATACAATATAAAAAAGGTTGGCGCCTGCAATGGACAGACTATATGAGCTGGATCTGCTGTACATATTGTCTGCCACGCCTGAAATCTAACCACAACACTTCAACTCTGCAGAACACCAGACTAGGCAGATGCCTGCAATATGAGCACATGACTAATTCAGCTAGTCGTCTACAGTACATATAGCAGACCACTGCTGAACTAGCAGCTGCATAGCAGCTGTACATATAATATAAAAAGGTTGGCGCCTGCAATGGACAGACCATACAAGCGGGAGCTGATAAACATATTGTCTGCCACGCCTGCAATCTAAACACAACAATTCATCTCTGCAGATCACCAGACTAGGCAGATGCCTGCAATATGAGCACATGAGCACAGCTGGTCGTCTACAGTACATATAGCAGACCACTGGACTAGCAGCTGCCTAGCAGCTGTACATATAATATAAAAAGGTTGGCGCCTGCAATGGACAGACCTTAGGAGCTGGAGCTACTATACGTGTTGTCTGCCACGCCTACAATCTAAACCCAACACTTCAACTCTGCAATTCACCAGACTAGGAAGATACCTGCAATATGAGCACATGACTAATTCAGCTGGTCGTCTACAGTACCTATAGCAGACCACTGCTGAACTAACAGCTGTACATACAATATTAACAAGGTGGGCGTATGCAATGGACAGACCTTAGGAGCTGGAGCTGCTGTACATATTGTCTGCCAAACCTGCAATCTAACCACAACACTTCAACTCTGCAGATCACCAGACTAGGCAGATGCCTCCAATATGAGCACATGACTAATTCAGCTGGTCGTCAACAGTACATATAGCAGACCACTGCTGAACTAGCAGCTGCATAGCAGCTGTCCATACAATATAAAAAAGGTGGGCGTCTGCAATGGACAGACTATATGAGCTGGAGCTGCTATACATGTTGTCTGCCACGCCTGCAATCTAAACACAACACTTCAACTCTGCAGATCACCAGACTAGGCAGATGCCTCCAATATGAGCACATGACTAATTCAGCTGGTCTTCCACAATACATATAGCAGACCACTGGTGAACTAGCAGCTGCCTAGCAGCTGTAAATAAAAAATGAAAAAGGTGGGACTCTGCGTGCAATGGACAGACTATAAAAGCTGGAGCTGCTGTACATATTGTCTGCCACGCCTGCAATCTAACCACGCACAACACTTCAACTCTGCAGATCACCCGACTAGGCAGATGCCTGCAATATGAGCACATGAGCACAGCCGGTCGTCTACAGTACATATAGCAGACCACTGGACTTGCAGCTTCCTAGCAGCTGTACATATAATATAAAAAGGTTGGCGCCTACAATGGACAGACCATACGAGCTGGAGCTGCTATACATATTGTATGCCACGCCTGCAATCTAAACACAACACTTCAACTCTGCAGATCAGCAGACTAGGCAGATGCCTCCAACATGAGCACATGACTAATTCAGCTGGTCGTCTACAGTACATATAGCAGACCACTGGACTTGCAGCTTCCTAGCAGCTGTACATATAATATAAAAAGGTTGGCGCCTGCAATGGACAGACCATATGAGCTGGAGCTGCTATACATATTGTATGCCACGCCTGCAATCTAAACCCAACACTTCAACTCTGCGGATCACCAGACTGGGCAGATGCCTCCGATATGAGCACATGACTAATTCAGCTGGTCGTCTACAGTACATATAGCAGACCACGGGTGAACTAGCAGTTGCCTAGCAGCTGTACATACAATATAAAAAAGGTGGGCGTATGCAATGGACAGACTATATGAGCTGGAGCTGCTGTACATATTGTCTGCCAAACCTGCAATCTAACCACAACACTTCAACTCTGCAGATCACCAGACTAGGCAGATGCCTCCAATATGAGCACATGACTAATTCAGCTGGTCGTCTACAGTACATATAGCAGACCACTGCTGAACTAGCAGCTGCCTAGCAGCTGTACATATAATATAAAAAAGGTTGGTGCCTGCAATGGACAGACCTTAGGAGCTGGAGCTGCTCTACATATTGCCTGCCAAGCCTGCGATCTAACCACAACACTTCAACTCTGCAGAACACCAGACTAGGCAGATTCCTGCAATATGAGCACATGACTAATCTAGCTGGTTGTCTACAGTACATATAGCAGACCACTGGACTAGCAGCCGCATAGCAGCTGTACATATAATATAAAAAGGTTGGCGCCTGCAATGGACAGACCTTACGAGCTGGAGCTGCTGTATGTATTGACTACCACGCCTGCGGTGTGCATGTAGCTGAGGAGTGCATGGTAGTGTGCGTATGTATGTGAGGTGGTAGTGTGTTTGCGGTGGGAGGGGAATGCATATGCAAAAAGTAAGGCGACCAAAGCTGCCTGTATGTGCTGGGGGTGCAGATGAGATTTTTGTGTGTGTGTGCTCCTGTGTGTGCAGCAGATAGGTGGGTCGCGGGAGATATTTGTAAGTGGAGAGGCAGACCACGCAACATGTCTCTATGTTGCGTGCGAGTTGGCTGTATTGCGGCGGGGCTGTGAAATCAGGAGGTGGTGAGTTTTAAACTGGTCTGCAGTTGCAACCACAGATATCTAGAGTCTCCCCCCCCCCCCCCCCCCCCCCCCCCCCCCCCCCCCTCCTCCATCCCCCCTGCAGTTGGATGTCGATTGCTCCAGATAGCAAATGTGTGCCACCCTTCTGCCGCCTGCACCACCCGGAACTCAGGCACCACCAATGCTGCTCCCAGCACCACCTCATCCTCCATAGCTGCCCTTTCTGCCCCCACCCACCCCACAGAATCCATCTCCCCCCAGCGACCCCAGCCTTCCCCAACCCACCACAGCCTCCCCCCTCCACCACCACCATTCCCATCCCCTTCTCCCCCTTCCCCATCCCAGTCCCAAGCCCACCAGCACGGGATCTTCACCTCCAGCACTTAGTGACCCTCCAGTAGCGCTTGAAAGGAGAGCTGCGAATTGGCACTTCATGGGTTTTGCATGGTTGTAGACTGCACTCTTTCCAAGGGAGGTTTTACAGTGCCTTCAGACGAATACAGTCTCGCCGTTTGTTGCCTGCAACTCGTGAAAATGATTGTAAACGTCCAAGTTGCGACGCTGGCTACGCTGTTTACCTACACGGGATCCAGCATCATGGGACATGATAACGTCGCCTAATCATCATTCGCCAGGCCCTAGAGAATCCAGCTGAAGCCGCGAAACTGCTTGTGGCTAATGCTTCATTAATAATCTGCTATTGGTTTGGTTGCGATGCGGCGTAAAATGCGGATGCTCGTGAGTTGCGAGTGTTGCTCGGCTTGTGTTAAGTGCAAAAGCTTGAAGAGTTAATTGGTGCGTTAGAGAATATCTGGAAAACCAGATATGTCAGATAGACAGGTACGCGTCAGACACTCGAGAGACGGTACAGTCACTCAGAGACGGTACAGAGATTGGCGCGTTCCCTGAGTGTAGTGCTTGTTACCTTCGCAATCGGCTGCCCAATCAGGGAGACATGACTCCTTATGAGCTGTTCTTTGGGGTTGTACCTGATGTGTCGTTGTTGCGTGTGTTTGGTTGCCCTTGCTATGTTACCTTAGTCAATGGGAAGAAACGCAACAAGATAGACGAAAGGGCGTTATCTGGTAGACTGGTTGGGTATTCCCTGGTGAGCAAGGATTCTTTTGTTTGGGTTCCGGAGTTGCGCCAGGTAGTAGAGAGTGTAGTTTTCCGGAGCGTGTGCAAAGCACAGAGACGAGGGGAAGACGGTAAGGATAAGATCTTTACAGTTAGATAAGCATTCGATCAATGCGCTAGGAGGAAGTACTGAGATGGCGCGGCACCTTAGGGTACCGGCGTCAGAGTCCGTGCCATAGCTGGCAGCGGCATCACAGTACAGTGAAGCAGGGAGGTAGTCCTGTGCACTCTAAGTCACTGTAGGTGAGCCGGTGAAACCCGGTGAATAACATCCCCCCCAATTCCTGGTATTCTTCATTCGGAAGAATTCCAGGAATTAGAGGAGTTAAAAAAAACTAGAGTGACAATTAAAAAACTATTATGGAGGTACAATACATTTGTAACTCATCAGGCTTGTCAAGGAGTTAATGATAAAATAATACCGGCTGTGGCAAGGCAGGCTGGCTCAGCAAAGGTGATTATCATGTCTGAAGAACTCTCAATCACTGATCTAGGCTGGCAGCTTAAAGGGCTGCCGTGGAGGTACATACTTAAGCTGAATAGGAGAGAGCAGCCAGTCATGGTGCAATCAATCAATATCAAGGAAAGGTCTGCAGGATCAGGCTCGGGCCTGTCAGGAGGGTGCTGGGGTGAACTCCTAGGAGCTGCAAAGGGACAGCAGGCTAGATTGCAGGGAAGCTGCTAGGAAACTAAAGGGAAGCTGCAGGTAGGCTGCATGCTAGGGTGCAGAGGGGCTGCTATGGGGCTGGAAGGAAACTGCCAGGCTTGGTTAAGGCTGGTGGAGATAACCTTGGTTGCGAGAAGGTCATGATGTCTAGACTAGTCCCCCCATAATTTGGGTTGTAGCTGGAGTGCTTGTAACCTAAATTAAAACGCAGACATCTGGTAGAGACTAGGATAATTCAAAATTCAAAATTTGACTGCCTTGTGAAGGTACATGGGGCAGTACAGGTGGCGTACAATCTAATAAATTATAGAGTGTTCAGGTCTAATACAACAGATGGGGAGCAATGTTTCAACTATAAGGTGCCTGGCGTGCTGGGGAAGCAGTCAAGGGCAAGCTGATGGCGGACTGCTGCAGGGTAACTACATGGTGTCAGCAGCTGGGGGCTGCGAAGTAGCTAGGGTCGCTGCAAGGGCACTAGGGGCGGATAAGAAAATGCAGGGACGGTAGGGACTGCTGGTGCTGTTTGTGGGCTGCTGGGTCATTGCAGATCAACGGAAGCATAGGTGTGGATGCTGCAGGGAATGCAAGGGCTGCAGGGAATACAACTGATGATGTCATTGCTAGGCTCCCCCATAATTTGGGAGTGAAGGCTAAGTACTGAAATGCTAAATTAGAATCGGGCAAGCATCATGTTGTCAGCATGAAAACATCGAAGGGTTAGAAGCTTGAACAGCACGTGGCTAAGTACATGTGGCAGTACGGGGCAGATCAAGAATTAATTCCTAGAGTGTTCATTACTAATTATTTAACAGATGGTGGGGATTATCAAATGGCATTATGTAATTATGCCATGAGGTTGACTATGCACTGGAAGGTACATGGGATCTGCAGGTCGCTAGTGCTGTACCGTACTGCAGTTTTAGTGCAACAGTACTTCTGTACATCAGCACATGGGTGGACATGTAGATCATCACACGAGGGTATCGCTCATGCAACAGATCTGTTGTACAGCAGTGCAATTCAGTGCAAAGCAATTCAGTGCAGCAGTACATTAACAGCAGTACATGGGCAATGCGCTGGTGCTGTACAGTACTGCAATGTCGTGCATGGAGATCATCACACGAGGGTATCGCTCATGGATCTGCATGCAAAGGATCTGCAATACAGCATTGCAGTTTAGTGCACAGCAATTCAGTACAGCAGTGCATTCACATGGGCAGTACATTAGTACTGTACAGCACTTGGAATCTTGTGCAGTACAGCACATCAGTAGGTTGCTGTGCATCGGTGCATCAGGATTATGTTGCATTCAGATAGAAATCAGCTCACGAGGGTATCGCTCATGTTTATATCTGCATGCAAGAATAGGTCACATCACATGGTGCATTGCAGTTTAGTGCAGCAGTACTTCTGTACATCAGCACATGGGCAGTACGTTAGTGCTGTACAGCGCTGCAGCTTATTGCATGTAAGTCAGAACACGGGGAGGAGCAGATCCTCTTATGCTAATGTTCCCTTATTTCCCTTTCATCTACTGACAAGTTATCCGATGCCTATAGAAAGGCGTACTGCCTTGATGTGCCTACGGCTGGTAGGCTGGGAGAACAGGGGGTACATGGATGTGTGTAGATGAGTGTGGATGAGTGTGATTGTGATGCAAAGCTCAGCGGTGTTGGCATGAGCCTGGTGCTTGTCGTATTCAGGTGGAAGAGGTGGGACACGTGTTTGGGTGAGTACGGTGGTGAAAGTGTGATCCCAATCAGTTGAGATTGATGGGGTTATCTTGTCACTCTTGTAGATGACGGGAATGCAGGCCGTGGTTGGCATGATGTCTTGCTGGGTGGAGCAGGATGAGATACCAGTGGTGGATGGTTCTGTCGTGGAGGTGGATGTGTGGTTTATGTTCAGATCCCCCTCATGCAAGTCATCAGGGTTGGCTTGAGGGCTAGGTGAAGAGGAGGCATGAGTGACAGTCCGTGAGATGTTATCATGGGCTACATAAGGTACACTTGTATGAGGGATGACAGGGTTGTCAGACAGTTCCCCCCCCATGCAAGTGTTCAATATCAACGACAGTGGATCTGAAGTTGGAGCTGGATCTGGAGCTGTTGTCCTCAATTGTTGCATTTACAGACATCAGAGAAACGACTACGACAGCGGGCACAGGCGTGCAAGCAAGGGCAACAGTCGGGACAGATCGATGATGTTCGGCCATGACATTGATCTTTCCAAAGTAGAGTCTGAGGCGTCGCAGTAATGTTGCCGCAACGTGTGTGTGCGTGGCAAATATGCGAACAAGGGGAGTGGACAATGAGTTGACTATATACCTAAATGCTACGCCGTTTGCATAGCTACGGATTCTAGCGTCGGGATAATCCTCTCTGTCAGGGCATCGCTCATCAGAAGCATCACCATCATCATCATCATAGTCACCGAAGGGTGATGGCGCATCGTCCGGCTGGTAATCAAGCATAGCATCTGCCATGACATCGACCATGTCCCTTATAGCAAGTTCATCATAGATAGCTGAGTACCACTCACCAAAATGCTTGCCTGGTTCAAAGACGTTCCAATGGACAGGCTCAATCTCTCTCAAGCGCAGACGTTCAGGATAAGGATGCATTGGCCAGGTGGAGAGTCGAGCGAGATGGCCACTTGGCGATCAGGATGTGCCCCCCATCAGGAGATTGCCGGATAGGATCCGTCAAGTGTGGCCACACAGCAGAATGGCGTCGGGATCGATGTCAGAGGATAGTATTGGAGCGGCGGAGAGGGGGGGGGGGGGGGGGGGGGGGAGGGGGAGGGGGTTGCGAGGAACAGGGGAGGAGGATTCGGGAGGTTGGAGGCGAAGGGAGGGGAGGAGTTTGGAAGAAGTGGTGAAAATTTGCGATGCAACTGGGGCGGGAAAAAATGAATCTGGTGGTGGGAGGAGCGAGTTGGAGGTGAAGGCCAACTTGGGAAAGGTCTGGAGGGTTTGATAGGTCAGGAGGTGGTTGAGAGGTGGCTGAGGCTGCGTAACACTCGGGGAAGTCGACAGATCGCTAAATGCGTACGAGCGCAGCGGAATGCACGCGGAACGCACGCGGGGTCCGCGATTAGTCATAGTCCTTTAATGACCTAGCACTTCTGACTCTAGCGGTAAGCCCTATACCCGCGTCGCGTGTAGCTCAGAATCCCGAGACATTTCGCCTGCATTTCGCCAAGGCGGATTGTCGTCGAAATGTCTCAGACTTTTGAGATATTTCGACGGCATCTCGCCACGCACGGCGGCTTGTGCACGGTAATGAGGCGAAATGTTCGGTCTTCTGAGACATTTCGCCTGTACTTCGCCTACAGGGCTGTTTGGGCATGGTGGTCGGAGAGGTCACATTTTCAGGAATGTTTTCTAGGAGCATTTCTCAATTACATCAGGAGTCGAGAAGATAGATTACATACATAATAAACTATGCATCCATTAGCCTATTGATCTACCTATATATCTATGTAAGCATCCTTACACATGTACATCCACTACAGCCCATATATTTCCTCTATATCCATTAACCATAGATAGACAGCAAGCAAAAACGAGCAGCCAAATTGCTGGCTGGAGCCATGTAGCTAATTAAGTTCAAGTACAAGTATATACGCAGCCTGCAGGCAGCTATCTATTTGTCTACTTATGAATACATAGGCCTATATATCCACCAAGAAGAAACGCCCAATCAAAGCTATACATCCATATATATTCGCTGATTCTATTTTATATTTCCATCTTCAGCATGTGTAGTTCCTTCGTGGCAACAATCTTCATCGCAGCGGTAGCATTTCCATCCATCCTTTTGCCCTGCAAGACATGCAAAGCAGGGCATACGTTAGAGAGCAACCAATGGCAGGGTTAATGGCAAGGGGCAGGACGGTGATGAGCAGAGCATGTCATGCGTTACATAGCAACCAATGGCAGGGAGCATGGCAAGGGGCATGCATGTGCTAAACAGAGCAGAGCAGGCATTATAGAGCAATGAATGGCAGGGAGCACGGTAAGGGGCATGGATACGATAAGCAGATCAGGGCATGTGTTAGAGAGCAAAGCAGGGAAGGGAGCAAAGTACGCCTGGAAAGTGATGATCAGAGAAGGGCATGCGTTCAAGAGGAAGGAAGGGAAGGGAGCACGGCAAGGGGAAGGACCACAGTGATGAGCATAGTAAGGCATGCATTTGAGAACCAAGAGCATGGATATTGGCAATTGCCAGTATCCATGCCCCTCTTTAACGCCTGCCCTGCTCTGATCATCACTGTCGTCCTGCCCTTTGCCATTATCCCTGCCCCTCTTTGCTCTCTGACGCCTGCCCTGCTCTGCTCATCACTGTCGTCCTGCCCCTCGCCATTATCCCTGCCCCTCTTTGCTCTCTAACGCCTGCCCTGCTCTGCTCATCACTGTCGTCTTGCCCTTTGCCATTATCCCTGCCCCTCCTTGGTCTCTAACGCCTGCCCTGCTCTGCTCATCACTGTCTTCCTGCCCTTCGCCATTATCCCTGCCCCTCTTTGCTCTCTAACGCCTGCCCTGCTCTGCTCATCACTGTCGTCTTGCCCTTCGCCATTATCCCTGCCCCTCCTTGCTCTCTAACGCCTGGCCTGCTCTGCTCATCACTGTCGCCTTGCCCCTTTCCATTATCCCTGCCCCTCTTTGATCTCTAACGCCTGCCCTGCCTTGTTCATCACTGTCGTCCTGCCCCTTGCCATTATCCCTGCCCCTCTTTGCTCTCTAACGCCTGCCCTGCTCTGCTCAACACTGTCCTCCTGCCACTTGCCATTATCCCTGCCCCTCTTTGCTCTCTAACGCCTTCCCTTCTCTGCTCATCACTGTCATCCTGCCCCTCGCCATTATCCCTGCCCCTCTTTTCTCTCTAACACCTGCCCTGCTCTTCTCATCACTGTCTTCCTGCCCCTCGCCATTATCCCTGCCAGCTGGTTTGTACTCACGAGAGTAAAGAGTGGCAGGGATAATGGCAAGGGGCAAGACGACAGTGATGAGCAATGCGGGGCAGGCGTTAGAGAGCAAAGAGGGGCAGGGATAATGGCGAGTGGCAAGACGACAGTGATGAGCAGAGCAGGGCAGGCGTTAGAGAGCAAAGAGGGGCAGGGATAATGGCAAGGGCAGGACGACAGTGTTGAGCAGAGCAGAGCAGGCGTTAGAGAGCAAAGATGGGCAGGGATAATGGCAAAGGACAGGACGACAATGATGAGCAGGGCAGGGTAGGCGTTAGAGAGCAAAGAGGGGCAGGGATAATGGCGAGGGGCAGGAGGACAGTGATGAGCAGAGAAGGGAAGGCGTTAGAGAGCAAAGAGGGGCAGGGATAATGGCAAGGGGCAGGAGGAAAGTGTTGAGCAGAGCGGGGCAGGCGTTAGACAGCAAAGAGGGGCAGGGATAATGGCAAGGGGCAGGACGACAGTGATGAACAAGGCAGGGCAGGCGTTAGAGAGCAAAGAGGGGAAGGGATAATGGAAAGGGGCAAGGCGACAGTGATGAGCAGAGCAGGCCAGGCGTTAGAGAGCAAGGAGGGGCAGGGATAATGGCAAAGGGAAAGATGACAGTGATGAGCAGAGCAGGGCAGGCGTTAGAGAGCCAGGAAAGGCAGGGAGCACGGATAAGGGCAGGATGGTGATTAGCAGGGCATGGCCTGCGTTACAGAGCAATGAAGGGCAGGGAGAATGGCAAGGGGCAGGACAGTGACGTGCAGAGCAGGGTATGCGTTAGAGATCAATGAAGGGCAGTACATAGACAGTGGCATAGTACAGATGCAGTTACAGAGACGATGGCAGAGACAGTGATACAAACATAGACAGATGCACGTGGGCACCACCTAGGAATGAATCAAGACATAATTCGCTATGCCACACAATTGTTGCGAAACTGCACCTACAAGCAAACTCCACTTATTACTTACGTTGTTGTCCAAAAGCCTCATGTGACATTGGAACATCAGAACTGGGAGGGAAGACAGAGCAATGGTCCCTGCAGATACAGAATACAGGCATAGTTAAATTAAGTAGCACCCTTTACTTCTTATTTGATGATAGTTTAAAGCCCCCTTCTCTTGTGTCAACAATGGCCAAGCGCTCAAGCAGACTGACAAGCAAGTATTCATGCGTGCAACAGATAGGCATGCAAGCAACCAAGCCACTTTCCCATGGGCTGAACACTCTATGCCTAGCACCTCCAAGCTGCAGTCACCATCCAGATAGTCAGCCAATCAGTCACCAGGGATGAAGACAGAAAGGCAGGCATACAGACATGAATGCACAAAAGGAGGCATGCAAGCAGGTGGACACTATTTAGGCATGTGATCAAGTCAGAATTCCCTAGGCCAAATTTTTGTGAAACCCTACCTACAAGCAAGCTTCAGACCGCTACCAGACAGAGCATGGGTCCCTGCAAAAAAGAAGGGCGGGCATAGTTACATTTATTGACACCCTTTGTGTTGTTTTTGCGTATTGGTAGGGAGATACCCCTGGAAGTCCAACCTGCCTTAAGCTTAGGTACCTGAACCTCAGGTCCTACCCCAGCCTTGCATTGTCCACACTTGCCTGAGTTTACCATGCAGAATGGATCTGGAAGACCCAAGCATAAAGAAAAGGTTGGACTGTCACCCAACACCCAGCAAAGCAAGGAGAACCAGTCTCCACCACAACACAAGAGGCAACGTGCCAAGACTGCCATAACTACTAGGAGTGAACCCAGTGTGAAGATGCATGCCATGGACATGGGTCTAGTGCGTCAGCCAAATAGACACAGTGCTGCCACCATCTATCATGCAGGGTCTAAAGGGATAATTGCCACGCATGATCTCCTGATACAATGCTCAAGGGCACCATGCAGCCAGGGCAGTGCATGATCCAACTAGAGTGTAAGGCCCCGTGTCCTTTAAAGCTCTACTCAGGCCCAGGAGAGAACAGGTGGAAGTATGACTCACATAAGAGTTGGGAGCAAGTTGTCCCAGCATCCTACTTTGCAAAGTGCCAACTAATCATGCTGCCATCCCAAGCTGAAGTCATGCTCCTGGCACAGCAGACTCCACATACCACCATATTTGACCGTGTACAGAGCAACGTCGAGTGGGCTGCCGAGATGCTGCAATGTATGCAGCTTATTCATGCGGTGGCAGTACAGCAGCGCCGACCGGGCTTCCTGGTTGAGGAGTTGACGACGCAAGGGCCGCTGGCTGCAAGATACCATGCCTCCAGCACTGACAACCTACACAGGTCTAGCATAGACGGATCGGTTGCGAGAATTAGCGGCACCGATGTAAGGGAATTTGTTTAGGAGAGAGGACCAGAGCATTTGTCAAATTTCAAAAACAATCTGACACACTACTTCGCGCTTGTCCACGCGGAAGGCGGAAGAGGGCGTTGCGCAGTAATACTGAAAAGAAAGCTGGAAAGAAAGGAGGGAATAAAGCAGGACGCCAGAAATATCAAGTAGCAACAAACACATGCTTTGGGCGAGGGAGGGAAGAATATGAGGTAGGAGTACGAGAGGTAGAAGGTTGGCGTGGCTTACCTTAGCCATACTGCAAAGGCTCTAATCAGAGGGCTCTAATCGTACGGCCATTTCGCCATGCTGCGTCCAATCCGCCTTGGCTAAATGTACTTGAAAGGCTGGTGAAAGGAAACCCTGCGATAACATCTATCAAAATTAGTAAGAGCACTGACAGGTCATCGCGTCACACTAATATTTCAGTGTGACTTGGGCTTTCATCACAGTGATTAAAATCGTCCTGGTTTCGCCCTACAACAGCGCCATTTTCGAAGCATGCAGCGAAAGCACATCGGTGACTTCGGGTGTCCATTTTCCCGAATGAAAGCTATTCGCCAACAAGTAGTTCGCGCTAGTACTTCGTTGCCTAATTGTTCACCCTATCTCGGAATCGCTGGCAGAGCTTGGCAGGTTCGCAAGATTGACCCCTCGAAAAGGTTGCTAACAGACCCTCGAGCGACAGAAAGCTGCATACCCCTTCGCGTATTACAACTCAGTAGTTAACGTGCGATCGAGGAGTTATTGGTCACGCTTCAGTCTACGAAAAGTTCTGGGTGTCTGTCGGGATCGCTAGTTTGCGGTGAGCCGAGACATTTCGTCCACTGTACGCCTACATTTATCTGTAGTTCCGCTGCAAATCGTGTCTTTCGCCTACATTTAGCGAAATTGTCACTTCCCCGAGTGTAAGCAGCGGGAGGTGGGAAGGTGGTGGTGGGGGCGCAGTGGAGGTAGAGATTGTTGTCAGGGGGGGGGGGGGGGGGGGGGGGGGGGTTGCTGGCGGAACAGCTTGATGCTCAATGGAGCAGGAGTTGGCTGGCGGAACAGCTTGATGCTCAATGGAGCAGGATCACCGGGCTCACGGCTGATTTACCGCACAAGAGTGGTGTCCCAATGGGGAGATTCTTGTCGGGTGGAGCTTTCTTCACTCCTTTCAATTGAAGCACGTCGGGACAACAATCAAAATGCCCTTCAGCTCGGAATAGCGTCGAGCAAGGACAATCTAACGCGAAGGGACCATAACCTGTAGTTTTCCGGAGCGTGTGCAAAGCACAGAGACGAGGGGAAGACGGTAAGGATAAGATCTTTACAGTTAGATAAGCATTCGATCAATGCGCTAGGAGGAAGTACTGAGATGGCGCGGCACCTTAGGGTACCGGCGTCAGAGTCCGTGCCATAGCTGGCAGCGGCATCACAGTACAGTGCAGGGAGGTAGTCCTGTGCACTCTAAGTCACTCTAGGCGAGCCGGTGAAACCCGGTGAATAACAGAGAGTCGTGATGTACTCTTCTATGAACAGTTTAGCTATAACTGCATACCTGGGCTATCCCCTTATGACGGGTCCCCGTATGTTTCTCGCATCCCTGCTGCCATCAACGGACACATGCCTGATTCTGCAGGTAATGCCTTAGACCCTTTACTAACTCCAATTGTTGATCGCTGTCCTGGCCATGGGATGACTTCGCGTCCCAGGTCAGGGACTGATGATGCTGTATTGCGTGTGAAGGTACTGGGCGGGCGGGATTCCGATGTTCCTTCAGGCAACAATTTACCTGAATCTCAGGGGGTCGCCGGGCCTTCCTCTGCGCCACGTTCCGTCGGTGAAGCTTTAGGATGCGACCAGCCCCAGGTCATAGTGGAGCCTGTCATAGGTCCGCTGTCTAATAGTCGCTACCCCCCGTCCACCTGTTCGGAAGGCTCGCGGGCGTTACTGATCCCATCGCATCCTGTCGTCCCTGGTGGTTTACACCGGACAAGGCAATGTGATGATTTAGCCGTAACAGAAAGTGTTAGCGATGATCTGGATTACTGGTCTGGCTCTGATACTGCGCATGGCTGGGGTGTTCCAGTCAACCCAGGGTTCATTGAATTAGAGGCAAAGAATGCCGACCTTGTTCAATCAGGCAGTAGTTCTGCACTGGGGGTTTTACTACCGGTTACTGCTGATACTGCTGATACATGTGCTGCTCATGTACAAGTAAACTGCTTGTACGTGGGAGCATACATCTCTACCTCATCTCAACTAAATTATAAAGCTGCCATGCATCCTTCTAACCCTGACAGGGATCAATGGCTGCTTGCTATGAAGGATGAAATGGCGTCCTTGCATGCCCATGGTACTTGGGCACTGACTCCTCAGCCTCCTAAGCAGAGGATCCTGTCTGGCAGGTGGTTATTTGTGAAGAAAGTTGGGGTTGATGGTTCTGTGCGCTTTAAGGCACGTTTTGTGGTACGAGGTTTTCTGCAGCGTCCTGGGCTGGACTTTCATGATGTATATGCCCCCGTCTCATCTAAAGCAGGTCTGAGAGTTCTCCTTGCTGCCATCACTCATAGAAAAATGTTTGTTCGGCAGCTGGATATTAAGACTACATTTCTGAATGCTAAGTTGGAACCTGGACTTGACTTGTACTGCCACCAGCCTGAGGGCTTCAAGGTACTTGGCCCAAACGGTGTTCCCCTTGTGTGCAAACTGATCAAGTCCCTTTATGGTTTGAAACAGGCGCCCAGGGCTTGGAGTATGGATGTCAAGCGGGTTTTGGTTGCACATGGGTTTACTATGTGCAAGGCAGAACCTGCTCTGTATTTTAGGAGGGATTCTTTTGGTGGGTGGAGCTATGTCCTGACCTACGTTGATGATTTTATCTGTGCTTTTAGTGAGCTGGCTTTGTATGATTTGCTGATCAAGGCTATGGAGGCTGCTGGCTGGGAGGTCAAGGAGATGGGTGTACCGGTTCAGTTCCTCTCATTGGACATGAACGTTACACTTGACTCTGATGGTAGGTGTGTTCAGATCAACCTCTCCCAGCACTCCTACATTGTTGATCTGGTGGAGCAGTTTGGTCTCACTGCTGCAGCCAAGCCCAAGTTTTCTGCCCCCATGGCCAAGTGCACAGTCACTGACCCTCCTGGAGACCCCCTGCCCTCTAATGGCCAGTACCTATCTCTTGTGGGTGCTTTGCTATACCTGGCTACATGCACCAGGCCTGATATTTCTTTTGCTGTCAGCTACCTGTCCAGGTTTTCTGCTCACCCTACCGTCCCCCTCTGGGGGGCAGCCAAGCGTTTGCTCTTGTATTTGAGGTCACATTCCCACCTGGGGCTCACTTACACCCACAGCCCTGAGTTCTCTTTTACTGTCTTTATTGACTCATCCTTTGCTGATGATGGGTCTGACAGGAAGTCTCAGACTGGCTATGCTGTGCTTGCTGGGGGGTGCCTGGTGAACTGGATGAGCAAGAGGCAGACCACTGTTGCCATTAGCTCTAGTGAGGCTGAGTATCAGGCCCTGGCTCAGACTGCCAGGGAGGTGCAATGGTTGAGGAAGTTGAGGGATGATCTGGGTCTGCCTTGTACCATGGTTACCATTCAGGGTGACAACCTAGGGTCTCTGAGTTGGGCCAATGACTGGCAGCTGATTCCTCGCAGCAAGCACATTGATGTGATTCATCACTATATCAAGGAGCTGGTGGAGGATGGCAGACTGGAGGTTGCCTATGTTAACACTAAGGACAACTGTGCTGACCCCTTCACCAAGCCCCTTGATCCTGCTGTGTTCTGGCGGTTTGTCCGAATGCATGGAATGACCGCTTCTCCTTAGGGTCATTTTTTTTCCTGGTTACATCGGTATTTTGGTTATCATTGTTTGGCATTAGGTTCCTATTCCCGGATCGGGTTTTATATACCGTTGTTACCCATCTTTGATTTTCGGTTTTTCATCCTTTTCTAGCTTGGCAAAATTTTGTTTTTGCCTTGCTTCATTCCTTCCTTTAACCCTTTGGGTTTCATTTGAAGTTCTCTCGAAATTCGGAGTTCTTTGATTTTTTTTTTTTTTATTCTGTTACATATAGTTCTATGTCCCCAGTGCCATAGGTGGAGTAATAGTATTGTATGTCACCTGCGTCATAGGTGGAGTATCAGCATGAATTGCGGTGCTCTCACTCGTTTTATGACTTGGTGACTACTTATGTACTTCCTTAGAACTATCGGCTCCAACAGTACTGTGCCAGCTTCCCGTAGACTGTGTCATCCCTCATGACACAGTGACAGCTTCCTGTTGGCTGCGTCACCGGTTCTACTGACACGCGCTTTCTAGCCTGTACCCTTGTTAGGTTCCAGGCTGCCGCCCCTTTCACCGCTGGTGCCCCTTGATGGGTCTCCAGTGCTTGTAACGCTATTCTCGTCTCCGTGTATAGATTGGCGCGTCTGACCGCTGCAAGCATCTCTGTCCACTCTCTGAAGTGTATTTAAGCTGATAGTATGGTATCATATGATATCATACTCGCCTTGCTTCAACATTATATGATATGCCGGTCCCTACTTATGCCACTTCTATGGTCATGTTGGAGGATGTATGGCTGCCTTTTGCTAGGGGGTCCCTCCAACTTTTCTGACATTTCCATGTGGCATACAAGTTGTTAGTTTGTTACCCAAACATGATTTTCATACTTCTGAAATATTCGTTTACCCACCCCTTCAGTTCAAAAGTGTATTGCTATGGAAGGCCTTCATGGGCCGACGTCCACAGATTTGAAGAGGTTGGACCTGCAGCACCTACCCCCTCTCTCACACACACACTTAGTGACTGGTCACACACAATGACACCACCAACCAGGAAGTGGTAAGGCACAGCTGAGCAACACACGAGAGAACAAGCTAGTCCCATGTCAAACGATGAAACAGTGGCCAAGAAAAACAAAACATATCCTGTATTTCCCCCAGATTTGTTGTAAGTTGTAAACCCTAAAAACTAACACTACCCCTAGTACCCGAATGAAAAAAATCTCCAGATTTTTTGAAGATTTGAAGAGGGATTAGCCCCATTAAAATGTCCGTTAGTTCGTCCGTCACAAACCAAATTTTGAGGTTTTCTGAAAAACATCAAAAAGTTGAACATTCTATATTTTTGATGAATTATAAGTTTTTGTATACCGGACAATTTCTGACCAGAGCACATGTGAGCATCGCAATTCACGAAAAGGAGCTCAGGTTGGGCCAAAAAGTCAATCTACATACATGCATTTCATTACATTACAGAAACGTTCAATACTGCTTAAAAATAAACAACCCTTCAAAAACTCTCTTTTTCGTCCCTTTATAGTTAACAATGCATCATCAATCGATTCATTAGAATTCCTCGAGGCGCCCTTCAAATTTAATACTATCCGAATGGATACAATTAAAAGCATTTACATGCATTCAAACCACGTTAATTAAATTAAATGGAAAGGAATAAATCGAATTAAAATAAAAATTGAAAATTGAAAATTAGAACATCCAAGTAAGTCACACTGCCGGGGACAGTTGACCCTTCTAAGGACGTGGTTTTATCGACACCGGTTCGTAAGGTCACCTTGCTCGAGGTTGGAAACGAGGCTAGAACCAGTCACGTTTAAAACGGTTGACCGTTAGAACCGTGAGACCCGAAACGCTCCCGACGGGGTTCGAACCCGGCATCTTCTTCGATCAAGGTCGGATTCTATACCATTGAGCCACTTCGAGTCCGGATCGGGGATTATTAAAAAAACACAACATTAAATACAATTCAATTCAATTAATTAAATACGTTGAATTTAGGATTCGAATCATTTCATTCGGGACGTGCCTCCAGGCGCCCTTTAAATTACAGCTCACTCACATTCATGCCAGCGCCCGCCCACCCACCCAAGCTAGATATAGAGTTCCACCATCCAGACCTGGAATCTCTTACTCAAAGCAGTGATGGTCTTTGTGATGCGGACTAAGATAGCCTGTTTGGTCAACAAGCAAACAAAGGTAGCAATGGCAGCATACGAAGCTCTGTCATAGCAAACACTCCGGGGAAGGTCTGTGATGAGGTCGACAGACACATGGCTCGGGAAGTTAAGCCACCTGCAAATAAAGAGGACCTGACGCTTGGCTTGGTTCGTCAGTAGAAGGTACACATGCAGAATACAGATACGTAGCTCAGGTAAGTTGGGGACGCACAATCGAGTAATCGACCCTTACCGGAAGTCATTGCATTTCTCAAGAAAAAAAGGAAGCTCAGGATTTTTTGGCTGAGCATAGAAAGGGTCCTCGACTCCTCGGAGTAGCCAAGGGCAATATCATGAAGGATGGGACCAGAGTTGATTACTTGGTGGGGCAGCAAGTCCACAATTTCAGCGAGAAAAAGACGTGACAAATCACCAGCTTGGTTTTCAGGCCCAGGCTTTGTTGTATTGTAGTAAGGACAACGATGGTGGGGCGGAGGTCGCGGTCGGTTGTGCCAGACCCCCATCATCAACGAGTTCTGGAGATTTACAGACGCAGGAGGTATGAAAGATGGCTACTTCAGTTGTCATGAACCTCGTGAAATTGGAGAATTCTGCACTTATGATAACACCTGCAAATCGGGCCATTGCAAGGATTTTTTAGGCATCGGCAAGTGTGTTGGCTGTACGAAGGATACACACTGCGGCGGGACAACACCTGTCTGTGACACGCGAATCATCGGTGGAAGCTTTGCATGCATTCCCAAGAAAGATAATGGCGAGTCGTGCTCCTATGATTCAACCTGTAAATCAGATCATTGCAGGGATTTTGCAGCCATCGGCTCGTGTGTTGCCTGTGAGCAGGATTCACATTGTAGCGGGTCAACACCTGTCTGTGATACCCGTATCAGTGGTGGAAGCTTTGCATGCATTCCCAAGAAAAATAATGGCGAGTCGTGCTCCTATGATTCAACCTGTGATAGCAATAGCTGCTACCTCCCACCTTTGGGTACGTGCCAGTGCTCTGGAGATTGCACCACGAGTGGATGCAATGGCTGCCCAAGTGGAAACACCTGCAATGATGTGAGCTTTACAACGCCAAATGTGTGCATTTCCATGAATGACAAAGTAGGCAATGGCAGGAGTTGCACGTTCAGCCACCAGTGCGGCTCCAGATGCTGCTCATATACCGTTGGTGGGGCAAACACGTGCGAGGATGATTCTATTTTCAGAAAATGCACATAAATGTGCTAACGTACACAAGGGCGGGGGGGGGGGGGGGGGGGGGGGGGGGGGAGAGTTAAGCGACATATATTTATGGCTATAGCCCAGGACAGCCTAGCCCTTCCAAGTGGCGCGCTCTTGTCAACTCGCAATTTGTGTGGAGTGCTAGTTAGGTTAAAGGAGAGCTAGTTAGAGGTAAGGAGATGTTTTGGTGAAGACAATTGTTGCACATGACATCGGTACCAGGGGCCTGATAATGATAATGATAACGCCTGGTGGGGCGTGGTGTTAAGGGAGCCCGTCGTACGCGGGTGGGGAGTGGTCTCCTACCTCAACTGGACAAGCTACCACTGCGGTTGACGACGACCTGCAACGCCAAGAGCGACCGAAGGGAGAGTCGAACCCCCGACTCTTCGTTCTTTAGCGATCTGGTCTACCAATAGACCATTGTAAATCGCTAAGGAGGCTAAAAGGGGCCTGATCCTATCCACATGTTTCACTTGCCTGTGTAGCCTTGTACCTCGTACGTCAAGTGTCAAGACCTGCTAGCTTATCCTCCCGATTAATTATTTAATTGACGTGCTAGGGAACAGCCTGGAGGTGGTAGTCCCTTTTATGTCTCTGTCCTGAAAGCTACTGGAATTGTAGCTGTAGTCAGTGCTTATGCCAAGCCCATCGGTGGCCCAGTTGTTGCCCCCCCCATGTATGGTTGAAGGCTCGCAAAACTTGCCAGGCTATTTATCAGACCATTTGTAACACCTTTCCATCCCCGATGTGATTACTTGCTACAACTTTGTTGGACATTGTTACATGGCTCCAGCCAATAATTTTGGTGCTCTAGTGCCCGCCGTCTTAATAAGTATAAATAATTCCAGGAAAATTGTAACCGTCATCATCATCATCAAAAAAAACATTATTATAATAATTATTATACAAAAATGCTTGACCCAATCTCTTCATGGATAAACATAAGGAACTTCGCACGATACACATTAGTATTGCATATCAAATAACGTAGAGTAATCATTTTGCTCTCAGCTTGGGGAATCAGCCAGGTAGGCATGTAAGGCCTCGTGGCTCCGTAACAAGTTAAACATGACAATTGTGCACAAGCCCGGAGGCAGTTTCAGCGAAGCAATGGGTATAGTGCTACATCAAATCGCTTTGAGGATGCAGGGTCGGTGGCCCGATTCCCCCTACGGTCGCCCTGAGCATTGCAAGTCGTTGCCAACCGCGATGGTAGCTTGTCCAGTTGAGGTAGAAGACCGCTCTCTACCCGCGTACGACGGTTTCTCCCTACACCA
>JACBWV010000326.1:0-53460 GCA_013435795.1 Chlamydomonas sp. ICE-L
GACTCATATGCGACACAGTCTTGCAAATAATGGGAGGTGCTTGGGACCACTGCTGTTCCAGCTCATGGTGCGTAGCACAGGCTTGCCAATAAGGTGGTAGTGTCTTGGGACCACGGCTGTTCCAGCTCATATGCGACACAGGCTTGCAAATCAAGGTGAGGTGGCTTGGGACCACGGCTGTTCCAGCTCATATGCGACACAGGCTTGCAAATCAAGGTGAGGTGGCTTGGGACCACGGCTGTTCCAGCTCATATGCGACCAACAGAGCTTGGCAAATCCGGTGTGTGGGCGTTGGGACCACGGCTGTTCCACTCATAATGCGACACAGCTTGCAAATCAAGTGAGGGTTGGCTTGGGACCACGGCGTTTCCAGCTCATATGCGACACATGCCTTGCAATCTTGTTGGGTGGCTTGGTTGGACCACGGCTGTTCCAGCCAGATGCTACACAGCGTGCAAATCAAGGGGTGTGGTGCTTGGGACCACGGCTGTTCCCAGCTCATATCGACACAGGCTTGCAAATCAGTGATGAGGTGGTTGGGACCACGGCTGTTCCAGCTCTATGCGACAGCAGAGGCTTTCAAATGAAGGGTGAGTTGGCTTGGTACCACGGCTGTTCCAGCTCATATGCGACACAGGGGGGCTTGCAATCAAAGTGAGTGGCATTGGGACCACGGCCTTTTCCGCTCATGGATCGACACAAGGTGCAAATCAAGGTGAGGTGCTTGGGAACAAGCAACGGGTTGTTCCACTCATATTGCGACAGCAAAAAGGCTTGCAAATCAATGTGCGGTTTCTTGGGACCCGGCTGTTCCAACTCATATGACGACACAGGCTTGGCAAAAATCAAAAAAAATGTGAGGGGGCTTGTGAGACGACGAATATCTGTATCAGCTCAATGCGACACAGGCTTGCACATCAAGGGTGTGCAGGGTGTCTTGGACCACGGTGTTCCATCTCATATATGCGACACACTTGCAAAATCAGTGAGGTGCCTGGACCGGGGGGGGGACGGGGGCTGGTCCACAGCTCATATCGACACAGGCTGCAAATCGAGTGAGGGAAGGTGGCTTTGGGACCACGGTTTGTGCTGTTCCAGCTCGATAGGCGACACAGGGCTTGCAAATCAAGGGTGAGGGTTCTTGGGAAAAACCCCCCCGGCGGTTCCAGCTCCATATGCGACACAGGCTTTCAAATCAAGTTGAGGTGGCTTGGGACCGGGACGGTGTCCAGCTCATATGCGACACATGCTGCTTCCAATCAAGGTGAAGGGTGGCTGGGACCACGGCTGTTCCAGCTCATCTGCGACACAGGCTTGCAAAGGGGGGGGTCAAGGTTAGGAGGGCTTTGTGACCCGACGGCTGTTCCAGCTCAAATATGCACACAGTCTTAAGCAATCAGGTGAGGTGCTGGGACCAATAAACGGCATGTTCCAGCTCAGATGCGACGACAAGCTTTCAATCAAGGTGATGTTGCTTGGGCCCAGGCTGTTCCCGCTTCTAAATGCGACAGGGGCAGGCTTGCAATTTGGCAAATATCAAGTTGGGGTGGCTTTGGGACCAACGGCTTAGTTCCATCTCATAGGCGACCACAGCCTTGCAATCAAGGTGAGGTGGCTTTGGAACGGCTTTTCAGCTCATATGCACACAGCTGCAAATCAAGGAGAAAAAAGAGGGGGGGAGAATGAGGTGGCTCTGGAGACCACGGGTGTTACATCCATTGAGACGCAAGCTTGCAAATCAGGTGAGGTGGCTTTGTACCCACCGGTGTTCCAGCTCATATGCGACACAGGCTTGCAAATCAAGGTGAGGTGGCTTGGGACCACGGCTGTTCCAGCTCATATGCGACACAGGCTTGCAAATCAAGGTGAGGTGGCTTGGGACCACGGGTGTTACATCTCTTTTGCGACGCAGGCTTGCAAATCAAGGTGAGGTGGCTTGGGACCACGGCTGTTCCAGCTCATATGCGACACAGGCTTGCAAATCAAGGTGAGGTGGCTTGGGACCACGGCTGTTCCAGCTCATATGCGACACACAGATGTTATCAAATCAAGGTAAGTGGCCTTTGGGACCACGGGTGTTACATCTCTTTTGCGATGCAGAGCTTGCAAATCAAGTGAGTGGCTGGGACCACGGCTGTTCCAGCTCATATGCGACACAGGCTTGCAAATCAAGGTGAGGTGGCTTGGGACCACGGCTGTTCCGCTCAGATGCCGACACAGAGGCTTGCAAATCAGATGAGGTGGCTGGGACCCGACGGTGTGAAGCATCTCAATTTTGCGACTCAGGCTTGCAAGTGCCGGTGAGGGGCTTGGGACCAAGACGGGTGTTTATATGATTATTCCTCATTTGGCGACTCAGGCTTTGCAAATCCAGGTGAGGTGGCTTGGGACCGACGGAGTGTTATTCTCATTTGCGACGCAGGTTCAATCAGTTAGGTGGCTTTGGACCACACGGGTGTTTATATGTTATATCTCATTTTGCGACCCGGCTTGCAAATCAAAGTGATGTGGCTTGGGACTCCGGTTGTTATTATATATATATGCTGACGCAGCTTTCAAATCAAGGTGAGTGGCTTGTGACCACGGCTGTAGATAAGGCTCATATGCGAACCAGGCTTGCAACAAGGTGAGGGTGGCTTGGACCACGGCTGTTCCAGCTCATATATATGCGACACAGGGCTTGCAAAGTCAATGAGGTGGCTTGGACCACGGGTGTTATATCTCATTTTGCGACCCAGTCTTGCAAATCAAGGTGAGTGCTTGGGACCACGTGTTACATCTCATTTGCCGACGCAGGCTCGCCAATCATAGGTGAGGTGGCGTGGGACCACGGTGTATGAAATGTATTATATCTCATTTGCGACGCAGGCTTGCAATCAAGGTGAGGTGTCTTTGGACCATGGGTCCTTATATCGCATTTGCGACGCAGGCTTCATATCAGGTGAGGTGCTTAGGACCACTGAATTTTATATTATTATATCTCACTTTGCGACCCAGGCTTGCAAATCAGGTGAGGTGCATGGGACCGGGACGGTGTTCATATATTATATATGCTTGACGCGGCTTTTCCACATCAGGTGAGGGGCTTGGGACCAACGGGTGTTTATATGGTTATATCTCATTGTGCGACGCAGCTTGCACCTCAAGGTGAGGTGGCTTGGAACCAGGCACGGCTGTTTACTCAATAATGCGACGACGGCTTGCAAATCAAGGTGAGGTTTCCCTTGGGACCCACGCTTGTTCAGCTCATATGCACACAGGCTTGCAAAGCAAGGTGAGGTTGGCTTGGACCCGGCGGCTGTTCCAAGCTCAATTGCGACAGCAGGCTTGCAAATCAAGGTGAGGTGGCTTGGGACCACGGGTGTTATATCTCATTTGCGACGCAGGCTTGCAAATCAAGGTGAGGTGGCTTGGGACCACGGGTGTTATATGATTATATCTCATTTGCGACGCAGGCTTGCAAATCAAGGTGAGGTGGCTTGGGACCACGGCTGTCCAGCTCATCTCCGCCATCATCTTGCCAATCAAGGTGAGTTGCTTGGGACCACGGTGTTCCAGCTCATTGCGACACAGTCTTTCAATCAAGGTGAAGTGGCTTGGTACCCAGGGTGTTTATATCTCATTGTTCGACACTGCTTGCAAATCAAGGTAGTGGCTTGGGACCCACTTGTGTTACAATAACTCTCATTTGCGACGCAGAAGAAGGCTTGCAATCAGGTGAGGTGGCTTTGGGACCCACGGGTGTTCTATGATCATATCTCCTTTCGACACAAGGCCTTGCAATCAAGGTGAGGTGGCTTGGGACCACGGCTGTTCCAGCTCATATGCGACACAGGCTTGCAAATCAAGGTGAGGTGGCTTGGGACCACGGGTGTTATATCTCATTTGCGACACAGGCTTGCAAATCAAGGTGAGGTGGCTTGGGACCACGGGTGTTATAATATAATGATTAAGTCTCATTTGCTACACAGCTTGCATCAAGGTGGGGTGGCTTGGGACCACACGGGTGTTTAATCTATTTGCGGACGGCAGGCTTGCAAATCAAGGTGAGGAGGCGTTGGACGCACGTGTGTTATGATTTATATCCTCATTTGCGACACAGGCTTGCAAATCAAGGTGAGGTGGCTTGGGACCGCGGGTGGTTATCTCATTTGCATCAGGCTGCTACTCGAGGTGAGGTGTGGGCTTTGGACCCGGGTGATAGATATATATATATAATGCTGAACGCAGCTTGGACCTCAGAGGTTCAGTTTTGGGCCTTGGGGCCACGTGTTTGGCATACATATATATATATATATATTATCTATATACATTATTATATATATCTTCCTTTCTCTCTAGTCTCTCTCTCCTCTCTCCTCCCTGTTGGGTGTGGCTCCCGGCTCTCTCTCTTCTCTCTCTCTCTCTCCTCTCTCTCTCTTTCTCTCTCTCTCGCTCTCTCTCGTCCTCTGTTGTGTGCTCCCAAGAAAAAAAAATGCTTGAAATCAAGGTCTTGTAGTTGGAGACCAAGAGTTTTATATATATTTATATATATATGCATGACGCAGGCTTGGAAATCAAGGTCAGTTGGCTTGGGGCCATGGGGTTTTTATATCTATGCATGAGAAAGGCTTGCAAATCAAGGTCAGTTGGCTTGGGGCAACGGGTTTTATATATGTATGCACAACGCAGGCTTGGAAATCAAGGACAGTTTGCTTGGGGCCAATGAATGTATGGCACATATTTGAAATTCAAGTTGTCCCCTACTTCCACCTTCACTAGGGCAGTGAGCCCATCATACCGACGCCCCCCCCCACCCACCCCTCCCCCTCCGAACACCCCCCAAACTCCACCTCTAGAAAATACACAGGAAGGCAGTAGTCTTGGTTACATTAAGCGTGAAAATCTCGAAACACCATGTAAACAATGTTTGTTGATACTATCCCATCATCTTTGCCCTCTCGCCCCTCACCGCCCCCCCCCCCCCCCCCCCCCCCCCCCCCTCCCCCTACATGGTAATGTTGAGGAGGCAACTCACCTATAGTTTTTGAAAAATTGTTCCTGCCCCCCCTCCCCCCCCCCCTTCATCGGCTCCCCGCTCCCTCCTCCCCCCCTCAAGAGAAACCTCCCCCCCTCACGCGCCCTGCTCCCTCCTACTACAGAGGTGTGGGCCCAGCTTCCACACAGCTCCTCGAAGAAGCCACCCCACCACATGGTGCTTGGAGGAGAGGCAGATCCAACCTTAATATTTGAACTCGCCAGACTCCTACTCCCCGCCCCCCCCCTCCCTTCATTCTGCCCCCCCCCCCCCCCCCCCCCCTCTATATGCCCCCCACCCACCGGCTCCCCTTGCCCCCTCCCTCACTACAGGTGGGGCTCAGTTTCCACAGCTCCTCCAAGGCCACACCCATCCCAGCATGGTTGCTTGAGGAGGGCAGATCTACCCCCCACACCCCTTCATCTGCCCCTCCTCACTCCTTATCTGCCCTTCACTACAGTGGGGGGGCTCACTTCCACAGCTCCTCCGAGCCACACACCCCTCCATCATGGGTGCTTGAGGAGAAGCAATTCTACCCCCCCCACCCTTCCATCATCGCCCCTCCTCACCTCCTTATCTGCCCCTTCACTACAGGTGGGGCTCAGCTTCCACAGCTCCTCCGAGGCCACACCCCTCCCATCATGGGTGCTTGAGGAGAGCAGATCTACCCCCCCCACCCCTTCATCTGCCCCCTCCTCACGGGGGTCCTTATCTGCCCCTCACTACAGGTGGGGGCTCAGCCTTCCACAGCGCCTCCGAGGCACACCCCTCCCATCATGGTCTTGAGGAAGCAGAATCTACCCCCCCCGCCCTTCATCGGCCATCTGCCCCCTCCTCACCTCCTTATCTGCCCCTTCACTACAGGTGGGGCTCAGCTTCCACAGCTCCTCCGAGGCCACACCCCTCCCATCATGGGTGCTTGTGAGAGCAGATCTACCCCCCCTAACGCCCCCCCACCCCTTCACTCTGCCCCTCCTCACCTTCCTTATCTTCCCCTCCACTACAAGTTGGGCTCAGCTTCCACACTCCTCCGAGGCAACACCCTCCCATCATGGGTGCGTGAGGAAGCAGATCCAATCCTGACATCTCTAATCTGCTCACAACAACCGACAGGCAGGAGGGCGCTGCGGGGAGTGTATCACTCTGGGTATTGATGACTTGCCCGTGCTCAGAGGACGCACTGGTGGGTGGCTGGGTGTGTGGGTGTGGAAGGGAGGGCGGGCAGGAGGGAGTGGGAGGCTGGGTGGGTGGGGGGGAGGGGTGGCGGTGTGGAGGAGGGGTTTGAGGGGTTGGGGAGGGGGGACGAGGCAGGCAGGCGCTGCGGGGAGTGTGTCGCTCTGGGTATTGATGACTTGCCCCTGCTACGAGGACACACTGGTGGGTGGCTGGGTGGGGAGTGTGGGAGGGTGGTTGGGGGGGTGGTTGGGTGGTGGCTGTGGGGTGAGGAGTGTGTCACCCTGGGTATAGATGACTTGCACCTGCTACGAGGACACACTGGTGGGTGTGTGGGTGGATGGGTGTGGGAGGGTGGTTGGGTGGTGGCTGTGGGGTGGGGAGTGTGCCACCCTGGGTATTGATGACTTGGCCTGCTACCAGGACACACTGGTGGGTGTGTGGGTGGATGGGTGTGTGGATGGGTGTGGGTGGTTGGGTGGTGGCTGTGGGGTGGGGAGTGTGCCACCCTGGGTATTGATGACTTGCCCCTGCTACGAGGACGCACTGGTGGGTGGCTGGGTGGATGGGTGTGGGAGGGTGGGTTGGTGGGTGGCTGTGGGGTGGGAGTGTGCCACCCCTGGGTATTGATGACGCCCCGCTAACCAGGACACACTGGTGGGTGTTGGTTGGATGAGTGTGGGTAGTGTGGTTGGGGGGTGGTTGGGGGGTGGCTTTGGGGTGGGGAGTGGTGCCACCTGGGTATTGATGACTTTGCCCTGCAACGAGGACACACTGGTGGGTGTTTGGGTGTATTGGTTGTTTGGCTGGTTGTGTGGGTGGGTGGGTGGTGGCTGTGGGGTGGGGAGTGGTGGCCACCCTGGGTTTGATGACTTGCCTGCTCGATGACACACTGGTGGGTGTGTGGGTGATGGGTGTGTGGATGTGTGGGTGGTTGGGTGGTGCTGGTGGTGTGGGGAGTGTGCCCCTCTGGGGTAGTGATGACTTGCCCCTGCTACGAGGACGCACCGGTGGGTGGCTGGGTGGGTGGCTGGGTGGGTAGGTGTGGGAGGGTGGGCGGGAGGGATGCTGGATGGGTGGGAGGGAGGGGATTGCGGTGTAGGTGGGTGTGGAGGAGGGGTCCGAGAGGGGTGGGGTCGGGGGATAAGGCAGGTAGGCGCTGCAGGGAGTGTATCATCCCTGGGTATTGATGTCCTTCCCGGCTAACGAGGACGCACTGGTGGGGTTGGGAAGGCTGTGGGAGGGAGGGTAGGCGGGTGTGGGAGGGACGGTGTGGGGATGGGTGAGGGTGGTTGGGTGGTGGCTGTGGGGTTAGGAGTGTATTACCCTGGGTATTGATGACTCGCCCGTGCTACGAGGACGCATTCGGTAGGTGGCCTGGGTGGTGGGAGTGGTGGGTGGTTGGTGGCAGTGGGTGGGTGAGGGTGGTGTGAGGGGTGGGGGGGGGTGGGGTTATGGGTGTTTTTTTTTGATTTTTTTCTTTTCTTTTTTTTTTTTTTGTTTTCTGTTTTTGGCGGGGGGGGGGGGGGGTGGGGGGTTGTGTCTCAACTGCGGGTCTTTTGTTTTGCTGTGAGTGGGCTGTTGGTTGGTGTTGGTCGTGGTGGGGGGACAATGCAGGGCGAGCGCTGCAGGGAGTGTATCACTCTGGGTATTGATGACTTGCCCCCACTACGAGGACGCACTGGTGGGTGGCTGGGTGGGTGGGTGGGTAGGTGAGGGTGGGGAGTGTGTCACCCTGGCTATTGATGACTTACCCCTGCTACGAGGACACACTGGTGGGTGTGTGGGTGGATGGGTGTGGGTGGTTGGGTGGTGGCGGTGGGGGAGGCATGGGTGGGAAGGTGTGGGTGGGAACTTAAAGGGTGCATTTTCATCTATGCATCCTACCAAAATGCACCCTGTCAAGCCAAGCCAAACTTAAAGGGTGCACTTTCAACTATGCACCCTATCAAAAAGAACCTCTTCAAGCCAAGCCAAACTGAAAGGGTGCATTTTCAACTATGCACCCTATCAGAAAAGCACCCTTCCAAGCAAATTAAAAGGGTGCCGAAGACGCCCCCCACATAGCAGTGCAAAGCAGTTCTGAACACAAGCATCCCTCCTCCCGCAGGAATGCAACCAACCTACAACCAACCTGCCAACCTGGAACCTACAACCAACAAGCCAACCTACCTATAAACCAACCATCAACCAACCTATAACCAACCTACAACCAACCTACAACCAACCTACAACATACAACCTACAAACAACCTACAAACAACCTACGAACAACCAACCAACCAACAACCAACCTACAACCAACCTAAAACAAACCTGCCAACCTACAACCTTCAACCAACCTGCAACCAACCTGCCAACCTACATCGCTCGTCCCGCAGGAATGCAAATATATGAAGACTTCATGCTGTCCTTCAAGAACAAGTTCCAACCAACCTACAACCAACCTACAAATATCCTGCCCACCTACAACCAACCTACAACCAACCTACAACCGACCTACAACCAACCTACCAACCTACAACCAACCTACAACCAACCTGCCAACCTACAACCAACCTACAGCCAACCTGCCAACCTACAACCAACCTACAACCAACCTGCCAACCTGCCAACCTACAACCAACCTACAGCCAACCTGCCAACCTACAATCAACCTGCCAACCAACTTTCCAACCTACAACCAACCTACAACCAACCTACAACCAACCTGCCAACCTACAACCTACCTACAACCAACCAACAACCAACCTGCCAACCAACTTGCCAACCTACAACCAACCTACAACCAACCTGCCAACCTACAACCTACAACCAACCTACAACCAACCTACAACCAACCTGCCAACCTACATCCCTCATCCCGCAGGAATGCAAATATATGAGGACTTCATGCTGTCCTTCAAGAACGAGTTCCACCCCCTCCTAGGCATCCTTATCATGGAGGTCCTAGTTGGTCTAGGGCCCAACGGCGAATTGAAGTATCCCTCGCACCCCACCCTCGACGAGCGATGGACCTTCCCGGGCGTGGGAGAGTTCCAGGTACTTTTATATACAGCCCTCCTCCACCCCCACAGGCCGCCCTTCTCACCTCCCCCCCCCCCCCCCCTTCACTCCCCCCCCCCCCCCCCCTACACCACCCACCTCCCCCTCACACCCTCACTCCTCCCACAACCCCACCCACCCCATTGGACCTTGACATTCCTGGTGTGGGAGAGTTCTCAGGTAGCTTTTAAAAAACTAGCCCCTCATCCCCTCAAACACACACACCACACTGTACCCCCCCCGGTACCCCCCCCCTACCCCCCCCCCCCCCCCCCCCCCCCCCCCCCCTCAATCCCCATCCCCACCCACACCCACACCCACACCCACCCACCCCACACCTGAAGAATTCCTTTTTCCCCCTCCACCCACCCCACCCACCCACCCACCCACCCCACCCCTCCTACCCCACCCCACCCCCTCCTACCCACATTCACCCCACCCTCCCACCCACCCCACCTCACCCCCCCCCTCTCCCCACCCACCCCCCCCTCCCCCGCCTCCCTCCCACCCACCTCACCCCCTCTCCCCCACCCCCCCCACCCCCCCCCCCCCCCCCGCCCCACCCCACCCCACCATCCACCCACCCCACCCCCCCCTCCCCCCCCTCCCCCCCACCCAACCCCACCCCCTCTCACCACCCCCCCCCCCCACCCCCTCTACTCCCCCCCCACCTGTCCCTCTCTCCCGCCCCCCCCCCTACCCTCCTCGCCCCCCCCCGCCCCCCGGAGCCGCTCCCCCCCACCCCCACCCCCCCTCTCCCCCACCCCCCCCCCCCCTTCCCTCTCCTCCCCACCCCACCCCCCCTGCCGCCCCCTCTCTCCCTCCCTCCCCCCCAATCGCCTCTCCTCCCCCCCCCATCATCCCCCTCCGCCAGCCCCCCCGCCCCCCCTATTCCCAGCTTTCCCTTTTGTCCTCCTCCCGTCTTCTCTCTGCACTCCCTCACCGCCCCCCCCCTCTCCCTCCCCTCACCCCCCCCCCGGCCCCGTTGCTCCCCCCCCCCCCTCTTCTCTCCCCCCCCCCCCCCCCCCCCTCCCCCCCCACATTCCTCTCCCCCCTCACCCACCACCGCCCTCTCCACCCTCATCGCCCCTCCCCCTCCCTCCCCCCCAGCCCCCGTCCTGAACGGCCCACCACCCCCCTGCCCCGCCACACCTGTCCTCTCCCGCCCCACACGCCCCCCACCTTCTCTCCCCCCCCCCTCATCCCTCCCCCCCAGCCCCCCCGGAGCCCCCCCACCCGCTCCCCCCCCCTTCCTCTCCCCTCCCCAGGCCCGCGCGTCCCCTGCCAGACAGTAACAGGTGGGTGGATCACCCTCCGCCCCCCTGTCCTCTCCCCCCCTCCCCCCCCACCAGGTCTCTCCCCCCCCACCCTCTCCCCACCCACCCCCCCCCCTCCCCGCTCCCCCCCCCTCGCTCCCGGGGTAAAAAACGAAAACGGTCCCTCCTCCCCCCCAACTCCCAGGCTCCCCCCCACCCACGCCCTTTCCCCCACCGCACCCCTCTCCCCACCCACCCCCCCTTGCCCCCTGGCCAGTGGTTACGACCTATTCTAGCGTCGCCACCCACCAACTCTCACTCCACCCACCCCACCACCCTCTCACCCCACGCCTTTCTCCCCCCCCACCCCACCCCACCCACCCCCTCTCACCCACCTCACCCCTCTCCCACCCACCCCACCCTTGCCCTTGTCCATTGTACGACCGCTTCATGACGCCCAATCCGAAGCATGGTCCTCTTCTTCACTTATCGCCACACACACCCCCCCCTCTCACCACCCACCCCCTCTGACCCACCCCAACCCCCCCTCACCCCCTCCCACCCCCCCTCTCACCCACCCCCAACCCTCTCACCCACCCGCCCACCCACCCATCCCTTGCCCCTTTCAAGCGATTTCCGACGACCGCTTCCCTAGCGGCGCCCCCCTCCCTCGCCCCCCAACCCACCCACCACACCCAACTCCCCCCCAGCCCCACACCCTGCCCACAACACCCACCCCCTCTAATTCCTTCCGCCCCTCACCCACCCCACCCTTGCCCCTGTCCACAGCGTTTCGAGAACGCTTCATAAGCGCCGCCCCCTCCCTCCCCACCTCCCCCCCACCCACCCCCCCACCACCCCCACCCACTCCCCCCCACGCCCCACACACCTCACACACACTCTCACCCCACTCTAATTCCTTCTCCCTCACCCACCCCACCCTTGCCCCTGTCCAGTGTTACGACCGATTCATGAGCGCCACCCTGAAGGCATGTGCAGAGCAAGTGGGCCAGCCCTCTTGGGGATTAGGGGGGCCTCATGACGCAGGCAGTTACTGCATGTGGCCACACCAAACAGGTTTCTTCGATCAAACCGGAAACTGGAGTTCGGAATACGGAAAGTTCTTCTTGCATGTGAGAAGGGGATTTGTCTTATATATATATATATAAATATTATTATTATATATATACTAGTACGGTAGCCCGTGTGGCCGTTGTCCACACAGCACACATCCCCCTACCCCCAATCATAATAGGGTGCCCGTGGCTGTGTTACAGAATGGCGGCTACACATATGTCCCCACCTCCACCGCCTCTCATAAAACAGTCATCATTTTTCCCCCTTCAAATCCTGCGCATCGCTTCTGCCCCCCCCCCTCCCCCCCCCCCCCCCCCCCCCCCTCCCCCCCCCCCCCCCCCCCCCTCCCCAGCACTAACAACTACCCACACACTATCCCTCCCCATGCCCACCCCCCCCCCCCCCACCCCCCCCCCCCCACACACCCACACACAGTCCCCACTCTGCTGCCAAACCTCGACCCAGGCCATCTCAAATTTGCCTCCCCCTGTACCCGCCAACACACACCACTTCCCTGCTTCTTTCTCCGTTCCCATTATCTGATCTTCTCTCGCGCCACTTTAGCAGATGGGTTTAAAACAGAAGCGATTGTGATGTTTCCCTGAGTTCGAAATCGCCTCACGTTTGGACGTTTCGTCAGACGACGCGGAAATGCGAAGACTTTTGGAAATTGCAAAACTAACGTCTTGCGCAGTTTTCAGACTCACTTGAAAGATCGTGAATTGCGCGAGAGGCAAAGGTGCTACCTGTACTTCCTCTCGCGCCTCGATACCCTGGTTGGGCTTGCAAGCTGTTTCCCTTCCCGAACGGCCTCGCTCGGTCAACTCTGTCACGCACTCGCTACGCTCAGCGGGGGGGGGGCCCCCGAAAATAACCTTATCGTTGCAGGTGTGAGTCGTTGTGTGTGTGGTGGGGTGGGTGGGTGGGTGTGTGTGTGGTGGGGGGGGGGGGGGGGGGGGGGGGGGGGGGGAGATTTGAATAGGTCTTGCACACGGTGTCACGAGCACGCAGCAATAATTAAGTCGGACGTCGGAGTGTCAAGGGTTTGCCAGGGCTTAGATCGTGCAGAGATAACCATGAGCCGCGCCAGTGGTCCTTAGCTCGCAGCAATAATGTTCAATAGAGCCTGCAAAAGGCTGGAGATGGAAAGTGAACTACCTCATCACATCAGGCGATGTGATAGCGAATCAAGGCGAGGTGAAGCATAATGCGACGACGATTGTAAAATGCTGGAATGAAGAAAGAAGTGCGCATGCGTTGAGGCCCATGAAAGTCAAGGGCCACCGAATCATAGCCGCAGTGAAATTCTGAGCATGAGCCGCAGCAAGGCCCGCAGGTCGCTCCGTGAAGCATACACTGAAAACTATTTTCCGAGCCGCCATGCCAGCGACTGAGGGTCAGCAAATGACCACTCCGAGGAGAGGATCTCCTCACTAATTTCAATTGCAAATTCATGCATCACAGTATGGGAGGCGTTGTGGACATGAATGAGCGCGCGCGCATAGCTTGCGCATCTGATGTTTCATCGCAATTTGAAATCGCTGGACGAGCTTGGTTTAGCAGAAAGTCGGGTTGCAGCAAGTCGGTTACCTTCGCACGACCATGGCACGTGGTTACGCGATTATGACACCACCACGACCACGACCACGACCGCGACCACGACCACGACCACGACCATGATTTCTTTATATATATATATATATATGTGTGTGTGTAAGTGTGTGTTTGTGTATACATGAGTATGTGTATATATATATGTGTGTGTAGAGAGAGATAAGAAGGAATCGAGAGAGAGAGAGAAGACTCGAAGAGAGAGAGAAGGACGAGAGAGAGCATGAACTGCATGTGGCCAAACCAAACAGGTTTCCTTAAACAAACCGGGAACTGGAGTTCGAAGTACGGAAAGTTCTTCTTGCAGGTGAGAAAGGGATATATTTATATGTATTGCAGCTGATAAGGGGATATATTTATATGTATTGCAGCTGATAAGGGGATATATTTATATGTATTGCAGCTGATAAGGGGATATATTTATATGTATTGCAGCTGATAAGGGGATATATTTATATGTATTGCAGCTGATAAGGGGATATATTTATATGTATTGCAGCTGATAAGGGGATATATTCATATGTAATGCAGCTAAGAAGGTGATATTTATATGTGTATGTGTGCGTATATGTGTGTGTAAGTGTGGATGTGTGCGTATGTGTGTGTACGTGTGTATCTGTGCATATATGTGTGTATATGTGTGTATAAGTGTGTTTTTTACCATGTTTCCACCTAACCTACCGCCCCTCCTGTATCGACTTCGGTACACCAGCCGTACTGCCATATGCGCCAAACGGAGGCGCCAAACGGGTGCGCTAGGGAACCTAAGTGTCGCCCTAACATAGTGCAATTTTGGGACCGCACAACGGCGTTGCAACGTCAGGCAGCTCAATAAAACGTCGCAAAGACAGTCACCCCTCTTCTCCTACTCGCAGCAAATTTCAGACAATTTGTTTTTTTCAGTCACGTCCACCATCTCCTCCCGGTAATTTAAAGTCAACCTGCGCCCCGAGTCCACTTGACGTTTGAATTCGGCAGTCAGCCCGAAGAGACTGCCTAGTCACTGTCGAAGGGTGCACAGCCCGTTTATGTGGACGCGCGACTGGTGTACCACAAGCGGTATACGGACACACATTTCCGCAAGAACACCACGAGGGCAGCAACAAGTTCATGAGGGCAGTCAAACAAAGGTAGACACCCCGCACACCTCACACCGCACAAAAACAACCTATCTACTGGGGGGGGGCTACCTATTCCGGCAGTCCCCATCCCAGCGAATCCCTGGTCCAATTGGTCCAATCCAACACAAGGGCGGTCACGCCCTTGTTGTAAACATGTGTGTATGTGTGTAGAGGAAGAGAGACAGAGAGCAGTTACTTCGTGTGGCTACACCAAACAGTTTCTTGAATCAAACCGGAAACTAGAGTGCGGAATATGGAAAGTTCTTGTTGCAGGTGAGAAGGATCGATATGTAATGTCGTATAATGTGTGGTGTGGATGTATGTTATGTATGTATATATATATGTGTATTTAGAGAGAGAGAGAGAGAGAGAGAGAGAGAGAGAGAGAGAGGCAGAGGCAGAGGCAGAGAGCAGTTACTGCATGTGGCCACACCAAACAGTTTTCCTTACACGAACCAGGAACTGGAGTTTGGAATACGGCAAGCTCTTCTTCCAAGTGAGAATGATACTATACACACCACTGTCACTCCTCACCCATAATAGATAACCTGATCATGCACCACAGGTATTATCCTCTCCTCCCCCCCCCCCCCCCCCCCCCCCACCCACACCACACCCCCCCCACCCCCCCCCACCCGCACCCCTCACCCACACCCACACCACCACCACTCGCAGTGGCAGTCGGAGATCGCACCGCCACGCCCACACGTGGCCTGCGTGCACAGGCTCACAATGATTGACAATTACGGACGCCCCTCCCCCCCCCCCCCCCCCCCCCACACACCACACACACCACACACACAACCCACACGCCGACTTCCCCCCCACCCCCCCCCCAACCCCAAACCCATAACCTACGCCCCCCCACAACCCAGCCCTCACAGTGGATTCGAGTGCGCACGGGCCACCCCACATGTGTCGCTTGGCAGCGTGGTAACAATTATGGAACTATGACTGTGTATTCCCCCCCCCCCCCCCCCCCCCCCCACACCACACAACACCCACGCACAACACACACACCCACACCACACACACACACCACCCACACATCACACACCAACATACATACCCACATAATCCAACCCCACCCCACCCCCCATCGCACCCAACCCCCCCATCCACACACACCCATCACACACACACACCCTCGCAGTGGTATTCTGAGATCGCACCTAGCCACGCCAACAGCGTACTGGAGTCTGATCACCTACGTGGTATACCCCCACCACAACACCCCCACACCACCACACTCTTTCCGCACCACCCATCGCCACCCACCCCACCCACCTCACCCCCACCCTCGATGGGATTCTAATGTCATAGCGCCACGCCAACAGCGTGCTGGAGTCTGATCACCACTTGTTAATACACCACCACCAACAACAACAACACCACACTCTTTCCCCCACCCATCCACCCAAACCCCAACCCACCCCCACCCACCCCCCTCGCCAGTGGATTTCTGATATCTCAGGGCCCCCGCGCAACAGCGTCTGGAGTCTATCCCCAGTGTTTCATACCACCACCAACAACACAACAACCACACTCTTTCCCCCACCCCATCCACCCCCCACCCACCCCACCCACCCTCCCCACCCTCGATGTATTCTGAGATGCCTCAGGCGCCACGCCACAGCGAGTTGGGCCGAGTCTGATCCCACTTGTTAATACAACCCCCCCTACCAACCACAACCCCAACACGCCTTCCCCATCCACCCACACCCACCCCCCCTCACCCACCCTTGCAGTGGTATTCTGAGATGCTCACGCGCCACGCCAACAGCGTGTTGGAATCTGCCTGTCATGTGTTCAACGGCTGCCCCGTCCCCTTAGCCGTGCGAGTTCCTGCGGCTCACTGGTGGTACAACACGGCCTCCCATGCGCCTGAGTTGACCTCTGGGTAAGTGCTAGCTGGCTTGGTGGATTGGTGGTGATTGCAGCTCACTGGTGGTAAAGCACAAGTGTCCCATGTGCCTGAGTTGACCTCTGGGGAAGTGCTAGCTGGCTTGTTGGGTTGGTGGTGATTGCGGCTGTATTTATCAGATTGTTTGGTGATGATTGATGCTGTATTCGTCGGGTTAAATGCTTGTATGGTGGGTTGGTGGTGATTGCGGCTACACACTGAGGCCCCCAAGTCGAAGTCTGTTTTTGTGTTACCCCTGGGTGGGGGTGGGGGCCTCTATTCGGTTAAATGGTTGTATGGTGGGTTGGTGGTGATTGCGGCTACACACCGGTGGAATGGCACAAGGTACTCCCATCACCACCACCACCACCACCACCACCATCACCACCCACCACCACCACCACCCCACCCACCACCACCACCACCACAAACATCAACCACCAACCACCCACCCAAGCAACCATCCTCACTCGCCCCACCCACCCACCACACCACTACCCAACCACAATCGACCACCACCAACCACCACACCCCCACCACCACCTCTCTCTTCCCTACCCCCCCCTACCACCACATACTATCACGATCACCAGCCAACACACCCACCCGCCACTCTCCACCCCCCATCCCCCTCTTAACTGCAGCTACTACAACACGCCAGAGAGACTGGAGGGTTACCACACACACTCCCACCACCACCATCACCACCACCCACTTCCACCCCCGCTCCCCCTCTTATACTGCAGCTACTACAACAAGGGACACGCCAGAGAGACTGAGGGGTACCAACACCCACTCCCACACCACCATCACCCCCCCACCCCACTTACCCCACCACCCCCTTACAGCAGCTATTCTACAACCCGTCAAGAGACTGAGGTACCTACCCATCTTCAAGCAAGTATAGCCTCACCGATCACAACACCACCACCAATACCACCACATCCCCAACCCACACCCACCACCTCTACCTCTCACAGCACCAACCCACCCCCACCCAAGCCCTCACCACCAAACAACCCCCCCACCCCCCATCACCCACCCCCCCCCCCCCCCCACCCCCCTCAGCAGTACTACACACGACAAGAGAGAGGGGTACCTACCCATCTTCAAAGTACTGATCCTCACACTCACACCCCACCACCATTCCACCACATCACCACCCACCCACCACCACCCACCCCCCCCCAGCGCTCACACCACCCCACCCCCACCCCCCTCAACCCCCCCACCCTCCCGTACTGCACTACTACAACACGTCAGAGAGACTGAGGGGTACCTACCCATCTTCAAGTACTAGCCTCACACTCACACCACCACCATTACCACCACCATCACCACCCACCCATCACCTCCAGCACAACCACACCCCACCACCACCCACCACCCCGCCCTCACCACACCCCCCCCCCCCCCCCATCACCCCCCCCCCCCACCCACACCCCCCCCCTCACTTGCAGTTACTATACACGTCGAGAGAGAGGTACCTACCATCTCAGATAGCCAGCCATGGTGTGACCTGCTACCTAAGGCTAGCAGATAAGAGGCAGTACGATCAGTCAAATCAGGTGAGCAGGGGTGTTGGTGTGACCTGCTACCTAAGGCTAGCAGATAAGAGGCAGTACGATCAGTCAAATTAGGTGAGCAGGGGTGTTGGTGTGACCTGCTACCTAAGGCTAGCAGACAAGAGGCAATACGATCAGTCAAATCAGGTGAGCAGGGGTGTTGGTTTGTGGTTGGGTGTTGGCGTGTGCGTTGGTTAGTGCTTTTTGGGTGTTGGTGTGTGGGTAAGTCTAGATGTTCAGGTGTGAGAGGGTGGGTGCATGTTGGTGTGTGGGTTTTGGCTGTTGGTGTGACCTGCTACCAGGGGCTGGCAGTCAAATCAGGTGAGAAGGGGTGTTGGTGTGTGGGTGTGGGTGTACTTGTTTGCGTGTGAGTGTTGAGGAGGGGTCTTGGTGTGTGCGTGTGTGGTGGTTGGTATTAGGGGGGGGGGGGGGGGGGGGGGGGGGCGTAATGCTACTAGTGCTGGCAAGATACTAGATAACAGGCAATACGATCAGTAAAATCAGGTGAGCAGGTGTTGGTGTGTGTGTACTTGTTTGCGTGTGGTTGTTGAGGAGGGGTCTTGGTGTGTGTGTGTGGTAGTTGAGGAGGTGTGTGTGCGCGTGGTTTGGTGAGTAGGAGGTGTGTGTGTGTTTGTTGGTTTGACCTGCTACCAGCGGCTGGAAGATAGGAGGCACTACGGACAGCCTAATCAGGTGAGTTTTTGGTGTGTGTGTGTGTGGTTGAGTGTGTGTGTGTGTTGTGGTGGGGGGGTGGGGGGGACACACACATAACAACTTGGTGTGTGTGTGTGTGGTTGGGTGTTGGTGGGTGGGTGGGTGTTGGTGGTTGGGTGTTGGTGGGTGGGTGGGTGTAAGTGGCTGGGTGGGTGTTACACTACGATCACTGGAATCAGGTGAGGAGGGGTCTTGATATGTGTGTTGGTGTTTGGTTGTTGGATGTTGTTGGGTGTGGGTTATTCTGGATGTTTAGGAGGTGTGTGTGTGTGTTTGTGTGTGTGTATGTGTGTGTATGTGTATGTGTGTGTGTGTGTGTGTGTGTGGTACTGTGTTTGTTGGCTATTGACGTGACCTGCTGCCAAGGGCTGGCAGACATCCAAGTGTCCCTCTCTCGCACCACCACCACCACCTCAACCACCAACACCAACACCAACACCATCACCACCAACACCTCAACCACCAACACCACCAACACCACCACCTCAACCACCAACACCACCAACACCACCACCATCACCCCACCACCCCAACACCACACAACACCAAAACCATCCCCCACCACCCAACCACCGTCACCACCACCCCCCCCACCAACCCTCACCGAGGGACCAGCACCACCCCCACCGCAACCACCAACCCCCACCATCACCACCACCACCACCACCAACCATCGTCACCACAACCACCACCGACCATAACCAATCAACCACCACCACCACAGCACCAATCACCACCACCACCACCAACCAGTCAACCACCACCACCCACCCACTATCGCCACCACCAACCACACACCTCACACCACCACCACCACCACCACCATCACCACCACCACCTCAACCACCACCACCCTACCATCACCACCTGACCACCACCAGGACCTCCACCACCACCACCACCACCACCACCACCACCACTCACCTCAACCACCACCACCACCACACCACCACCACCCAACACCACAACCACCACCTCAAACCCCACCACCACCACCACCACCATCCCCACCACCAACACCAACTAACCACCAACATCCAACCACCACCACCACCACCATCACCACCACCACACCACCGTCCAACCACCACCACCAACCACCACCACCGTGCCAGTGGCCATCACCACACCACCACAACCAACCACCGGTCGGTCACCCCACCACCTCAACCACCCCCAACCATTCACCACCACCACCACACCCTCACCACCAACCATCACCACCACTCACCACACCTCCTCTCTCCGACACCACCACCACCGACCCACCACCGCCCCATCACCATCACCATCACCACCACCACCACCACCTCACCACCGCTGTCCCGACCAACCAACACCACCATCCAACCAGGCTTTCTGCACTTCTACAGCTCCTTTCTCTCCCACTCACCGCCACCGGGCACATACCATCACCACCACCTTCAAAACACCCTGCCAACTCAAACACCACCACCCCACCACCGGTTTTTCTGGCGACCCTGACAGCTCCCTTCTCTCCCACCACCACTGTCAACACCACCACCACCCTCTGCTCAAAGTACTCAAGCACCGACCTAAAACAACAATAAAACACCGCCGCCCACCACCACCGCCGCCTCATCACCCCCACCTCCACTCACCACCCTCCTTCCACACACCGCCCTCCCGTGCGCGCGCACCGTCCGCCTCCTCCACCACGTGGGGGGGACCACCGGTCCACCACCACCACCACCGCCGTGATGGTCCGCCCGCGTCTGCGGGCTCGGCCCCCCCCTCCCCCCCCCCCACCGGGGTGGGGGCCCCCCCCACCCCCCCCCCCCCCCCCCCCCCCCCCCCCCCCCCGCTCAATCACCACCCACCACCTACAACAAACGCCGCCTCAATTGGGTCAGAGGACGGTCACCTACACACCAAAAAACCACCACCAACCACCACACCAGGTTTTTTTTCTTTCCGTTCTGGCCGACCACTGAACAACGCTCTTTTCTCCCATCACCACCGCCACCATTCACCCCACCTCAACCCGAGCAACACCGCTACTCACCACTAAGCACTCCAACTCCACCGACCCACTCAACCCACCCACCCACCCCTTACTCCTTCCCCCCCCCCCCCACCACCACCTCCCCTACCCACCACCACCACCAGGCTTCCTGTTACCCGGACAATCTTTTTTCTCTATCTCCCTCTCCTCCCCCACTAGGTGGGGGGCACTTCCCCCACCCCACCATCACCACCACCACCACCAATCATTCCACCCACCACCACCCCAACACCACCCCATCACTCCCTCCCACCACACCAAAACCACCACACTCAACTACCCACTAGGGGGCACCACTTTCACCGCCACCACCACCATCACTGGCCCTCCCCACCGGTCTCCACCCCGGCCCGCCAACCTCTCTCAAAAACACTTTTCCAGCAGCACCCCCAACTCACCCCACCCCACTTTACTACTTCTTTCCACCCACCCACCCACCCACCACCGACCACTGGGACCCACTGCCACCTGGAGCACCAAGGCTTTTCTGCGACCCTGAACAATCCTTCCTCCTCAACAGCACCCAGTCCGCCGCTGCACTCGTGTAAGCCGTCGCCTTCGAAAACGTGGATGCCCGCACTTACTCCTCCTCCCCCCCCCCCCGCACCCCCCCTCCCACAGGACCCCCACACCCACACCCAAACACCACAAACTCCTTCCACCCACACCTCTCACTGTCCCTCTCTCCCACCACCACGTGGGTGTGCATGTTGTGGGTGGGCTTTTCTGCGACCCGGAACAATCTTTGGCTCCTCCACCACACACTCGCCGCTAAGCACTCGGTGTCCGCGCTCGTGGAGTCGCCTTCGAAAACATGATGCCCGGCACTTACTCCTCCTCCCCCCCCCCCCCCCCCACCCCCCTCCCCCACAACACACCACAACACACACAAAACACACACAACTCCTTCCACCCAACCTCTCACTGTCCCTCTCATCCACCCACCCCCAAGGCTTCTCCGCGACCCCGACACTCCTCCAACAGCGCACAGTCGCCGCTGGCCACTCGGCGTCGCTTTGTCCAGCCTTTTGAAAACGTGATGGCCCGCATACCCATGAGGATGCACTCAACAGATGGCTAGTTGCGCATGCACCTATCAACAGCGCCACCCAATCAGGGGGTGGCGTGGTCGAGCGGCAGCTGGTGAGGGTTAGGGTTTAAGCTTTAAGGAATTTGAGGAGGCCGTCCCGAGAATACTGGGCTAACCAGACTACACAAAGGCATAACAAGCACTCAAACAGACTAAACATAGGCTACACATAACTACATAAGCTAACACAGACTCAACCATCGGCTAGGCGCCAGCAACGACACATGAGCTACACAGACTAAACATACTCTGCAACATAGGCTATACATGCCACAACATATGCTAGACCGGCAACCACAATATGCCCTAACAGACAATCACGTATGTGTGGAATATTACAAGGTGTCGCAGGGTCAAAGCCAATAGGCTAAGGACTTTGCCCACCGTATAGGAAGGGCCTGGTGGGGTAAAAGAAAGCACTAAGGAGCTGATACGGGCGCCAAACATCGTTTAACCGCGGGGCGGGTGGGTCCCTGAGCAGGTACAACATTTTTGTCACTCGGATCATGCGCTTCAAGCGCACAGACGTCAAAAGTGGTCAGCGCTGTGGGGGGTTTGGTAGAGGGCAAAAAACGCAAAAACTGCGCGCTGCGCCCACAGGGGATTGAAAAAACTGTGAGAAACGCGCAGTGGGGCTCAAAAAACGTGCGCAAAATCGCGCTGGCCCGGGGGGGGGGGAGCGCACCGCTATGTAGTACCCTGGTTCCTAGTCAATGCTTAGTATACCGGTGTGGGGTGGCGCTTGGCAATCGTGACTATTTGTTTTTTTAGTCTACCTTAATCAAAGCCCCCTCAACAATAGAAGCCATCACCTTAACGCGCCAACCAATCAGGGCATCGATGGGCTGGTCAGCTGGTGGAAGCTACCCACGCCCACAACCACCACACACACGTGCCGCGGTACACCACACACACCTCCTCACCAGACCAACTATGCCATCAAGCATGGCATCGGCTTCAGCTGGGTGAGCTACCATTAGTATGGGACGCAATATGTATGTTACATAATTCCAGGGGTAGCCAAATAGGGGGGTAAAGGCACTGCCCACTGTTAGGAATAGTTAATCTACCAAGAAAAGCACTAATGAAACTGGAACCCCAAACAATGTTTAAACCGCCGGGGGCCCTGAGTTTAATGTTACAGTGATCATTTCATTCTACCAATTGAGATAAATTGAATAGCTTTCATCACTTGACTTATGCGTCTGTCCCTGGTGGCAGAAAAATAGCAAAAAGAAGAAAAGAAAAAACACTACAGTTGGGCAATATGATGTCATATGACGCCATGTCATCATACGATATCATATGATGCCGGCAGTCTGGCCGGACCTAAGCATTACCATTTATATAACATGGATCATATGTGTCAATTTCGCTGGGAGCTCGTAATGTGTTTTTTGCCCAGTCTGGGCTGATTGGGCGGGTGGCTTAGCCCAGCAGGCTAAACAGATTAAGTCGAACCTGCTATACACCCCCACCCCCGTCTCCCCACCACTCCCTGTCTTTCCCTCCATGTCTACCTCTCCCCCCCACGGGGGGGGGGGGGGGGGGGGGCCCCACCTCACCCACGCACAGGGGCGACACACACGCCTCACCAATACCCCCCCCTCCCGCGGCCGGTTCGCCCCCCTCAGGCCCACTTCCTGTCCCCAGCCTTCCTGTCCAAGGTCTCAACCATCATCCTCACCCCGGCCTCCCCCCACCCCCACATACCCCCCACCCCTGCGCCTCAGCCTGTGTAATGGGCCCCCCGCGGGGGTGCCCCTCATGGAGGCCCGCTCGGCTCTTGTTCCCTTCCCGTCAATATCCCAGGTCAATGTTCAACCGGGGCCCCCCCCCCCCCCCCCCCTCTCTAAAACGCCTCCCTATACCCCCCCCCCCCCCTCCCCCTGCGCCCCCTCTACCCTCACACCTAATACCCCCCCCCTCCCCTCCCCCTAATGCTGCACTCACTGTCCTCCCATCCGATCATCCAAGGTCATGTTCCAACGGTGCCTCCCCCCCCTGTGCGGCTAAACCCCTCACTTAATACCCCCCACCCCCCCCCCCCCCGCTCCTCTCTCCTCACCTATACACAATCCCCCCCAACCCCCCCCCCCCCCTCTACCCTCACCTAATACCCCCCCCCCCCCCGCCCCCGCGGCCAGGCCCTCCGGTCTCTACGCCTCATCCTAATACCCCCCCCCCCCTCTACTGCCCTCACCTATAGCCCCGTCCGCGGATGCCGCGCCCCCTGCTGTCACCCTCACCTACTACCTACCCCCCCCCCCTCTACCCTCAACCTACCATACCCCCCCCGCGCCCTCTTACGCCTTCACCTAATACCCCCCACCCCGGGGCCCCCCCTCTAAGGGCCCGTCTCGCGTAAATAACCCCCCCCCCCCCCCCCCCCAACATCCCTCCTAAGACGCTCCACCTAATACCAACCCCCCACCCCTCTAGGCGCCTCACCTAATACCCCCCCCTCCCCCCCTCTACGCCTCACCTAAACCCCCCCCCCCCCCCCCCCCCCCCCGCGTCCTCCCCCGTTTCCACTTAGTTAATCGCACTCACTGTCTTCCTGTTTCTGATCTCCGTCATGTTAACCTCCCACCACCACACACACCAACCCACTGGAAGCCTCATCTATACCTTTATCCTGCTCCCTCACCGCCTCTGCCCATATCCGCCATCCCCAAAACCTCCCCTTTCCCGATGTCCGAGTCATGGTGGGTGTGTTCAACCTCACCCCTCCCCCCCCCCACCCTCCACCAACCAACCAACCAACACCACCATCCCCACTCGCCCCTGTCCGAGGTCCGAGGTCATGTGCAACCTCCCCATCTCCCCCCCACCCCCCCCCAAACCAACCATCCAACCAACCAAACCATCCCCCGTCCCTTTCCCCGATGTTCCGAAGCGTCATGTTTTTCAACCTCCCCCCCCACCAACCAACCACCCACCAACCACCCACACCACATAAAGGGGATAAACGCTTAGAAAACACTATTCCCCCCACCCCTCACCCCCTAAGGCGCACTCACTGTCCTCCATCCGATGGTCCAAGATCATGTTTCCCCCCCCACCCCACCCCACCCCACCCCCACCTCACCTAATACTGACCGTTTCCCCCCCTCTCACTCCTCCCCTCCCCACTCGGGGGCCCTGTTTTTTACGATGCGGGGTCCATGTTTCCCCTCCCCACCCCCCCACCCCTTCAGCACACTCCCTGGGTCTTCCAGCCCCAATGTCCAAGGTACATGTCGAGAGGGGGGGACCTTCCCCCCCCCCCCCCCCCATAACGCCTCAACCTTATAGCCCCCCCCCCCCCCCCCACCATACACCTCAACCAGTATAGCCTCCCCTCCCCCCTCATGCAACATACCCTGTCCGTCCAGGGGCCGATGCCCGGGTCATGTTTCCAAGCCCCCCTCCCCCCCCCCCCCCCCCCCCCCCACCCCCCTCCCCGCCTCATCACACTTCCCTGTCCTATCCCCCAGCCATGCCCAATGTCCTTGTTTCGACCTCCCCCCCCACCCTCTAAAGTCTCCTCACCTTCAGAGCCCCCCACCCGCACCCGCTCCCCCGCCTGTAGGCCACACTCCCTGTCCTTCCATCCAGCCATGTCCAAGGTCCATCTTCGAACCGTAACCCCCCACCTCCATACCCTCACCTTATACCTTTCCTCCCCCCATTCCTCCCTCTCCCCCCAGCCCGACGTCCCTGTCCGATTTCCCCCAAGGTTCATGTTTAATTCCCCCCCCCCCCCCCACACAACACACACACAGACCCACTCCCTGATCCTCCAGCCGTGCTCCAAGGTCCATTGTAAAAAAAACGTCACCCCAACCCCCTACACCTTATCTAATACTTTCCAGATCCCCCCCCCCCCACCCCAATGCCCCTCACACTCAATTCCCCCCCTCCCCCCTCACCCTCACCCCTCAAGCACTCTTCCCTGCCTATCCGGCGATGTCCAAGTCCATGTTCGACCTCCCCCCAACCCTCTACTTAAAAACGCCCCCACTACTATCCCCCCCCCCCCCTCCCCCATACCCCTCCCTATATCCCCCTCCCCCCTCAGCACCATACCCTGTCCGTCCAGCCAATGTTCCTAGGTCATGTTTCCACCCCCTCCCCCTCAAGGCAAACACTCCCTGTCCTCCAAGCCCATGTCCTAGGTCCCTTGTTCGACCCTCCACCCTCCCACCCCCTCTACGCCTCACCTTATAATCCCCCCCCCCCCCCCCCCCCACCCCCACCCTCAGCACACTCCCTGTCCCTTCCAGCCAAATGTCCCTAGGGTCTTGTTCCGAACCATCCACCCCCCCGTCTACGCCTCACCTTATAGCCCCCCCCCCCCCCCCCCCCCCCCCCCCTCCCCCCTCAAGGCACCTCCCTGTCCTTCCAGCAATATCCCTAGGTCTTGTTCGACCTCCCCCCCCCACCCCTCTCTACGCCTCACCTCTAAGCCCCCCCCCCTCCCCCCCTCATGCATACTCCCGGTTCCGTCCACCAATGTCCCAAGGTCTATGTTCGACCTCCCCCCCCCCCTACTACGCCTCACCTATAACCCCCAGACCCCCCCCCCCCCAGCACACTCCCTGTCCCTTCCAGCCATTTCCCCTATGTCTTGTTGTTCGACCTCCCCCACCCCTCCTCTAACGCTCACCTTATAGCCCTAGCCCCCCCCCCCCCCCCCCACCCCACCCCCCCCCATTCCCCCCTCAGCACACTCCCCTGTCCCTTCACATGCAATGTCATGTCTTTGTTCGAACCATCCCCCCCCACCGTCATACACTCCTCACCTTATAGCCCCCCCCCCCTCCCCCCTCAGGCACACTCCCTGTCCCCCTTCCAGCCATGTCCTAGGTCTTTTTTCTACCCGACACCCCCCCCCTCCCCCTCTTTACGCCTCACCTCATATCCCCCCCCCCCACCCCCCCCCCCCCCCCCTCCCCCCCTCAGCCACTCTCCCTGTCCTTCCAGCCCCATGTCCTAGTCGTTAGGTCGAACTTCCCCCCCCCCCTCTACTTCTTAAACGCCTCAACCTATAATCCCCCCCCCCCCCCCACCCTCCCATACGCCTCACTCAACCGTATAACCCCCCCCCCGCCGGCCCCCCATCCCCTCTCCCCCACCCCATAATTCCTCACCATTATATCCCGAATTCCCCCCCCCCCCCCCCCCCCACCGGATCCCATAATACGCCTCACCTGGTCGTCATAACCCCCCCCCCCCCCCCCCCATAAGTGTGGGAATGCCTCACACCTTATATCCCCCGGGCCCCCCCCCCCCCTCCCATACGCCCTCACCGTAGCCCCCCCCCACCATCTCCCCCCCCCCCCAGCTCTCCCCCCCCGCCCCCCAATACGCCTCACCTTGTAATCCCCACCCCCCCCCACCCCCTCCCATAAGGGTACTCTCACCGTATACCCCCCCACCCCTCTCCCCCCGGCCCCACTCCGTCCTACCAGCCGTATGTCCAAGGTCATGTGTTCAACCTTCCCCGGCCGGGGGTGCCCGGGCCGGTGGTCCGAAAGGCGGGGGACGCCCCTCACCTTTAACCCCCCCCCCCCCTCTCCCCCCAGGCCCACTCCCTATCCTACCAGCCTCATGTCCACCGTCATGTACGACCCCCCAACAGGCGTGCCTTCCAGTCCTTCTTACGCCGCTTCCCGCCGCCAGCTTTTGACTACATGGTCAACTGTTCGTGCCATCGCAAAAATCCACACACCACACACACACCACACACACGCCTCAGGGCCCTAATACCCCCCACCCCACCCCCACCCCCCCAGCGGGGCGGGGACCCACGCACCCCCTCTCCCCCCATCCCTCCTTTCCAGCCCATGTCTGACCCCCCCCCCCCCCCCCCCCCATACACACCCCTCCACCCCCCCCCGTGGGGCCCTCCCCCCCCCCCGGCTGACCCCCCACACAAACAACCCCCACCCCACGGGGCGCGCGGCGACACAACACACACACAGTGCCTCACCTTCTTCAACCCCGTACCGGCCCTCGTCCCCCAGGCCCAACTCCCTGTCTTTCTCCTATGTCCACGTCATGTTCGTAAGCCCCCACACAAAACAACCCCCCCCCATGGCGTGCCCTTCAATAGTTCCTTCTACGCCGCTTCTCTCGCCAAGCGGCGTCGATTCCCGTCCCCTGTCCTGCTCGCAAAATGGTTTCGGTTCAATCCATGGACCTGACACCGGAGAAAGAAGAAAGCAGGGGCAGGGAGGTGACAAAAGGGACAAGGTGCAGCCTTACCAGCAGCAGCAGTAGAGCGGCCTTTGCAAAGTGACCAGGCTGATTGCTCTTGCCAGATAGCTACCACAAATAGCGCCAACAACCAAGAAAAACAAAAAAGAATGCAGCTGTAGGACTGGGAGCGGCAGCAGTAACGCCCCTTGACGACAGTGACGCAGGGCTGATTGGCCCTTGGGGAACCACTAGTGGACCAGCGCAGCATTATACCAGCAGCAGCATAGAGGTGGGAGCAGCCTTTGCCAGTGACCACAGTCCAGCCATCCCAAATATGACCAGGGGTGTTACGTGGGGCCAAGAACCAACGCAAGCAACATCAAGCATCACACGGGCAGCCTATGCCTAATAGCGCATGGGGGGGGGGAATGGTATGCTCGGGGTAGGGGAACAGCAGCCAGTAGCAGCAGCAGCAGCAGAGCGGCCTTTGCGAAGTGAACATCAAGAGGCAAGCCTATGCAATGCTGCAGGGGGGGTGGTTACTACTTGGGGACATAACCAGCGGAGCAGTAGCAAAGCAGCCACTATCAGACACGCCTTTAGCAAGTGACCAAGCCTTGAGTGCTTCAAGCACTGGTAAAGCCCTCCTAGGTGCCAATCACATGCCATGATGAAGGCAGCAAGGGCAAGGAGGGGCTGATGAAAACATATAGCAGCAGCAGCATAAAGGGTTCTGTCCAATCCTTGGATGTGGCGGACATGTCGGATGAAGAAGGCAGCAAGGGCAAGGAGGGGCTGATGAATACATACAGCAGCAGAGCAGCAGCGTAAATGGTTCTGTCCGATCCCTGGATGTGGCCGTCATGGAGGAGGAAGAAGGCAGCAAGGGCGAGGAGGGGCTGATGAATACATACAGCAGCAGAGCAGCAGCGTAAATGGTTCTGTTCAACCCCTGGATGTGGCCGTCATGGAGGAGAAAGAAGGCAGCAAGGGCAGGGGGATGTTGAGTAGTTCATGCAGCAGCAGAAGAAGAATTTGTTTTTTATATACGCCCTCGGGCGTGTAACCATTGCAGACTGCAATTTGTGGAGGATGAGGAGAAGGAGATATTTAATATGGTTCTATACGCCCTCTTCCATCTAACCATCTGCACACTGCAATTTGGGAAGACGTGCAGAAGGAGCTTTTTTTATGGTTCTACACGCCCTCGAGCGTCTAACTGTCTGAAGACTACAATTCGTGGAGGGCGTGCAGAAAGACATTTTGCATAGTTCTATGCGCCCTCGGGCGTCTTACTGTCTGAAGACTATATTTCTTGGAGGGCGTGCAGAAGGAGAAGATTTGGGGGGCTGAAAACGTCTTCGGGCGTCTAACCATCAGCAGACTGCAATTCGTAGGAGACGTGCAGAAAGAGCCATTTGTATGGTTCTGTATGGGAGGGCGTGCAGGAGGATATTTCGTGCTAGGAGACGTGCAGGAGGAGCTTTTTGTATGGTTCGGTATGCCCTCCGGCGTCTCACTGTCTGAAGACTACAATTCGTGGAGGGCTCGAAGAAGGATAATATTTTCTATGGTTATAGATGCCCCTGGGCGTCAAACTGTCTGCTGACTATATTTCGTGGTGGGCGTGCGGAAGGAGGAGATTTTTTCGGCAATAAACGTCGCCGGGCGTCTAACCATCTGCAGACTACAATTTGTGGAGGACGTCAAGGAGGAGATTATTTTTTATGCTTATATACGCCCTCGGGCGACTAACCGTCTGCTAACTGCAATTCATTGAGGACGTAGAAGGAGCATATTTTGTATGGCTCTATACGCCCTTGGGTGTCTAACCATCTGCAGACTAAAATTTGTGGAGGACGTGCAGAAGGATATTTTTTAATGGTTATCTACGCCCTCGTGCATCTAATCGTCAGCAAACAACAATTCGTTGAGGGTGTGAAGAAGGAGGATATTTGTTTATGGTTATATAGTTCTCGTGTTTCAATCTATCTGCGGACTGCAATTGGTGGAGGGCGTGACGGATGAGAATACTTGTGTATGGTTATATAAGCCCTCGGGCGCTTTACTGTCTAGTGGTGGCCGAGTTTTTTTTTATTTGTGAAAGGACTTCCACCCCAGGAGGTGGGTCTCCCGACACAAACCAGCGACCCGGAGGAGTCTGTTCGAATGTGCAAATTAGGCGCACCAAAGTTGACCAAAGTTGACAGATATTTTTCACTTTCTCTGTCCTTTTTTATTTCAAGCGGTTCAGAAATATTTTCATTTGTATTGTACAACATAGAAACACCTGATGATCTCATCCCAAATGAGGACCACTTTTTCACGGCGTGTAAATGAGGACCCTTTTTCCCAAGGAGAAATCCCTCTAAATAAATTACTATGGAAACGTATTATATTAGACCTATGCATGCTGTGATATATTAGCTTTCCTTTTCCGCTACGAGCAGCAGCTTTTAGGCAGCTACTATACAACTTGAGAGTGCTTGTAGGAAGAGATTAGTTCAAGTGTATTTTGATTATAATGTTGTTATTTTCATTGATAATGTCACTGCCAAAGATGGCGAGCAGCAAGGCTGGAACCATGTAACCAAGTTCAAACGGTGACTATAGCTGGCTCCGGCTTACGCTATGGTGTCCTTAACTTCACCTCCTGTGAGTGAATGTATTGCACGGATGTAACAACTTCTATTTCAATTTAACCAAGTTCAAGTACTTGTGAGTGTGGTTGTTTTTATACCGCCCATGCTTATGCTTACCATGCGGTTGTCTGGGGTTCAATTCATCAGTGCTTTTTCGTTATAGCCCCCCCCTAGCCATGGTTGACAAGTTCCTTAAGCCTATTTGGTCTACCCCTGGACTGTAACAACATACATAACGGTGAGCAGCCTGAGGCTAATAGACTATAAAGTCATCCCTTCAATTGTACTAATGCTGGACAGACACATGATCAGGGTTGTTCAGGACGCTGCGAACTCCGTCGCAGATCGAAGGGTCCGTTGCGTTGCAGGATGCTATGTGGGGAGGGTCCGTTAACCGGAAGGAAGGGTCCGTTGTGTTGCAGGACGCAGGCTATAAATTTGGTTGCGTCTCAGGCAGCACAGCCGGGCGTCCTCCTGAAGTACCCTGGCTGGTGGACCATGAACTCATCCATTCAATTTAACTAGTGCTGCTCTGATGTGTGACAGCTACCAATTTGAATACAAGCAGCGCCAGGACAAAAATTATGTCCTTTTTGCAGCAAAAAAAGCACAGCCCTGTGTGCTCAAAGCACGGCCATGCATGCCCGCAGCACAGCACAGCACACCCCGAGCTCCACACAACTGCCCCACCTGCCCCCCCCACCCCCACCCCCACGCATAGAACTGCCAAACCCGCTCCGTGCAGCTGCCACACCTGCCCCTGCCCCACCACATCCGCTCAGCTGCCATGCATGCCCCCCAGCCTTAGGGCAGTAGCCATACATACCCACCGCCCTAAGCTAAGGCACTGCCCACGCATCCCCATGCACCAGGGATTTGTCCTCGCTTCATATTGATCGCAACCTGAGACTCCGTTTTTGTCCAAATTGTCGCTATATGAGACCCAATTTGGGATCCCAGCTCTCAGACCCAAATCGCTACCCAGAACCCGAATCGACACGGCTACCCGACCAGTCCCGACCAGACCACTGGCCACGCATCCCCATGCAGGCATGCACCTTTGCCACTTTTCCTCTTCGTGGCTACTGGCTATTGAACCGAGATTGCGATTCCCCTCTGCAAACGGTTGCAAATTTGAGGGGTCATCAGCACCCTTTTCCGCACCCCAACGGCACCCTTCTTCCCATAATCAGACCCCGAAAGGATGCTTTCTGGGCTTGCAGGGTACAATCGAGGTGCGGAACGGGGTGCCGAAAGTCCGCACACTTCTTTGGAGGTGCCGAACTGGGCTCGGAGGGTCGTTAAGCGGCTGCCGACCATGCATGCATGTGAGGTATACCTCATCACTGGTCCCGCTCGCACGGTTCACCATGGCCTGCCTTGAGGTGACTTTGGCGGGTCCTTGGCTTGAATGACAGGTGTTTACCGCAGGTTTAAGAGGGTTCAAATTTCGAAGCGCGCGTCAGCAGCGATTGGTTCAAAGGATCGATTAATTGCACAATTGTGAATGTGCTGGGGGGAATTGCCTGGACTTTGGTGTACATCAGCGCATCCTGTGGCATCTGCATGCTCAGGTGTGCAGACACCACGCAGGTAGCTGTTTTTGAAGTCCAAGGGGAAGACCATAGGGAAAACGTTGAAACTGCAGGGGAAACGTTGAAACCAGGGGGAAAACGCACCCTACATGTGTGATGCGTTTTTCCGATACGCCCACCACCTACGCACCACCTTCGCACCTACGGGAAAACAAAAACCTTATCCGCGACTTTCGTTCGCAACGCGTGTTAGTTTGTGTATGAGTGACTACTAATATGATCATGGCGGGTGCCGGGTCTTTTCCGATAACTTCATTTTACCCCCAAAAACCAGTAGGGGTCTTTCCGATAGTCCCTCCGCACGAATTATATCTCGGGGGATGTCCGATAGATTTCCCCGTGCGATACCGTGGTAGTACCGTGGGCGGCTTGTACCGTGGGCGGGTGCAGTACCGTGATTTTTGATCAACAATTCGCCTAAGATTCGGGAGCTGACGCGAATAGATAAGAAAAATAATGATCACCCTTAGGCTAATGGATGCGAAGCATCTATCGAAATAATGACTCACGTGGTTCGGCCTGTCGGGAGGCTACACAACAATCTGAGCGGAGTCTGTGACAGCGCGGCTGAGAGGAAGTAAAGAGGGAGTTGCGTCAGCTCCGTCACGTGGTGATGACACACGCTTTGCGTATGAGACTGAAGGCGAATCGCGACATACTTCATTAAACTTTGTTACACTTTTCTACTCTGCGCATAGGAGGCGACTGTCTGCCGGTTACTGTTCCGCCCCCGCTACTCGCAGGAGGAGGAATGGAGGATCCTGGTTACTCGGCAAACCGTTTGGGCTTTCGCACGGTTCTTTTTGCTTTTGGTTCGTCCTTCTTATCAATAGCAGTAACAATCTCGTCATAGGAATTAAATGCCTTTGACCTTTGCATCCTTCTGATTTGATTGTCTTCTTTTTCTGGCTCCAGTCTATCTTTCACGTTTGTAACAACGTTCAATTCGCTTGGTCTATACAGACGTTTGACTCCTCTCAGCTTGAATCTGTATGCTATGTGTTCTTCAATGGTGTAAATCTCTGTAGAAAATCTGGCCTTCTCCTTTTCAAAGGTCTTCTTCTGTAACATTACACGCACTCTGTCTCCTACTTTCAGGGTCACTTTGTCATTCATCTTTTGATTTTTTTTTAATTGAGCTTCATATAGCTTTTGAGAATAATCGAGATCGTCATACACCTCGTTGGGCGAAGCATCTTTCAACCCAGAATGAGGGGAGCCGTTATACAGCTCCACAATTTCACCAAGTGCGTCTACCCATTTTTTAGTCTTGTTCTCTAGTGAGTATTTCTTTATCAGACCCTTCAGTGTCCTTGTAAATCTGTCAACGATCCCCAGTTTGTTCCCCATAGGAGTAATGTGGTCTTCTTTTGCAACGTCCGTATATACCTTTATATTTAGTTATTTATTGAAAGACTCAAATATTGAAGATGCAAAAAAACTATCTCCTGATATACTATCGATATTTTCGTCTACATCGCCTATAAATTCCTGATAGGCATCTAAAACGTCATCCATCTTACCGCTTTTCAGCGGGTAGCAATAAGCTTTGCGAGAAATGATATCAATACACATAAGAATTTGATTGATGTTGTTATTTATCCTCTTGCTCGACAATGGCATAATTGCCACATCAATCTGGAATGATCTGGGTTTTGCAGTGATCTTGAATTTGAATTTGGTATTTTGTGGTTTTTGATATATTTGTGTTAGCTCTCGTGGATTGAAGTAATCTTCAATATCTCGTTTGGTAATCCCGTCGTCTTTTAATCTAGTAAATAGCTTTGCCTTGGACAGCAATTTTAGATTTGGATTAGCTTTCAAAATGGATTCAAGATTCATTATATATATTATGAATGTTTATGGAGGGGGAGGATCAATCAGTCTTTTTTTGGTTCGCTCTGTTGCAGTTCAAACAACACAGATGGCAATTCGATTTGATATGATTCAGGGTGTTGTCCTCTCTGTCTACAGTACATTGGGTTTTTGAATGTTTTTCTACTCCCATGTATTGTTGGCATTTCCTGCAAATTCTATTATTTTCCTTTTTGTAACGCTCTATGCACCAATCAACAGTGATGTAATTTTTGCAAGGCATGGAGTTCTTGTCTCGTTTCCTGTCTTGTTTCTTGTAGCCGCAAATCTTCCCGTTGAAGAACTCGATCAAGTTCAATTCCTTCAAGTCAAAGTCCAAGAAATACACGTCAGCTAGCCTGACACACCTTGAGACAGCAAAGTAGGCCCAGCGGATGTCTGTTATAATGCTCATGTCGCAAATGACAAATTTCTCATCAATACAAGCACCTTGTTCTGAATGGCAAGTGTTAGCGTGTGATAGTTTGAAATGTTCGACAATCATGTCATGGGGGATATCGACTCTAAGTTCTTCGTCTTGAACATCTTGCAGCATGAAATGTGTATTGGTTTGTCCAACAATAATGTATCTGTAGTTGGGACGCATTTTTATCTTCTTGCTCTTGGTTTTAGAAGAATCCTTGGAAGCGCTTTGCGCATGATCCTTTGCCACTCTGTTTATTGTTGTTTTGCAGATCAATTCCTGTTTGTAATGATATTTGATTCCATTGTCCAGTGTCTTGAGTTTATCAGCTTTCTCTATCTTTTTCTTGTCAATCAGACTGTCTAGATATTTGTTGACACTATTCGAACTTGTATCTCGATGTGTGATCGCTTTATTAATACCCAGTTCTTTGAGGTCTTCCAATGATTTCAATATCTTTTTTGGGAAATGCTTCAAGATTGTTTTATAAACACCCAAATCAGAATGAAATAGGTCATTGAAAAATTCAATCATTTTCAATTTATCTTCATCTGTTTCCAATCGATGATTCTCTGTTAACGTCATTGTCCAATTGAACATTTTTGTGATAAATGTCGTTTTAATATCAGTGCTTACGTCATCACCTATGGATTCCAGTTGGTGAGAGTCACCCTTAGCCAATATGAATATATCATCATTATTCTGCATAAACTTGTATACGTCAACCAGATTTCTTCTTGTGAGCAACATTATTTCCTCAAAGATAACGCATTCAATTCCTTCCATTGAATTGCAACCTAGTGTTTTATTCCCAGCATGATCAAATCCCATGAGGCTGTGAAATGTACATGCGTTGATACCAGTGTTCTTCTTGAGAGCTTCTCTAACTTGTGAATTCCAGGGAGCCACTACCAATATCTGGTGTGGTTTAAACCTTTTTAATGCATCTACAATTGTAGTGTAAGACTTGCCACAACCAGCTAGACCGTTAACAAATGTCTTATTTTTTACCTTTTTTGTACTTGGTGGTTCTACATATGGTTTTAATATATATTCGTCTAGATTGGTTTGAATATATTGTTTGATTTTCTTGGGATGTGTAGGATTAGGTTTTTCATCCTTCCCTAAGACTGGTAATGGGATCTCCACGCACTCTGGGCGATGTTCAATATGATGATTTGGTGGCATTGATTTGTTCTCCCATTTCAATTGACCCAGTTCGTTTCCAATAAGGTGCTCAAGGCAACTGAAATCGTTTCCTTCTTTCAAAGCATATGTAGCGTTTGTTTTGACGGCCTTAACCTCGATGTTTGATTTAGAAAATGTTTCTATCAATTGGTTTAGTTGGAATCTTGCTCTGTTGACTATAGCTATTCTCATTGTTAAAAACCCGCTTGTTAGTTCTGTTTTTTTGTTGTATTTACGATATATAAATTTTCCATTAATTTGATTACGAAAGATGAATTACCTTCTCTTGCGAGTAAATGCAAGCGTCATCATATTTTGTAAATACAACCGAGTGTCTTACGGTGTTGTATTTCTTTCCCAATAATCCAGAAATTTTATTTGGGATTCCCTTTCTAAGTTTTAGTGGGATATCTTCATATTTTTCATCAAAACACGAGGACACTACATCTCCCAGCTCTTCACACTTAACCCATAGAACTTCTAAATATGATAATACGCTATATTCGACGTTCATTGATTTTAGTTGTAACACTTCGAAACGATATAGTAACATACGTTCTTTGTTGTATATATTGTGTTTTTTAGTTATTTTCACAACATACAAGAACTTACTGTTGATAGGTCTGTTTTCATTGGCTTGGAATGTATCCCATGGATGGACAATTGGAAAACCCAATGTTATCGAAATATATATCAAGCATGAAGCATAGTGTTTGTTAAAATCGAATCCTATATATTCATCAACAGTGCGAAGAGATAGATCTTCATCGACAAGTTTACCATTAGGGACAGACTCTGAATACCAGTTAAATACCTTTGCAACTAGAGGGTGGTACGTGGAAATGGTCTTTTTGTTGAGGATAGATTTCGTGACAAATGATTCTAGTGTTTGAAACCTTTTATAACTATCTATGTTCTCTAAATCACAATCGATACATCCATCTATCTTAACAGCGGATTGGATAGAAATATTAACCGATTCCAAGTGATTCAAATATATTCCAGTAATTGTTGACCCCCCTCGTGTGCTAAATGCTGGGGTTACTCCTTCAATATTCACGAAATGTTCTAGAATAAATGCCAGATTGCCATTAAAAAATATTTTAATGTTTTTATTTTCAGCAAGGATTTGTTCCTTGATGATTGGAAATATCTCTTCTGGATTGCTTGCTATTGCAATAGGGTGTGTCTGTTTTTCTTTCTCACTGGGCAACTTGAATTCAGATGATGGAGCTACCAATACGGGTTTATGATACGATTTATTGAATGACTTTTTTTTGTCAATGAGAGAGATATGTCCGTTCCAGTAGATCACTTTAGTTATGGTTTTAATAATAGAATGTAATTTTTCTGGTGTACATCCTGTCAGATATTGATTCTCATTGTCGTATACCATGCATCCAAAATTGTGGGTTTCAAACCATTTGAGAAATAGTTCGATCGTGACTACGTCTTCATCGGTGTGTTGTGTATAGTCTTTGTTGAAAAAATCTCTGTACAATGACTCGTAGGTCATTGGTGGTCTGGGGATACAAAGTTTTGTGTAATACTTGTCATATGATTCCTTTAAAGATTGTAGAATAACCTGAAATGCACATGTGTGTGGAGGGAGATCAAATAGACCAGGTTGTGTAATTGAATCTCGTAGTGTGTCTTTCCCTTCAACGTTAATTTCCCGTGTCAAATATTTGTTGTCGCAACATAAGTTTGCATTATTTTGTATGATTCTGAATTTGAAGGGAATTATGGCGTCTTGGGCGCTTGATTCGTTTGAAATAATTTGAATACAATTTGTATTGTAAAGGATTTCTAGCATGTATGCTGCTGCATTTGGGTCATCCTCCCCGATTGTGTAAATAAAATCAGTATAACCAGGAAACATTTCGTAGTCTGTTCCTTGTAGATTTGTGAGCAGTTCATAGTATCTTGATGTTTTAGGAATTATGAAGCCTTCAAGCCTTTCAATATGCAACGTTTTGCCTGATGGAAAGTCTCTGACTGGATTCCAAGCTTTTGAAAATGACGTTATTTCATGGGGATACATATGGTGTGTTATGCCGGCTTCTTGTTGTTTTTTTGAAGCTACATCAAAGCTATAACGCATAATTCGTACAACACGTTTCTCGGACTTACTCTCCTCTAACTCCCTCTCCCTTTTTTCCTTTTTCTGCAAATAGCGTTCCCTATCATACTGCTTCTTCTTTTGCCTACTAGCCTTCTTTTCCTTTGCTTCATGATGTTCCTTCTCGACTCCAACAGCATCATAGAAATCCTCTAGTGATTCGTAGCCCTCTGCTATCACATATGTTTTTGTAATCCTGCGTGGAGCTTCCCCTATTACCATGTGCTTCTTGTAAAATTTTACCAAAGTTTGTTGTGATGCCATTATAATTCTGTAATATATTAATATGTGAACAATCTCTTAAGCGTTTTACTTAAAATACTCAACAAAAAAAATGTGCATTTCAATTTTTAAATGAAACACTATACTCCGACAGTTTCTGCCAATAACAACGCCTTTTTTTTTTTTTTTTTTTTGCATGATATAGTCTTGCGCGTTCATTTCGTTTTTCGCGAAATTCAGGATCATTTTGGTACCTGTTCCTGGTATATGCTTGTTGCCTCTCACGATATGCCTCGTCTGTTTGATACCGTTTTACAGTTGCAAGTCTGGCGAGATTATTTACATAAGCACGATATTCAGGGTCTTCTTTCATTTTCGTCTTGTGGATTTCACTAGAATAAGTGTGAACTTTGATGCACGTGTCGCTCATCTTATTATACTTGTGATATATAATATGCTCAAGATTCTTAAGTATTATTCAAATTTTTGTTTTCAAAACAGCTACCTCAGCACTCAATTGTTGGATGGCTGCCAACATATGGGGGATTAATCCAATGTAATTCAAAGAGAGTGTATCGCCTACAGTCGTGGTAACAAGTTCTGGAAGCAATTCTTGCACATCATTGGCAGACAGGCCCGCTTGGACTTTACCCGCCTTGTTTGTACGTATATGAAGCGGGTTTCAGTTTATCAACGAGTTCTAGTGATTCAGCTGGGTTAATATAATCAATGTGATTTTTCAAAATCCTGTCTGAATTCTGGAAATACCCGCCATTAAGCATCACCGTCCCGTTAGCAGGACCGGTTCCGAAATCAAAGTAAAAACGATTGCCTTCAATCGGGTTACATATGAATTCAATGCCACCGGATGCACCACCTACTGGAATAGTTGTCATGTCAAAATGTAATTTACTTATGAAATTATTCAGACTTGATGCTGTTATACTTATTTGCCGTGTAGACTGAATGACATTGTTTTTAGTAGCATGAGGTGTCCAATAATTAGCAGGGATTGTCGGTTTATTTGTCAAATCGTTGTAATTCCCGGAAAACCCACTTGATGTACCGCCTTGACTAAGTGCCACTCCATTGACCCTGTATGTTCCACTTATGTTCAGATCACCAACAACATCTAATGCATATCCTGGGGTTGTAGTTCCCATCCCAATTTTTCCATCGCTCAATATAGTCATGCGTTTGGTTACAGGACTTGTTGCCGTATTTCCTCCTTGTGTTTTGAAGTGCAATGCACCTTGAAACGCAACACCAGTTTTCTCGAAAACTATTGCTGCACCGCCTGACACGGCAGAGTTAATATTAGTTCCATTTGTTGATGTGAAAATTATCCCAGCAGTCTCCCCTTGTTGGGCAACGCCAGTAGCATATATACAAACTTGATAGTCTTTAATTGGACTGACGTCAGTCAGTTGTAGACCACTAGTTCGAATACCCGAATGAAAAAAATCCCCTGATTTTTTGAAGAGGGATTAGCCCCATTAAAATGTCCGTCCGTTAGTCCGTGTGTCACAAGCCAATTTTTCAGGTTTTATGAAAAACATCAAAAAAGTTGAACATTCTATATTTTTGATGAATTATAAGACTTATTTATACCGGACAAATTCTGACCAGAGCACATATGAGCATCGCAATTCACGAAAAGGAGCTCAGGTTGGGCCCAAAAGCTACAATTATCGGTTAACAATTTGATTTAAGGGTGTTTTAAGCTAACATTTCAAATTGTAACCACTTAAATATGTGCGCATACATAGGTTTGGGAGCAGAATTGTCGTCAAAAATTGGAGGCGAAACATGTAAGCATCACAATGGACGAAACAATCCCCTAGGGCACTTACGTATAATTAGCCCTCGGACCCCACCTCAGGGCCGTGCGTTGGGCAGGGGCGGGGGCCACCGGGCGGGGGCAGGGGCAGGGTCGGGGGCGGGGCCAGGGGCCACCGGGCGGGGGCGGTGGGGCGGGGGCACCGGGGCGGGGGCAGTGGCGGGGGCAGGGGCAAGCCACGCCACCTGCCGCTGGCCAAAAACCCGTTCAGGAGGACGGGACCGTTTACGTCTGGGCTGGGCCGAAACATGCAATACCTTGTACAAATTCCGTAAAATCAACCAGACACCTGATTGGCCTCATTGTTCTTGCATCAAATTCTTAAAAAAAACATCAATCTACATACATGCATTTCATTACATTACAGAAACATTCAATACTGCTTAAAAATCAACAACCCTTCAAAAACTCTCTTTTTCGTCACTTTATACTTAACAATGCTAAATCATCAATCGATTCATTGGAATTCAATTGATTTAAAGCCTCCAGGCGCCCTTCAAATTTAATCCTATTCGAATCGATACAATTTAAAGCAATTACATGCATTCAAATCACGTTAATTAAATTAAATGGAAAGGAATAAATCGAATTAAAATAACACAACATTAAATACAATTCAATTGATTTAATAAAAATACGTTGAATTAAAGATTCGAATCATTTCATTCGGGACGCGCCTCCAGGCGCCCTTAATAGCTAGTGGATTCGTCGGATTTCCTCCAATTCCTACATTACTTAATGTAAATAAACCAGATACCCCATTCACCCACGTCTCCTGTGGTATTATCGGTTTTCCGGTCAAGGCGGCCCATGACCCGTTGAACAACGTAGGTTTTCCCGACAAGGAGGAATATATCCCATCAAAAAGTACGGGCTTATCTACTAGAGAATTATATGATCCTGTATAAGACACCGCACTTAGCGGAGTTCCATTGCTTCGGATGGTCCCCGAAACGTTAATGTTACCGACCACATCCAGCTCATATTGTGGGTTTGTTATTCCTATTCCCAATCGACCGGTAGCTCTTAATGTCATAAGCATCGTTTTTGATTCGCCCGTACCATTATACCAAATATGAGAGGCTGAGGTACCATTATTATTATTCCAATCGCATACAAAATTAAGATTCGCTGTACTTGATATGTTCATATCCCCCGCTAACACTTTCTACAGTGGTATCATAAATCCGAACATTATCCCATCTGCTAACTACTGCGGGTGTATTTGTGAGATCCAAATACGAACCGGAAAACAATTGAGGTTTTCCCGACAAGGAGGCGTACACCCCATCAAAAAGGGCTGGCTTATTTGTAATATCGTCCCATGAAGTAATATTCTCAATCGAATATGCATAATTAGACAGACTAACAATGTCATTACTGTTGGAAACAGACTGGTTACTTGCATACACTGCAGCATTAGGTGAAAAGGTAATAAGGTCTTGGGATACATGTAATTTGAATTGTTGGTTGATAGATTTGAACTATATGTTATTTTGGGATACATATAGTTACTGTTTCCTACAGCAAGATTTGAACAATATGTTATTTTGGGATACATGTAATTGCTATTGGCAACTGTAAGATTTGATGAAAACACTGATGCATTTGATGAAAACACAGCTAAATTGGAACTGAATACAATACCATTTGTGTTTTGAATAACCTGGGGTGAAACTACACCTATTGATATCTGATTAGCAACGGCTAGGTTAGAGGCAAATGACGCGACATCATTCGTACCATTTATGCTATTCTGCACCCTCTTGGTATTTTGTGGCTGCCCAAATATATATTGACTGGTATACATTAAATTTAGGACATATATTATAACAAAATGAGAACAAGGAAAGTTGTTAAAAAAAATACAGTTAATAACAAGTCCAATCACATCAAACTATTTGCAAGAGGTAGGAATATTACTCAACGAGTGAACATAATAAACATTAAATTACCAACTGACAGAAGTCAGCCTAAAATGCTAGGGTATAATCCATTTGAGTATGCCATCAAGATTCATGCACAAGCCACGCCAACAATGGTCAGCCAGATTGTTAATCGACATACTGCAGTGGAAAAGCTGGTCAAATCTGTTCAAACAGAACAACAGAAACAACAGCCCAAACAGGAAACATCAACTGGACCGAGTGGTTTATCAGACGAAGAGAGAGAAATCTTTTTCAATAAACGTCCTAGAGAAGACATGGATTCTTCTTTTGGATCATCAACACCAAATGTTTCTGAATTCAGAAATCCTGGCGAAGCGTCAGGCTGCAGGACAAGTCTTAGAAAAAACATAGATGATCTTCAACAAAAATTAAACATGTTTGATTCCTATCAGCATGAATAGCGGTGCTCTCGCTTGTTTTATGTCTTGGTGACTCCTTGTGTACTCCCTTAGAACTATCGGTCCTGACAGTACTATGTCAGCTTCCTGTTGACTGCGTCATCGGTTCTTCTGACACGCGCTGTCTAGCCTGTACCCTGATCAGGTTCCAGGCTACCGCCCCCTTTCCTCCACTGGTGCCCCTTAATGGGTCTCCTGTGCTTGTAGCTTATTCTCGTCTCCGCATTTATAGATTGGCGTGCTGCACACACAAAGTCCACTCTCCGGAGTGTTATCCAAGCTGATAGGTTATACGGCCCTTTATTTACTACCACTGCTTTGCGATACAACTTCCGCGAGGACCTCCCGCCATTTTGAGAAACTCCATGACATGGATGGTCTTTCCTGGACGCGCGGGATGCGCAGTATCATTCTCAGCGATGGCTGCGACCAATCCTTCCAACGGAGGAACGGCTCCTCTTGATGATTGGCTAGACGTTTGTGCACCAGCTGCCTCTGCTAGCGGTCATGAGAGTCCTTCCGCCATCGTGGAAGTAACCCCCCCCGGTCATTCCTCCATCTTCTCTTCCTTTTCCTCCCCTGCCGTCTGTCGCCTCCTCCCGTCTGTCGTAGATGACTGTGACGTGCAGACTCAAGTCGGCGACTAGCCTGGACATCGGTGGAGATACCCCGTCTTCGTCTGCTCGCGTCCTTGACGTCGCTAACCTTTCTCCGGTGTTTGAGGCTCTGCCTGCATACCGGAGGTTGCCAAGCCGACCAAGCTCCCTGCTGATGTCTACGTCGTCTTTGCCCCCTTTGCTCTGCCCAGCCGACGGTCGGCTCCTGGCATGAGCTTGCGCTCTAGTGGCTCTGTGCTACCTTCTGGAGAATTTTTTCGATCAAACTGGCGGATCGCCGGCACTGCCGTAGGATTCGCCAGAGGAGGACGACCTACGCGTCTGGACCTGGAGATTCTGGAGGTGGTAGGAAGCAGGGGGGTATGGCCAGCACCACTACGGGTGCTGCTCCCTCTACCCCCCAACCGGGTGAGTCGAGCGATAGAGGGGGGGACTTGGGATTGACTGATCATCGACGGCGGGATATTAGGACCTTTACATGCCTCTGCTCTGCTCTTCGCATCCTAGCGATAAATGTTCGAATTCTGCCCTTGCGATTTGCGATTTTCTGCCATTGGTGCGATTTTCTGCACCAGGTGTGACTTGCTGCACTGTCATTCTCGTCTCCTTTTTCCCATACCTCAAATCTCGACTTCGACCTAACGCTTCCCCACCTTCTGTGATCCCAGGTCTCGCAGCGCCGGACTTCGCCCATGCTACAGGCCGCAGTGGACGCCGTCCTGGCCCTAGTCCAGCGGCCGTGGAGGATCTTTGGCATGATATCTTGGTGGATATTTTTCTCTCTTAGGCTCCTTGTGACCCCTGGGTGCGTTCCGTGGTTCGTCAGAGGTTACTACTTTGTCTTCCCGTGCCCCTGGTTCCCCCCTTAGGTGTATGCCTTAGCTACGTGAGTTTGGGTTCAAGTGTTTGAGTTCTGATAGGGCTTAGGAATTTTTTAGTTAAGTGGTATAGAGGCATGGTTGATCTCGATTAGTTGGGGCATGCATGAGTTGTTGATGATGACACTGCTCAGCATGGTGCTAGTGTGTTATCTTCGCAATCGCGTGTTCATCTAGGGAGACAAGACTCCTTCGGAGCTTTTCTTTGGGGTTGCACCTGATGTGTCGTTGTTGCGTTTGTTTGGTTGCCCTTGCTATGTAATCTTAGTATTGGGCAGTCACGCAACAAGCTAGTTAGAAAGGCATTATTTGGTAGACTGGTTGGGTATTCCCTGATGAGTAAGGGTTATTATATTTGGGTTTCCAATGTTGCGCCAGTTAGTAGTGAGTAGTGATGTACTCTCTATCTCCAGTTCAGTTCTAAACTGTCTTCCTGGGTTCTCCCTTTAGTATGGGTCCCCGTGCCCGCTTGCATCCCTCCTGTCATCAAACGGTGATATGTTATGTGTTACCGGTAATTCCCCACGCCCTTTAACAACCCCAATTGTTGTTGGCTGGCCTGGCTGGGATGTATCATTGTTGCATTCTAGACCAGGGCCTGATCTTGCTGTATTGTGTGTGAAGTTTTAGGGCGGGTGGGAGTTGGATATCCAACTATAATCTTAGCCGAATCTCAGGGGGTCGCCAGGCCCTCCTCTGTGCCACGTTTTAGCGGTGAAGCTTTAGGATTTAGACAGCCTTCGATCATAGTGGTACCTGGATCAGGTCCATTGACTAATAGTCGCCAACCTCCGACCACCTCGGATGGCTCGCGGGTGTCGATAATTCCGACGCCTCCTGTCGTCCCTGGTGGATTACTCGGGTCAAGCCCATGTGATGATGTAGCCGTTGCCAAATGGGTAAGTGATGATCTTGAACACTGGTCTAGCTTGATACTGCGTATGGCTGGGGTGTTACAGTCAACCCAAGATTCATTGTTTTAGGTGCTGCTGGTTCTCATACGTAAGTTAACATGGCCCTATGTGTGAGTGCCTATTCCTCAGCACCTCCTAGACTGACTTATAGGGTAGTCTAGATTGGTGGAGCGTTACGACGCTTTGTTTAGGCAGCTTCCTTTCAGCTGTCTTTCTTGGTTTTGGTGGAAGGTGGTACTTAATTCAGACCACCGTTATAGCGTCTTGATGGTTTCTGACTCTTAGTTCCATAGGCAGATGGTTCGTTCGGTGGAGCTCATCATAGATTAGCTCTTTCTTTCTACTCCACACTGTTTTTAGATCACCAGCCCCTCATGTGATTGGAACTTTTTGTGGAGTGTAGTAGTTATTTCCCTTTGGATTTTACTGTGAATTGGTGGGCTGGGTCATCTTGCAGTTGTACTTGCAGATGTCCCTGCAGTTGTACTTGCAGATGTACCGCCGCTCACCTCTTTCTTGTTCTTCCGAGTGTATTTCAAGCGCCCTTTCATTCCTTCCTTTGCAGTAAATTCTTTGAAGTCCTTTTTTCTGCGTTTCCTATTTTTCAGGTGGACAATAGGTTTTATGTACTATGGTTGTACATCTACCCTTCTATTGTTCATTGAACTGTGTTTCCTTTTGTTGGTTACAAGTTTCTTGAAAATTTTAACTTCGCATCCTTTGGATTTTTTCAGTTGCTGCAGGTTTGGTTTGCTTTAGTTAGGCGCTTGGTTTGTCTTGAGTGCACGAGTTCTTTGCGGTGCGATACCCACCTCTTAGAATGTTTTTCGTTAGTGCAGTAGCTGGGGATTTATGATAATTAACTTTCATAAATCTTCTTACTTCCATCTTTGAGTGAGAAACCAGTTCATCATGGTTTTTTCATCCCAACCTAGTCATGAATTCTATGCTAAGAATAGTTTTTAAAGTAGTGGATTTTTCCATCGACTTTTTTTTTTCCATCGTAGTCTTTAGTGTCCTCTTGTCTGCGTCCTTTAGGCTTTGATTCTCTCGTGTGCTGCTCTCACACGATATTTCAATCCGTCTCTTTGGTTATCATTGATTGTATCAGCATGAATAGCGGTGCTCTCGCTTGTTTTATGTTTTGGTGACTCCTTGTGTACTCCCTTAGAACTATCGGTCCTGACAGTTATATGTCAGCTTCCTGTTGACTGCGTCATCGGTTCTTCTGACACGCGCTGTCTAGCCTGTACCCTGATCAGGTTCCAGGCTACCGCCCCCCTTTCCTCCACTGGTGCCCCTTAATGGGTCTCCAGTGCTTGTAGCTTATTCTCGTCTCTGCATTTATAGATTGGCGTGCTGCACACACAAAGTCCACTCTCCGGAGTGTTATCCGAGCTGATAGGTTATACGGCCCTTCATTTACTACCACTGCTTTGCGATACAACTTCCGCGAGGACCTCCCGCCATTTTGAGAAACTCCATGACATGGATGGTCTTTCCTGGACGCGCGGGATGCGCAGTATCATTCTCAGCGATGGCTGCGACCAATCCTTCCAACGGAGGAACGGCTCCTCTTGATGATTGGCTAGACGTTTGTGCACCAGCTGCCTCTGCTAGCGGTCATGAGAGTCCTTCCGCCATCGTGGAAGTAACCCCCCCCGGTCATTCCTCCATCTTCTCTCCTTTTCCTCCCCTGCCGTCTGTCGCCTCCTCCCGTCTGTCGTAGATGACTGTGACGTGCAGACTCAAGTCGGCGACTAGCCTGGACATCGGTGGAGATACCCCGTCTTCGTCTGCTCGCGTCCTTGACGTCGCTAACCTTTCTCCGGTGTTTGAGGCTCTGCCTGCATACCGGAGGTTGCCAAGCCGACCAAGCTCCCTGCTGATGTCTACGTCGTCTTTGCCCCTTTGCTCTGCCCAGCGACGGTCGGCTCCTGGCATGAGCTTGCGCTCTAGTGGCTCTGTGCTACCTTCTGGAGAATTTTTCGATCAAACTGGCGGATCGCCGGCACTGCCGTAGGATTCGCCAGAGGAGGACGACCTACGCGTCTGGACCTGGAGATTCTGGAGGTGGTAGGAAGCAGGGGGGTATGGCCAGCACCACTACGGGTGCTGCTCCCTCTACCCCCCAACCGGGTGAGTCGAGCGATAGAGGGGGGGACTTGGGATTGACTGATCATCGACGGCGGGATATTAGGACCTTTACATGCCTCGGCTCTGCTCTTCGCATCCTAGCGATAAATGTTCGAATTCTGCCCTTGCGATTTGCGATTTTCTGCCATTGGTGCGATTTTCTGCACCAGGTGTGACTTGCTGCACTGTCATTCTCGTCTCCTTTTTCCCATACCTCAAATCTCGACTTCGACCTAACGCTTCCCCACCTTCTGTGATCCCAGGTCTCGCAGCGCCGGACTTCGCCCATGCTACAGGCCGCAGTGGACGCCGTCCTGGCCCTAGTCCAGCGGCCGTGGAGGATCTTTGGCATGATATCTTGGATATTTTTCTCTCTTAGGCTCCTTGTGACCCCTGGGTGCGTTCCGTGGTTCGTCAGAGGTTACTACTTTGTCTTCCCGTGCCCCTGGTTCCCCCCTTAGGTGTATGCCTTAGCTACGTGAGTTTGGGTTCAAGTGTTTGAGTTCTGATAGGGCTTAGGAATTTTTTAGTTAAGGTGTATAGAGGCATGGTTGATCTCGATTAGTTGGGGCATGCATGAGTTGTTGATGATGACACTGCTCAGCATGGTGCTAGTGTGTTATCTTCGCAATCGCGTGTTCATCTAGGGAGACAAGACTCCTTCGGAGCTTTTCTTTGGGGTTGCACCTGATGTGTCGTTGTTGCGTTTGTTTGGTTGCCCTTGCTATGTAATCTTAGTATTGGGCAGTCACGCAACAAGCTAGTTAGAAAGGCATTATTTGGTAGACTGGTTGGGTATTCCCTGATGAGTAAGGGTTATTATATTTGGGTTTCCAATGTTGCGCCAGTTAGTAGTGAGTAGTGATGTACTCTCTATCTCCAGTTCAGTTCTAAACTGTCTTCCTGGGTTCTCCCTTTAGTATGGGTCCCCGTGCCCGCTTGCATCCCTCCTGTCATCAAACGGTGATATGTTATGTGTTACCGTAATTCCCCACGCCCTTTAACAACCCCAATTGTTGTTGGCTGGCCTGGCTGGGATGTATCATTGTTGTATTCTAGACCAGGGCCTGATCTTGCTGTATTGTGTGTGAAGTTTTAGGGCGGGTGGGGAGTTGGATATCCAACTATAATCTTAGCCGAATCTCAGGGGGGTCGCCAGGGCCCTCCTCTGTGCCACGTTTTAGCGGTGAAGCTTTAGGATTTAGACAGCCTTCGATCATAGTGGTACCTGGATCAGGTCCATTGACTAATAGTCGCCAACCTCCGACCACCTCGGATGGCTCGCGGGTGTCGATAATTCCGACGCCTCCTGTCGTCCCTGGTGGATTACTCGGGTCAAGCCCATGTGATGATGTAGCCGTTGCCAAATGGGTAAGTGATGATCTTGAACACTGGTCTAGCTTGATACTGCGTATGGCTGGGGTGTTACAGTCAACCCAGGATTCATTGTTTTAGGTGCTGCTGGTTCTCATACGTAAGTTAACATGGCCCTATGTGTGAGTGCCTATTCCTCAGCACCTCCTAGACTGACTTATAGGGTAGTCTAGATTGGTGGAGCGTTACGACGCTTTGTTAGGCAGCTTCCTTTCAGCTGTCTTTCTTGGTTTTGGTGGAAGGTGGTACTTAATTCAGACCACCGTTATAGCGTCTTGATGGTTTCTGACTCTTAGTTCCATAGGCAGATGGTTCGTTCGGTGGAGCTCATCATAGATTAGCTATTTCTTTCTACTCCACACTGTTTTTAGATCACCAGCCCCTCATGTGATTGGAACTTTTTGTGGAGTGTAGTAGTTATTTCCCTTTGGATTTTACTGTGAATTGGTGGGCTGGGTCATCTTGCAGTTGTACTTGCAGATGTCCCTGCAGTTGTACTTGCAGATGTACCGCCGCTCACCTCTTTCTTGTTCTGTTCTTCCGAGTGTATTTCAAGCGCCCTTTCATTCCTTCCTTTGCAGTAAATTCTTTGAAGTCCTTTTTTCTGCGTTTCCTATTTTTCAGGTGGACAATAGGTTTTATGTACTATGGTTGTACATCTACCCTTCTATTGTTCATTGAACTGTGTTTCCTTTGTTGGTTACAAGTTTCTTGAAAATTTTAACCTTCGCATCCTTTGGATTTTTTCAGTTGCTGCAGGTTTGGTTTGCTTTAGTTAGGCGCTTGGTTTGTCTTGAGTGCACGAGTTCTTTGCGGTGCGATACCCACCTCTTAGAATGTTTTTCGTTAGTGCAGTAGCTGGGGATTTATGATAATTAACTTTCATAAATCTCCTTACTTCCATCTTTGAGTGAGAAACCAGTTCATCATGGTTTTTTCATCCCAACCAAGTCATGAATTCTATGCTAAGAATAGTTTTTAAAGTAGTGGATTTTTCCATCGACTTTTTTTTTCCATCGTAGTCTTTAGTGTCCTCTTGTCTGCGTCCTTTAGGCTTTGATTCTCTCGTTGTGCTGCTCTCACACGATATTTCAATCCGTCCTCTTTGGTTATCATTGATTGTATCAGCATGAATAGCGGTGCTCTCGCTTGTTTTATGTTTTGGTGACTCCTTGTGTACTCCCTTAGAACTATCGGTCCTGACAGTTATATGTCAGCTTCCTGTTGACTGCGTCATCGGTTCTTCTGACACGCGCTGTCTAGCCTGTACCCTGATCAGGTTCCAGGCTACCGCCCCCCTTTCCTCCACTGGTGCCCCTTAATGGGTCTCCAGTGCTTGTAACTTATTCTCGTCTCTGCATTTATAGATTGGCGTGCTGCACACACAAAGTCCACTCTCCGGAGTGTTATCCGAGCTGATAGGTTATACGGCCCTTCATTTACTACCACTGCTTTGCGATGCAACTTCCGCGAGGAACTCCCGCCATTTTGAGAAACTCCATGACATGGATGGTCTTTCCTGGACGCGCGGGATGCGCAGTATCATTCTCAGCGATGGCTGCGACCAATCCTTCCAACGGAGGAACGGCTCCTCTTGATGATTGGCTAGACGTTTGTGCACCAGCTGCCTCTGCTAGCGGTCATGAGAGTCCTTCCGCCATCGTGGAAGTAACCCCCCCCGGTCATTCCTCCATCTTCTCTTCCTTTTCCTCCCCTGCCGTCTGTCGCCTCCTCCCGTCTGTCGTAGATGACTGTGACGTGCAGACTCAAGTCGGCGACTAGCCTGGACATCGGTGGAGATACCCCGTCTTCGTCTGCTCGCGTCCTTGACGTCGCTAACCTTTCTCCGGTGTTTGAGGCTCTGCCTGCCATACCGGAGGTTGCCAAGCCGACCAAGCTCCCTGCTGATGTCTACGTCGTCTTTGCCCCCCTTTGCTCTGCCCAGCCGACGGTCGGCTCCTGGCATGAGCTTGCGCTCTAGTGGCTCTGTGCTACCTTCTGGAGAATTTTTTCGATCAAACTGGCGGATCGCCGGCACTGCCGTAGGATTCGCCAGAGGAGGACGACCTACGCGTCTGGACCTGGAGATTCTGGAGGTGGTAGGAAGCAGGGGGGTATGGTCAGCACCACTACGGGTGCTGCTCCCTCTACCCCCCAACCGGGTGAGTCGAGCGATAGAGGGGGGGACTTGGGATTGACTGATCATCGACGGCGGGATATTAGGACCTTTACATGCCTCGGCTCTGCTCTTCGCATCCTAGCGATAAATGTTCGAATTCTGCCCTTGCGATTTGCGATTTTCTGCCATTGGTGCGATTTTCTGCACCAGGTGTGACTTGCTGCACTGTCATTCCGTCCTCCTTTTTCCCATACCTCAATCTCGACTTCGACCTAACGCTTCCCCACCTTTTTCTGTGATCCCCATCTCGCAGCCCGGACTTCAGCCCATGCTACAGGCCGCAGTGGACGCCGTCCCTGGCCTAGTCCGCGCCGTGGAGGATCTTGGCATGAATCTTGGAATTTTTTCTCTCTAGGCTCCTTGTGAACCCCTGGTGCGTCCGTGGTTCGTCAAGGTACATTTGTCTTTTCCAGTGCCCCTGGTTCCCCCCTTAGGTGTATGCCTTAGCTACTTGAGTTTGTTCAAGTGTTTGAGTTCTGATAGGAGGGCTTAGGAATGGTTAGTTAAGTGGTGAAGAAGGCATGGTTGATCTCGATTAGTTGGGGGCATGCAATGAGTGTTTTTGATGAGGACCTCTCAGCATGGTCTAGTGTGTTATCTTCGCAATCCGCGGTGTTCATCTAGGGGACAAGACTCTCGGAGCTTCTTGGGGTTTGCACCTGTGTGTCGTGTGGCGTTTGGTTGGTTGCCCTTGCTAATGTAATCTTAGTATTGTCAGTCCCACAAAGCTAGTTAGAAAGGCATGATTTGGAGACTGGTTTTTGGTTGGGTATTCATGATGAGTAAGTGGGGTTGGCTGTAGGTTTGTGGTTTCCAATGTTGGCCCGTTAGTGTGAGTAGTGATTGTACTCTCTTCTCCAGTTCAGTTCATAAACTGTCTCCTCCTGGGTTCGCCCTTTAGTATGGGTCCCCGTGCCCGCTTGCTCCTCCTGTCAATCAAACGGGATATGTTATGTGTTTACACGGTAAGTACCCACGCCCGTTAACACCCCAATTGTTGTTGGGCCTGGCATGCTGGGATTTATCATTGTTGTAAATCTAGCCAGGGCCTGTCTTGCTGTATTGTGTGTGAGTGTTTAGGGCGGGTGGGAGTTGATATCCAACTAATAAGCTTAGCCGAATCTTCAAGGGTCGCCAGGCCCGCCTCCTGTGCCACGTTTTACGTGAAGCTTTAGGATTAACAGCACTTCGATTATAGTGGTACCTATCAGGTCCATTACTATGTCGCCAACCTCCGACCACCACTCGATGGCGCGCGCGGGGGTCGATACTTTCCGACGGCCTCTGTCGTTCCCTGGTGGATTACTCGGGTACAAGCCCATGTGATGATGTAGCCGTGGAAAATGGTAATGGGATCTTGAACACTGTCTAGCTTGAGACTGCGTAATGGTCTGGGTGTTTACAGAGTCAACCAGATTCATTTTTGAGGTTGCTGCGGTTTCGCATACGGAAGTTACATGGCCCTATGTGTGAGTGCCTAGTCCTCGCACCTACTAGACTGACTTATAGGGTATCTAAGATTGGTGGGAGCGTTACGACGCTTTGTTTAGGCAGCTTCCTGTCAGCTGGCGTCTTTTCTTGGTTTTGGTAAGGTGGTACGTAAATTCAGAAACCACCGTTATATACGTCTTGATGTTTCTGATCGTAGTTCCATAGGCAGATGGTTCGTTTCGGTGGAGCTCAGCATAGATTAGCGATTTCTTTTCTACTCCACACTGGTTTTGATCACAAGCCCCTCATGTGATTTGAACTTTTTGTGGAGTGTAGTAGTTTTTCCCTTTTGATTGTACCGGTGAAGTGGTGGGGGGGGGCTGGGCATCTTGCAGTTGTACTTGCGATGCCCTGCAGGTGTTACTTGCGATGTACCGCCGCGACCTCTTCTTGTTCTTCCGAGTGTATTTCAACAAGCGCCATTTCATTCCTTCTTGCAGTAAATTCTTTGAAGTCTTTTTTCTGCTTTTCCTATTTTTCAGTGGACAATAGGTTTTAATGTACTCTAATGGTTGTACACTACCCTTCTATTGTTTCAGTGAACTGTGTTTTCCGTGTTGTTGGTTACAATTTCTTGAAAAGTTTGAATAAACTTGCATCCTTGGATTTTTTCAGCTTGTGGGTTGGTTTGGCTTTAGTTAGGCGGCTGGTTTGTTCTATGAGTGCACAGTTCTTTGCGTGCGATCACCACCTCTTAAATTGTTTTTCGTTAGTGCATAGACTGGGGATTATATGGGATAATTAACTTTCATAAATCGCCTTACTTCCTCTTTGAGTGAGAAACCAGTTCATCAGGGTTTTTTCATCCACCAAGTCAGGAATTTATGCTAAGAATAGTAGTGAAGTAGTGCTTTTCCAATCGACTTTTTTTTTCCATCGTAGTATTTAGTGGTCCTCTTGTCTGCTCCGGTAGGCTTTGATTCTAGCGTTGCTGCTCTCACACGATATTTCAATCGTCTCCTTTGGTTTCATTGATTTATCCACAGCATGAATAGAAAGCGGTGCTCTCGCTTGTGTTTATGTTTTGGTACTCCTTGGTGTACTCCTTAGAACTAATCGGTCCCTGACAGTTATATGTCAGCTAGCTCCTTTTGACTGCGTCTCGGTTCTTCTGACACCGCTGTCACCTGTACCCTGAGCAGGTCCGGCTAAACCGCCCCCTTTCCTCCACTGGTGGCCCCTTAATGGGCTCCCAGGCTTGTACTTATTCTCCGTCCTCTGCTTTAAGAGATTGCGTGCGGCACAAACAAAGTCCCTCTCTCCGGAGTGTTATCCGAGCTGATAGGTTATACGGCCCTTCATTTACTACCACTGCTGTGCATGCAACTTCCGAGGGAACTCCCGCCATTTTGAGAAACCTCCCCATGACATGGAGGGTCTTTCTGACGCGCGGGATGGGCGCAGTATCTGCTCAGCGATGGAGCTGCGACCAATTCCTTCCAACGGAGGAACGGCTCATCTTATGATGGACTAGACGTTTGTGCCACAGCTTGCCTCTGCTAGCGGTCCTGAGAGTCACGTCCTCCATCGGGGAATTACCCCACCCCCCGGTCATTCAAAAAAAAAAAAAAAAACAAAAAAACACCTCACTTCCTTTCCGTGTTCCCCTCACCTGCCGTCTTCGCCTCCTCCGCCGTCTGTCGTAGATGACTGTGACGTGCAGACTCCAAGTCGGCGACTAGCCGGGACATCGGCGGTGGAGATACCCGTCTTCGTCTGCCGCGTCTTGACGTCGCTAACCTTTCTCCCGGTGTTTAGGCTTCTCAGCATACCGAGGTTGCCAGCCGGGCGACCAGCTCCCTGCTGATGTCTACGTCGTCTTGCCCCTTTGCTCTGCCACCCGACGGTCGCTC
>JACBWV010000327.1:0-40000 GCA_013435795.1 Chlamydomonas sp. ICE-L
CCACCACACACCGACACATCCTCACAAACACTCACACCATCCACACACATCCTCACACACCCCACACAACAGCATCCATCACACCAACGCATCACACACCACCTGCTCACCCAGCATCCACCCATGCACACACATCCTCTCCACACCCACACATCCTCACCACACCCGGCCACCATCCCCCCAGCAACTCCTCACACAGTGCCCTCAAGCACCGATCCACACCTCTCCTAACACACCACATCCTCACACACCCCCACAATGCCCACACAGTCCCTCACACACACCCTAAAAACCCACACACACAGTCCCCCGCGCACACCGCAACACTCATCCACACACATCCACACACACACACACACTCCTCACACACACACACATTCCACACACATCCTCACAGCACACGACACAAAACACCCACCTCACCATCACACACATGCACACACACATCCCCACCGAACCAACACACAACTACTCACAACACACACACCACATCCTCACACACACCGTTATCACATCACACCAGCAGTCCTCAGGCGCCATCCACACACATTCTCTCTACCGGAGCTTTCCCCAAGTTCCACAACGATCCTCACCACCAACCCATCACAAGCAACAATCCAGACACACCCCCCTCCTCACAACAGCACACACCCCTTCACACACATCCTCCCCGGCAGCCACAGCACACACTATCCGTCACCCACAAACACAATCCCCCACATCCTTCCCGACACGCCCCACACACATCACACCCATCACACACCAACACCACCAACATCCTTCAAAACGACCACACTCACACACATCTTCACAAGACACACACACACATCCCCACAGACACTCACACATCCACACACTCCACACACACTACACACACACATCCACACTCCTCACACCCCACTCTTCACACACACCCTCCCTCCTCCCACACCCACCGACACAACAAATCCTCAACACAACTGCATACCATCCTACACCCATCCTCACAGACACACACCAGCCACACTTCCACCCCACACACACCTCCCCCCTCACACACAACACACATTGCCCGCTCTGGCGCATCCTCCCACACACAAACACCACCCACACTGTCCTTCACATCATCGCACACATCCGCGCCACACATCCTCCCACACACATCGGGAGGCGAAAGAGGAAGGACACACAGTCCACACATGACCCCACCACGATGTACACATGCTCATTCACACCCACACATGGTCACACCTCATCCTCCACGACACACCACCACACACTACTCCTCACACCACCCCCCCCGCCCATCCCCACCCACACACAGCCACATGCTCCCCGCACACCCCATTGCACACACATCCGTCACCTCCCTCCCATTACACACACACCGTCCTCACCACATGGACTCGACGCCGATCCGACACACCATCCTAACACCCCCCACACACCCGTGCCACACCCCCAACCGGTAACACACCCATCCGTCCCCCCTACCACCAAGTGCGACCACACATCCTCACCACCCCCACACTCGCCTCCTCACCCACCACACGCACCTCCAGCACCCACATCACATCCCATTCTTCACACCCACACCCATGCACACACTCCTGCTCCACCCACCCATTCCCCCCATCCTCACCCATGGACACACGCTTCACACCTCCCTCACCCAGTCCCTCCAGCCCGCCACCCCCCTCCCACATCACATCACACCCACACCCAGCCTCGCTCAACACACGACACAACAATGCCCCCATACACATCCTCACACCCTAATACACCCAGTCCTCCCACAAGCACGCCGTCCCTCCACCACCCAGCTCCTGCACACAGCCCTCACGCCCTCCACCACCCCCAGCCCACCCATGAGCTCCTCTTACACCACAAGGACCACCCAGTTCACACACAGGTCCTCACCAACACCCCCAACCCGATTCGGGCCCCAGATCTCACAAGGCCACGCACCACATCCCACACCTGCCTACCAAGGGCACCCCCCGGGCGCTTACCCATACGCATCCACAACACACCCACTACCATCTCCCACCCACACGCCATTCACACCGAGGGGCCATCCTCGACACACACGACATACACATCCTCAACTCGGTGACACGCGCCACGTCACCCACCTCCTCCCACAGGCACACCAACACATCCACAACACAGACGACAACACACATTCTCACACACAACACACTGTACACATCATCCTCACACCCACACACACCTCCTCCCACACGTCACCATCCACACACATATGCCTCCCATCACCCACACACACATCCACACCCAAGCACACACCCACATCCTCACAGCACATGGGACACATCTCACACTCCTCAATCACACACATCAACCCCTTCCTCACCAACACGCTATCCCCACGCACACACCGGCGGATCCCACGCACACACCAATGTTCCTCACAACACACACACATTCACACCATCCTCGACAACACATGCACACACAGGAATCTCACACACACACCCCGCATTCCACACACTTCCTCACTCCCACACACACCACAATCCAACACACACACCACAGCCCCAATCCTCACCGAGCCCACACTGCCACACATCGCGTCTCGCCCCTCACCCACACACATTCCTCACCCCTCACACTCCACACACATGCCTCACACAGAACCCCCATGACCTCGCCACTCCACACACACGCACCCACACACACACTCATCCTCCACACCCACACAACATCACACACAAATCCTCACACCCACACCTACCCCTCGCTCCCGCCTCCTACCGCCCATCACACAAATCCCCCCCATCCTCGACCGCCAGACGCCACACACACAGTCCCCACACACACACACCCCTCTTCCACCCCCACCCATGCACTACCCACATCCTTCCACTCACAGCACCCAACACCTCGCTCACAACCTCACCAGGCACGGCCCCGCCCAGCTCCTCACACAGCCCCACACCACATCCACACACCACACACACAATCCTCACACCCCGCCACGTTCATCACACCATCTCTCCCAGCAAAAGGCACCCCGCGACACGATCCTCACACACACTCATACATCCACACACATCCTCAACTCATGCCTCCCACCATCCTCACACACCCCCCGACACACAGCCACACCACACCACCCATCACACACACCCCCCCCCACATCCACACACATCCTCAGCCCACCCACACACAACCTCTCACACCCAACACAACATCCTCACACTGACACATGCCCGCCCATCACATGCCATACATCCTCACCCATCCACACACCCATCCACCTCCTCACACATGCACACACATTCACACACCATCCTCACACACACCTCACACATCCTCACACACTCACACCTCCACGACAACGATCCTCACACAGCCACACACACATCCACCACACACACACACACACAAATGCTCACACACACACACATGCCCCACCCTCCTCCAGCATCCGCACCATCCCCCCCACAGCTCCCAACATCCTCCACTCCATCCACACACACCCACCACACAGCTCCACCCACACAACACCCACACACACCATCCTCACCCACACACACATTCCAAAACCCATCCTCACCCCACACACGACCTCCTCACACAAGAACGCCACGCGCCCACCGTCCCATCACCCCGCACACACACAGGATCACACCATCCCTCGACACACCCACACGACATCCTCACACATACTCACCCATCCACCCCCATCCTCACCCAGTCCACCCCCCGAACCCATCCTCACCACGCGCGAGGAGCTATTACCCTGACGCGCCGCCCACCCCCCACATCCCTCCCCACACCCCTCCCAATCCACCACACAGGCAAACACCTCCCCCCAACCATCCCAACCTACAGCCCACGAGCCCACCTCCCACACATACGCACCTCCTCACACACAACACACACGATCCACACACATCCCTCACACCTCCACAACCCATCCACATCCTCACACACCCACACATGCACCCATCCTCACACAACAACACACACATCCTCACATTTACACGCACACATCCCCACACCATCCTCACCCCCACATCACACCATCCACACACACCACACACCACATCCTCAAAACAGCACACACATGCACAACACCATCCTCCACACCCCACCCACATCCCTCACACAACTCACACATCCGTCACCCCTCCACACACCCCACACACACCATCCACACAACAACATACACAACGACTCACACACACACATCCATTTTGTCCTCCCACAACACACCCACAAGGGCATTCACACACATCCTCCGCCACACACCGCACATCCTCACCAGCCGCACCCCTCCCCACCCATCCCCCCCCCCAGGGCAACACACACAGTCCTCGACCCACCAACCCATTCCCACCGCTCCTCACCCACACCCCACCCTACCTTCTCACACACTCACAACATCCACCCACCTCCCCACACACCCAGCACCTCACAATCCACACACACACCACGCATCCTCCTAACACACCTTCACCTGCCCACCCATCCTCACCCACACCCCACACCTCCTCACACACGCCACACATTTCCCCCACACATTGCCATCTCACGAAACCCACACCGACCTCCACACCCCCCACCACCCATTCTCCGACAACCCCCACACATTCCACCCACTCCTCACACCACACACACTGCCTCCTCACACGACTCAACTCCCCGCAGTCCACACCCATCCTCACACAGGCAGGCCCCACACAACATCCTCCACACAACCCCCCCTCCTCACACACCACACATGTCACACACCTCCTCACCCCCACCACAGGTCACTGTCCTCACACATGGACTCGACCTCCCTACATCCACACACCTCCTCGACAAAGGGGCCACTCCACACACACAATCCAAACACACACACCCAGCAATCCTCAACCCCCACACACATTCCCACACATCCTCCACACACTGCATCACACCTCCTCACAACATCAGGCGCGTCGCCCACCACCACCCATCCTCCCCACCAGCGACGCAGCACCACACACATCGCTCGACCCACCCCCACAACAGACATCCACACACACACACATCCTCCCACACCGACCCACACACTCCTCCACCACCCACCCACACCCGCTCGCACCACATCCTCACATACAGCCCACACGGCAACCCCCCTCCCCCCCCGTCCTCAGTCCACCATCCCACGACAAGCCTCCCTCCCTCATCCTCACCACCCCCACCAACACATCCACCCACCACCACATCCTCAGCCTTCACACTCCACACATCCCCCCATCCTCACACTCCCCCCCCCCACATCCACCCACCCCATCCTCACCACACCCCACTAGCACTCCCTACATCCTCCCACATCCACCCAGGCGGCCCATCCACCTCCTCCCACACACACCATCCCCCCCCAGTCCCCCCACACCCCCCACCCCCATCCCCACACACTCTGTCCACACACCACATCCACAACACCAGCATTCACACACACATCCACACTTGATGTTGCGGCCTGTCCAAGGGCCAAAGCAAACAACAGCAGTCACTAGTTCACCAAGGTGAACATGATCAACTATCAAATTTGGCTTGGCTTGGCTTGGCTTGACTTGGCTTGGCTTGACAACAGCAGTCACTACGGTTAACATGATCAACTATCAAATGTGGCTTGGCTTGACTTGGCCTGGCTTGGCTTGACAACAGCAGTCACAATGGTGAACATGATCAACTATCAAATATGGCTTGGCTTGGCTTGACATGGCTTGGCTTGACAACAGCAGTCACAACGGTGAACATGATCAACTATCAAATGTGGCTTGGCTTGGCTTGACTTGGCTTGGCTTGACAACAGCAGTCACAACGGTGAACATGATCAACTATCAAATGTGGCTTGCCTTGGCTTGACATGGCTTGGCTTGACAACAGCAGTCACTCCGGTGAACATGATCAAATATCAAATGTGGTGCACCCATCCCCATGGACACATTTCATAAGATTGGTAACACAGTGCTGTGCACAAATCATCATGAACACATGTATTCGTGTAATTGCCTGCGACCTGTCTACTACTCTACCCCATGCAAGCAGTGCCCCAGCCCCACACTTATCATTTAATTGTGTACTAGCACGTGGCAGGTGTACTAGCACGTGGCAGGTGTGCTGCTTCTGTCATCATCATCAACAGACATGCAGTGTCCCAGCCCCACACTTAGATGCATGTGTTCATCATGAACACACTCCGGTATGCAAGCAGTGCTCCAGCCTGGGGCCCCAGCCCCACACTTACATGCCTCACAACAGGCTGAACCGTCAGATCTCCCTCCCGGTGCGACTAGCAGCCGCGCATCTGTAGAGACCGAGCACACATGTGCGAACGTATGAAAGGATGGGATGGACGATATGGGACGGTATGGGGCTGTATGCGACAATATGAGCGGTTGGGATGGACGGTATGGAACGATATATAGGACTATATGGGTCGTTATAAGACGATATGGGACGATATGAAAGGATGGAACGGACGATGCAAGCGTGGGGAGGGTCGAGAGTAGAGAGAGAGGCCAACAGTGGCTTGGCTTGAAGAGCGGGGCAGAGCTGGCGCTGTTTCAAAAACGTCGATGCGGCGAAGGTCTGAAGGTTTGGGCGTAGTCAGATCGTAGTTGGGCGGGTCGCAGATCTTTACGCGGATTCGGCCTGGGATGAAATGATCTGGTCGGATCTGGTGGGACCTCTCGACCCCGTTATGACGGACTGGATACCTGGGTACCGCCAGTCTCTTTTGCCCTTATGGGGGGAGGTTGGGCCCGGAGCTTGGGGGGGAAGAGGGGGGCGTGTTGGGCGTGTCGCCCCCGCTCGTGTCGTGACTCGTGACATCATGCGGAATCTGCAAGACGACGCCTTGGTGCAATCTTAGGCGACGCCGGGCGACGCGTTGAGGTATAAATGCTTGCTTGCTGCAATATTGTCTTATTTGGAGTATTAGTTGGATGACCCCTCCCGGATGTTGTTCAGCTGGCCTGTCTTGGTCAACAGTGGCATGTTGATGACTAAACAATGTAATATAATGTAAATAGTATGCTTTCGCCCATTTTTGCCTTTTTCGTTGATTCGACGGCCGTGGTTTCAAAAACGTTTCAAGTGAAAGGGCCTTTGCTTTGCCAAGCAAATTCTCTGAGGGGTTCAAACTACACTGTTATCAACAAGGGCTTGGTCTGTAACGGTCTTGCTACCATACACAAAGGAAATGAATGGATTTTAATAGCAATTGAAATTGAAATTGTTACATCCGTTTAATACAGTTACTCACAGGACGTGATGTTAAGGACACCACAGCGCATAAGCCGGAGCTAGCTAAAGTCACCGTAATGATAACGCCTGATGGGGCGTGGTGTTAAGGGAGCCCGTCGTACGCGAGTGGGGAGCGGTCTCCTACCTCAACTGGACAAGCTCCCATCACGGTTGAAGACGACCTGCAACGCCAAGAGCGACCGATGCGGTCTACCACTAGACCATTGTAAATCAGTGAATGAGGCTGAAGTCACCGTAATGGATTTTGATACTAATGTTCGCCCCGATGGGATGGTGGCGAAGAAATAGATGGTGGCGAAGAAATGTAATTTTTGCTGAGTATGTAACTATATCCTCTCGAGGAAAGTTGCAGTATGTAATCAAATTTGATCAAATTTTATTAAATTTAATTAAATTTGATTAATTACTTAAAAAAAAATATTCGGGACGGGCATCCAAGCGTCCTTATTGGGGTCGGTAAACCAATTGTTAGGGGTTCAGTTCATCGATGTTTTTTTATTTTAAGCCCTTCCTATCACGGTTGGGCAAGTCCCTTCAGCTTATTTGACCTATCCCTGGACTGTAACATCTACATATATGTAGACATACAGAAATGCTTCACCAACGAATTTCTGACCGGCCATGACCGGCGACTTCGGTCGTTCTGGAGTTCACGGGGGCAAATTACGTAATCCCCCCCCCCAAACCGAATTAACCCTCCAGAGCGTATCTTCAATTCTCGCAGCAAAACTTCGCAGCAACTCGAGCAACTTTTCGCACTAACTTAACAGAAACTCGAGCAACTTTCAAACTCCAGCCCATTTCCGTCTCTTTCTTCCGTTCCGCATCATGCTTCAAATAGTTTCCATCCTTCAATACTTCAATACTTTGTTGCTTCTACGCGAACTCGAGCACATATGAAAAAGAGCAGAAGAGCAGCGAACTCAGCTAGTCAGCGCGCACAGCGAGCTCTTCAGACCGACGAGGAAAGGGGCCATGAAAAACAGCCTCGTCGTTCATCAGATGCTGCCAACCCACAGCAGCGCGCAGCTTACACCAGGCCAGGCGCAAAGCTCATGCAGCCAAGCCCTGAAAATCAACGCCAGGCTAATAATCAGACAAGACGTGAACCTGGCAGGCTGCACCGCGCAATTCGCGATTGATGTGTTATCATCCTCTCCACCAACGTCATGCCATCGCATTGCCTGGTCGGCAGGCAATTATTACGAGATACTTATGCATTTCTTGAGACCTCCACTGACATTGCCTACCCTAAGCGATATGGCCCTTGCACCCCTCATCCAATCTCTTTTCATTGTTTCAAGCATTGATACGTCGGTTGCTTAGCATGTTGCGATACAGGACTGGCTGAAATTTCCTGGTCAAAACAACAGCTGCAGACCCAAGTATGTTACGCGCAAAGAAGAAGCTGCAGGCATGTCGCTGTGTGATTGCGTACGCCCGGTATTCTCAGCGGGGTCGGCTTCCGCAAGCTATTGGAGGTTGGATCCGCAGCCTGCTTTTATCCACTTCGTACTTCTGCATGATCTAGGCCCACAGCTGGAGTGGAAGGGATGAGGTAGGGAAAATGGGATAACGCATGTGTGCCGGTGGTTCGGGAAAGAGAGGGTAGGTTGGAGGATCGAGGGTGGCCCACCATGGGTGGAAATGACTGGGGTGAGGGGAGGGGGGAGAAAGAGAAAGAGTGTAGATGGGGTGGGAGGGGGGAAGGGGGGGCATTTGGGTGGTGTGGAGATGGCTGGGGGGTAGGGGGGTATATTTGGGTGGTGTGGATATGACTGGGGGTTAGGTGCGGTGCAAGGGGGATAAACAGAGTGTGTGTCAAGGGGGTGGGGATGGGGGGCAGGAAGATTTAGGGCGGAAACAGAGATCATGTAGGTCCTGGGGGCTGGGGGTGGGGGGGTATATTTATAGTAGGGAAAGAAAGGGGGCATGTGTTCGATATTTTGCAAAGGGGGAAATATCTTGACTGTGTGCATGTGAGTAGCGGGGGGGGGGGGGGGGGGGGGGGTACGTTCAAGGGCGTTGCACGTTATGCAACCCAGGCCAGAACAGGAGCCAGGACCTGGGTGGGTGGGATGGCGGGCAATGTACTAGTACATACATACATACATACATACATTCATACATACATACATTCATACATACATACATACAGTGGCTTCTGAAGACGGCAAGCAGCCTGAACAACCTGGGGGCACGCATTTTTTTTAATGAAAGGACCCCCCCCCCCCCCCCCCCCCCCCCCCCCCCCCCCCCTCCCCATACACACACACACACACAAAATGATGGGTCTTCTTGCGCTAGACTTAGGCACAAAGCAATTCGACTGTGAAAGGCGGAGGCATTCCCACAAAAGGAAGTAGACACCCTTGTTTAACGAAACTCAAGTTCTTGCTGCCATCCCTGACGGAAAGACATACCCGGTATATTTTTAGTATTCGGTGCAGGGACTGCAGGGACTCGGCCGGTGCAGTAGGTTGCGCTCTTACAAGAGACACGATAGATAACTAAAGCGGCAAGCAGAAGAGTACTAGTAGAGGAGGCAGTACAGCTGAATCCTGCTCGGGGGTGATGTTCGGCGTGGTCCCAGACTGGGGGCGTCGCCCCTACTAGAATGCCGGCTCTGAGAACGGAAGGGACAAATTCTCATTGTAACACGAACTCAAGGCCCCCAGATTGTTTGGTGTTTTCGTTTTAGCCCCTCTTCAGATCATGATTCGGCAGGTCCCTTAAGCTTAGTTTGCCTACCTTGGACTGCAGGGTACTACAAAGCGTGCGCGGCAGCGCGATTTCGCGCACACTTTTTGAGCCCCACTGCGCGTTTCGCGCAGATTTTTCAACCCCCTGTGGGCGCAGCGCGCAGTTTTTGCGTTTTTTACACTACAAAGCGCTGACCAATGTGACGTTCGTGCGCTTTAAGCGCTGACCAGTTTGACAAAATGTAGTACCCTGCTGGACTGTAATACCGGTATGTAATATAAATATGGAACCAAACAGATTTATTGATAAGCATGGTGTCTTGTAGGGTTATTTCCGTCATAATTGAATGTTGACGCTGCTGCCGTAGGTGGGAATCCTCAACAGGCTGGAGCTTATTGTTCTAGACTCTGCGTCTTGTGCGACAGGACATGGGACAGGGTCTGTTGCGTCGCGGGTTTTGAAAACCGGTTGCGTACTAACGTAATTCCGCCTCATGATAGGGATTCCGGAGTCTCCCAGAACACCCCTCGATGGAGCCATGCCAACATGTTCAAGTTACCGTATTTTCTTATTCTTTTTTACAATCTTGTCTGCCCCAACAACAACTACTAACCAGGCAATATTTGAAGTGTATGTGCAGTGTATGTTGTTACATACCAGGGACTTCCCCACATACCTCCTGGCGCCTCAGCCCAGCTAACGCCAACATGTGGCTTGAGGCACACCTATCGTCAACATTACATACCATTGGCTTGCCCACATACTTCTTTTGGCGGAGCCCCCCCTTCTGGGGCGGACTGAGCCCCCAGGGTTACCACATTGTCCGTTTGTCGGTCGGTCCTACTGACAAATTGAAGCCCGACACGTCAGCCCTTTGTCTCTTAACTAACTGGCTTATATCTGCTCCAGTTGCCAACACACTACGCCGATTCTCTGCGTTGCTTGCGGCGCTGTATAGGACTACTTGTGAAAGGAAGTTTACCCCAGGAGATGGGTCTCCCAACACAAACCAGCGACACCGAGGATTCAGTTCGAATGGCGTTGCCACTTGTGCGCAAGGAAGATGGTGCTCAGTTGATTTTTCAATGATTACCAGTCGGCGAGGAGCCAAAGACGGCGAGCAGCCTAATTGCTGGCTGGAGCTATATAACCAAGTTGAAGTTGGTTTATAAATGATTGCCAGCCAAGATCATACACCAGAACAATAATAAAACGAGAAAAACGAGAAATAAGGCCAAGTCAATCAGGTCACTCATGTTTTGCAACCCACACCCACATGCAACATCCAATATGCAAGCTATGTATAGGCCTGTTCACGCACGTGCGGTTGTTCACACATTCATGCAAACTATATTTGTAGTATGTGATATTGGGTCCTCCGTTGCTTTCTTGCGATTGTTTGGATACCAGGTCGTTTATAACTTTTTATAGCCCCTCCTAGGACTCCAGACCTGTCTTGATCATTTGAGGTTGGATACCCCTTCAGCCTAATCAGCTTCCCCCTGGACAGCAACATACAGACATGCCCACACACTTGCATGCAACGCTCAAGATGCTAACCATGTATAGGCCTGCGCACACACACGTACGGCTATTTTAGGTTGGACAGCCCCTTAAGCCTAATCAGCTTCCCCCTGGACAGCAACATACAGACATGCCCACACACGTGACAGCAACATACAGACATGCCTACACATGTGCATGCGACGCTCAAGCTGCAAACCATGTATAGGCCTACGCACGCACACGTACGACTGTGCGCACAGTTTCACACACAGTTTCACACACGTACGACTGTGCGCACAGTTTCACACATGTACGACTGTGCGCACGTACGACGCACACGTACGACTGTGCGCACAGTTTCACACACACACTGTGCGCACAGTTTCACACACACAAACAACAACAACCCCAGATGCGAACCATGCCAAGGCCTATACACACACAGCTGCACACACACACAAACAACAAACACCCCATATGCAAACCATGTTCTGTCCTGTGCACACAAACGTACGGTTGCGCACACACAAACAACAAACACCCCAAATGCGAACCATGTTGAGTCCTGTGCACACACACACAGTTGCACACACACAAACAACAAACACCCCAGACGCAAACCATGTTGAGTCCTGTGCACACGCACGTACGGTTGTGCACACACAAACAATAAACACCCCTGATGCAAACCATGCGAAGACCTATACACACACAGTTGCACATACACAAACAACAAACACCCCAGATGCAAACCATGCAAAGGCATGTGCACATACATCCATGGCTGTGCATGTGTGTACGGCTGTGCTCTCAGTTACATCTCATGTACACACACTTAGTAACACTAAACGATGTAATCGACTTACGGTGGGGCACACGTCAGAAGTTCATCTACGCTGTGTCCTCCTACGGTCTGTTATACACCTCAAATCAGATAGACCACAGTTTTTCTTTTCCCTTACGAACAGCAGCTTCTAGACAGCTCCCTCACTCATCCACTGGGTTATGCACAGTGATCTTGACAAGTGTAGAGTAATGATGACAGCAGCTTCTAGACAGCTCCCTCACTCATCCACTGCGCTATGCACAATGATCTTGACAAGTGAAGAGTTATAATGACAGCAGCTTCTAGACAGCTCCCTCACTCATCCACTGGGCTATGCACAATGATCTCGACAAGTGCAGAGTAATGATGACATCAGCTTCCAGGTGCGCTAGACTGCGTTCGGTTTGGCTGGACAGGCAGGCAGGGGAGCTTCCTAGAAGCTGCTGCTTGTAGTGAAAAATAAGATATGGTGATATACACATTCCCCCTCACACGTTGACAGGCAGGCAGGGGAGCTTCCTAGAAGCTGCTGCTCTTAGTTAAAAAGAAAAGCTTTGTGATATTCACATTCCCCCTCACACGTTGACAGGTAGGCAGGGGAGCTTCCTAGAAGCTGCTGCTCTTAGTTAAAAATAAAAGTTGTGTGATATTCACATTCCCCCTCACACGTTGACAAATGAAATGAGCGAGCGACGCATAAAATTGGCAGAGAGTGTTGGCCATCGAAGCGACAGGCGGCACTGGAATTGAGAGCAGCGGACCGAAGCCAGGGTTAACGACAGGGCCAGATGTTGGACACCCTGAACACCTGTTTAACAACCTGAGCACCATTTTTGAACACCCTGAACAGGTGCAAGCTAGCAAAGGGATTCTGATGGTTTTGCATCATTGAGAGATAGAGCAACATCGCTGAAGAGAGCAGCCAGCTCCAGTGAGAGATTGAAGAGAGTAGCGAGCATCATTGAGAAATAGGGCCACATCGCTGAAGAGAGCAGCAAGCTCCACAGGCTGAGGAGGCAGAAGCCTTAGGGGGACTGTCAGTGAGGTGAGGCCTCATCTGATTTCAACAGCTTCTCGCTGCTTCCAACAGGTTTCTAACAGCTTCTTGCTGCTTCCCATAGCTTCTCCAATCAATCAGGGATAGAGCAGCATCACTTAAGGGAGCAGCAAGCTCTAGAGGCAGAGGAAGCAGAGGGCTTAGGGGGGCCGTCAGTGAGGCGAGCATATCTGATTTCAACAGTTTCTCACTGCTTCCAACAGCTTCTCGCTGCTTACCACAGCTTCTCTCTGCTAGCCATAGCTCCGCCAATCAATCAGGGATAGAGCAGCATCACTTAAGGGAGCAGCAAGCTCCACAGGAGGAAGAGGCAGAAGACTTAGGGGGGGCCGTCAGTGAGGCGAGGCCTCATGTCAGATTCCCACAGCCTCTCGCTACTAGCAACAGCTTTCTAACAGCTTCTCGCTGCTAGCCATAGCATCTCCAATCAATCAGGGATAGAGCAACATCACTGAAGAGAGCAGCAAGCTCCCGAGGAGGACGAGGCAGAAGACTAAGGGGGGTCATCAGAGATAGAGCAACATCACTGAAGCTTTGAAGCCCTTCCTATCACGGTTGGGTCCCTTTAGCCTACCCCTGGACTGTAACATATGCACAAGCATCACTGAAGAGAGCAGCAAGCTCCCGAGGAGGACGAAGCAGAAGACTTAGGGGGGCCATCAGAGAGAAGCTTAGCGAAGCTCCAATCAATCAGAGAGAGAGCAGCATCACTGAAGGGAGCAGCAAGCTCCAGAGGAGGAAGAAGACTTATGGGGTCTGTCAGTGAGAAGCTTAGCGAGCACTGAGATAGAGCAGCATCACTGAAGCTTTGAAGCCCTTCCCATCACGGTTGGGCAGGTCCCTTTAGCCTATCTGGACTACCCCTGGACTGTAGCATATACACAAGCATAACTTAAGGGAGCAGCAAGCTCTAGAGGCAGAGGAAGCAGACTTAGGGGGTCCATCAGTGAGGCGCGGCCGCATGCCTGATTTCAACAGTTTCTCGCTGCTTCCCACAGCTTCTCGCTGCTTCCCATAGCTTCTCCAATCAATAAGAGATAGAGCTAGGTCTGTCAGTGAGAAGCTTAGCTAAGCCCAGAGATAGGGCAGTATCACTGAAGGGAGCAGCAAGCTCCAGAGGAGGAAGAGGCAGAAGACTTAGGGGGGCCGTCAGTGAGTCGAGGGCGCATGTCTGCAGCCAATGCCTCAAGTTCATCAATCACGTCCTCCAACTCAGGTCGTTCCTCCTGATCAGGCGCCCAGCACTGCTCAACTATCCGCTTGGCCTTATCAGGGATGGCCTGCCATGGTGAGGTGTGTGAGAGGTGTGTGGAGTGTGTGCGTGTGAGAGGTGTGTGCATATGTGTATGTGTGTGTTTCTGGGCCTTGGAAATGACACCACTCCTGCTCAGGCGCCCAGCACTGCTCAACTATCCGCTTGGCCTTATCAGGGATGGCCTGCCATGGTGAGGTGTGTGAGAGGTGTGTGGAGTGTGTGTGTGGAGTGTGGGAGAGGTGTGTGGAGTGTGTGTGTGTTTATGTGTATGTGTGTTTATGGGCCTTGGAAATGACATCCCTCCTGCTCAGGCGCCCAGCACTGCTCAACTATCCGCTTGGCCTTATCAGGGATGGCCTGCCATGGTGAGGTGTGTGAGATGAGTGTATGAGGTGTGTGGAGTGTGTGTGTGGAGTGTGGGAGAGGTTTGTGGAGTGTGTGTGTGTTTATGTGTATGTGTGTGTTTATGGGCCTTGGAAATGACATCCCTCCTGCTCAGGCGCCCAGCACTGCTCAACTATCCGCTCGGCCTTATCAGGGATGGCCTGCCATGGTGAGGTGTGCGTGTGCGAGATGAGTGTGTGAGGTGCGTGAGGTGTGTGTGTGTGTATGAGAGTTGTGGGGGCTAGTTACGGGCACTCCTCCTGGCCCGGTTCCCAGCACTGCTCAACTATCCGCTTGGCCTTAGTGAGGTGTGTGAGAGGTGTGTGGAGTGTGTGTGTGGAGTGTGGGAGAGGTGTGTGGAGTGTGTGTGTGTTTATGTGTATGTGTGTTTATGGGCCTTGGAAATGACATCCCTCCTGCTCAGGCGCCCAGCACTGCTCAACTATCCGCTTGGCCTTATCAGGGATGGCCTGCCATGGTGTGGTGTGTGAGAGGAGTGTATGAGGTGTGTGGAGTGTGGGAGAGGTGTGTGGAGTGTGTGTGTGTGTTTATGTGTATGTGTGTGTTTATGGGCCTTGGAAATGACATCCCTCCTGCTCAGGCGCCCAGCACTGCTCAACTATCCGCTTGGTCTTATCAGGGATGGCCTGCCATGGTGAGGTGTGTGAGAGGAGTGTAAGAGGTGTGTGGAGTGTGTGTGTGGAGTGTGGGAGAGGTGTGTGGAGTGTGTGTGTGGAGTGTGGGAGAGGTGTGTGGAGTGTGTGTGTGTTTATGTGTATGTGTGTGTTTATGGGCCTTGGAAATGACATCCCTCCTGCTCAGGCGCCCAGCACTGCTCAACTATCCGCTTGGCCTTATCAGGGACGGCCTGCCATGGTGAGGTGTGCGAGATGAGTGTGTGAGGTGCGTGAGGTGTGTGTGTGTGTATGAGAGTTGTGGGGGCTAGTTACGGGCACTCCTCCTGGCCCGGTTCCCAGCACTGCTCAACTATCTGCTTGGCCTTATCAGGGATGGCCTGCCATGGTGAGGTGTGTGAGAGGTGTGTGAGAGGTGTGCGGAGTGTGTGTGTGTGGGGTGGGGGTGGGGGCTTAAGTTATGGGCACTCCTCCTTCCCCACTATCAGCTTGGCCTTCTCAGGGATGGCCTGCCATGGTGATGTGTGTGCGTGTGAGAGGTGTGTGTGTATGTGTATGTGTGTGTTTCTGGGCCTTGGAAATGACACCACTCCTGCTCAGGCGCCCAGCACTGCTCAACTATCAGCTTGGCCTTCTCAGGGATGGCCTGCCATGGTGAGGTGTGTGTGAGAGAGGTGTGTGAGAGATGTGTGAGAGGTGTGTGGAGTGTGTGTGTGAGAGGTATGTGAGAGGAGGTCGCACCTCCTTCGAGCGGGGGTTATTGGACCACTCTGGTCGTAGGTTGTCGAAGGGTTTTTGTGTGTATCTGTGTGTGTGTGTGTGTCTGGTACGTTGCAACTAATACAAATCATTGCCTTGCATCGCACCTCCTTCGAGCGGGGGTTATTGGACCACTCTGGTCGTAGGTTGTCGAAGGGTTTTTGTGCGTATCTGTGTGTGTGTGTGTGTCTGGTACGTTGCAACTAATACAAATCATTGCCTTGCATCGCACCTCCGTTGAGCGGGGGCTATTGGACCACTCTGGTCGAAGGTTGTCTAAGGCTGCGTCTGTGCGTGTCTGTTACGACGTAACAAATAAAAATCATTGCCTTGCTTCGCACCTTCTTTGAACGGGGGTTATTGGACCACTCTGGCCGAAGGTTGTCTAAGGCTGCGTCTGTGCGTGTCTGTGTGTGTGTGTGTCTGTTACGATGTAACTTATAAAAATCATTGCCTTGCTTCACCACCTTTGAGCGAGGGTTATTGGACCGCTCTGGTCGTAGGTTGTCGAAGGGTTTTTGTGTGTCTGTGTGTGTGTGTGTGTCTGGTACGTTGCAATTAATACAAATCATTGCCTTGCTTCGCACCTCCTGTGGGCGAGGGTTATTGGACAGCTCTGGACATAGGTCGTCCAAAGGGGTTTTTATGCGTTTGTGTATCTGTATGTGCCTGGTACGTTGTAACTAATACAAATCACTGCCTTGCTTCGCACCTCCTTAGAGCGGGGGTTATTGGACCACTCTGGTCGAAGGTTGTCTAAGGCTGCAGCTCGTGCGGCTTCCACTGGCTCCATCGTATAGAAGGGCAAGATGCCCTCCAGCAGTTGGTAGTAGATCATGGCAAAGCTGTACACATCCACTTTGTTGTTGTACTGCTCATGGCGGAAGACCTCGGGTGCCATGTAGCGGTACGATCCGGTCTCCCCAGTCAACTTGTAGCTTTCGCCTTTCTCGCTGTGGAGGGGGGTGGAGGATATGTGATATGTATAGGTACTGGTTCGGTTGTTGTCAGCAGTTGGCAGTAGATCATGGCGAAGCTGTACGCATCCAACTTGTTGTTGTACTGCTCATGGCGGAAGACCTTGGGCGCCATGTGGCGGTACGATCTGGTCTCCCCTGTCAACTTTTGCCTTTCTCCCAGGAGTCGCGCTGTGAAGGGGGGTGGAAAATATAATATGTATATGTGTACCGGTACGGTTGCTGTATCATTAAGTTATCAACATAAATCATGCGACCTTTGCTGTTGAGGCTACTTCCAGTTTTATTTTGCACTCTTACCCAGTTCGGAGCACTTTTTTGTGTACCCTTTTTAAAGTTACCCTTTTCAGAGCACTACTTACTCTATATATAGAAAGGAGAAATGGAAGTTTGTGTGTGTGTGTGTGTATGTGTGTGTTTGCTTACTTATGGAGTGTTGACACTTTTTTACATTTTAGAGCACTACTTACGGGGTTTTGACACTTGCTTCTGCTGCAGAGCGAGAGGAGACGTCCAAGCCTTATATAGAAAAGCTTGGAAATTTGACTACTAACACTTTTTGACACTTTACACATTTTAGAGCACTACTTAGTCTCCGTAGCTATATATAGAAAGGGGGAAAATGGATGTTTGTCTACTTACAGTTTTTTTCGTTTTTTACATTTTAGAGCACTACTTACGGGTTTTTGACACTTGCTTCTGCGGAGCGAGAGGACACGTCCAAGCTTTGGCTCCCACCCCCCTTCTTTCTGTTGGATAGCTTCAAAGACTTCGACAATCCAAAATCTGCAATCTTCAACACTCCTATCTGCAGTGGAGAAACAGGTGAAGTAAAAGGTTAGCATTTAATCTGTAACACTCCAGGTGAAGTACAAGGTTAGCATTTAATCTGTAACACTCCTTTCTGCAGGGGAGAAACAGGTGCAGTACAAGGTTAGCATTTAATCTGTAACACTCCTTTTTCAGGTTAGCATTTAATCTGTAACACTCCTTTCTGCAGGGGAGAAACAGGTGCAGTACAAGGTTAGCATTTAATCTGTAACACTCCTTTTTCAGGTTAGCATTTAATCTGTAACACTCCTTTTTCAGGTTAGCATTTAATCTGTAACACTCCTTTTTCAGGTTAGCATTTAATCTGTAACACTCCTTTTTCAGGTTAGCATTTAATCTGTAACACTCCTTTTTCAGGTTAGCATTTAATCTGTAACACTCCTTTTTCAGGTTAGCATTTAATCTGTAACACTCCTTTCTCAGGTTAGCATTTAATCTGTAACACTCCTTTTTCAGGTTAGCATTTAATCTGTAACACTCCTTTTTCAGGTTAGCATTTAATCTGTAACACTCCTTTTTCAGGTTAGCATTTAATCTGTAACACTCCTTTTTCAGGTTAGCATTTAATCTGTAACACTCCTTTTTCAGGTTAGCATTTAATCTGTAACACTCCTTTTTCAGGTTAGCATTTAATCTGTAACACTTCTTTTTCAGGTTAGCATTTGATCTGTAACACCCCTATCTGCATTGGAGAACACGTGAAGTACAAGGTTAGCATTGGAGAAACATGTGAAGTATAAGGTAGGCATACACATGATATTAATCTGAAACACTCCAATCTGCATTGGAGAACCACATCAAGTAAAAGGTTAGTATACATACGATATGATCAGTTCAACTCTCTTATCCGCATTGGAGAAACACATGTGTAGTAAAAGGTTAGCATCCATATGATGTGGATCGTTAACACTCCTATCTGCACTGGAGAAACACATGTGTAGTAAAAGGTTAGCATCCATATGATGTGGATCGTTAACACTCCTATCTGCACTGGAGAAACACATGTGTAGTAAAAGGTTAGCATCCATATGATGTGGATCGTTAACACTCCTATCTGCACTGGAGAAACACATGTGTAGTAAAAGGTTAGCATCCATATGATGTGGATCGTTAACACTCCTATCTGCACTGGAGAAACACATGTGTAGTAAAAGGTTAGCATCCATATGATGTGGATCGCTAACACTCCTATCTGCACTGGAGAACCACGTCAAGTAAAAGGTTAGCATACAAATGATAATAATCTGTAACACTCGTATCTGCATTAAAGAACACGTGAAGTACAAGGTAGGCCTACATATGATATTAATCTGAAACACTCCTCTTTGCACTGGAGAAACACATGTGAAGTAAAAGGTTAGCATTGAAGAACCACATGTGGATATTTAACACTCCTCTCTGCAGTGGAGATAGACGTGAAGTAAAAGGTTAGCATTGAAGAACCACATGTGGATATTTAACACTCCTCTCTGCACTGGAGAAACACATGTGAAGTAAAAGGTTAGCATTGAAGAACCACATGTGGATATTTAACACTCCTCTCTGCAGTGGAGATAGACGTGAAGTAAAAGGTTAGCATTGAAGAACCACATGTGGATATTTAACACTCCTCTCTGCAGTGGAGATAGAGGTGAAGTAAAAGGTTAGCATTGAAGAACCACACGTGGATATTTAACACTCCTCTCTGCACTGGAGAACCACATGTGAAGTAAAAGGTTAGCATTGGAGAACCACGTGTGGATATTTAACACTCCTCTCTGCAGTGGAGATAGACGTGAAGTAAAAGGTTAGCATTGGAGAACCACATGTGTAGTACAAGGTTAGCATAAATATGATATGGACATCTAATTTAGTTTTTAGGGTAAGAATGCTTTGATTTTTGATTTTGTTTTTATATATTTTGTTTGTTTAGGGGTTAGGGTTTTAACCCTAACCCCCCCCCCCCCCCCCCCCCTCCGGTAATGATAATAATAATAAATTAATATGTATGTCATACCTGCTAGTAACAATTAATTTATAGGTATATTATCCTGTGTATGTGTTAGTGCGTCATTGGTAGCCGGGCTTTTTTTGGCGAAGCCCCCCCTTCTGGGGGGCGGGAGCCCCCAGGGTCACCCCGTTGTCTGACCGACAGTACCCTCGAGACGAAGCCTGACACGTCAGCCAACGGTCTCGTAACAGGCAGTCAACAGGTGTTCAGGGTTTCAAACGGTGGTTCGGGGTTTGGTTTGTTTTTCCTTGACACACCCCTGATGTAATGGGTTTTTTTGCTTCATGGGTGCTTTTTCTTTTTGTTTAAAGCTCTGAGTCTCATACACCCTCGCGGTGTCAAGTAGACTTTAACATGTAATGTAATGCAATGTAAAGGGTGTTCAACGCCTGTTCAACAACATGTTTAACCAATGATGTACATAAACAGGGGGTTGAACACCCTGAACGAAGTTGTCTGACCGACAGTACCCCCGAGACGAAGCCTGACACGTCAGCCAATGGTCTCGTAACTGGTAGTCAATAGGTGGTCAGGCTGTTCAACGCCTGTTCAACAACATGTTTAACCCATGATGTACATAAAGGGGGTGTACATAAACAATGATGTACATAAACAGGGTGTACATAAACAATGATGTACATAAACACACAACACACCCTGAACGAAGTGCAGGCTGCCGTAGGTGATGTCAAGTAATACAGTCTCCATTTTGTTCCAATTCCAACAGAAGCCTACTTTGCATATTGTAGGAAGGGCACCACCATTTGAACTGAATCCTCCGTGCTGCTGGCTTGTGTCGGGAGACCCACCTCCTGGGGTGGAAGTCCTTTCACAACTTCAAAAAAAAAAGGCTCTGAGCTGAGCAGTACAGCATCGCAGTACAATCTAGGAAGGGACGCTCACCTTATTGTTTAACATCTTGTTGTGGTGCACATCGCAGTACAATCTAGGAAGGGACGCTCACCTTATTGTTTAACATCTTGTTGTGGTGCACATCGCAGTACAATCTAGGAAGGGACGCTCACCTTATCGTTTAACATCTTGTTGTGGTGCATATCGCAGTGCAATCTAACAGGAGTCACACACCTCATCGGTCAACCCCTTGCTAAACCCCGAAACCCTAAACAGGAGACACACACCTCATTGTTCAACACCTTGCTAAACCCTGAACCCTAAACAGGAGACACACACCTCATCGCTTAACACCTTGCTTAACCCTAAACCCTAAATGGGAGATACACACCTCATCGTTCAACATCTTTTTGTGGTGAGCGTTGTAGACCTTTGGTCCTCCAAGCATAAGGTTGGCTGGCTTCAAATCACGATGGATGACAGCCTGTGGGCAGCAGCAGCAGCAGAAGGGGGAAAGGTGAAGTGAGAAACGAGAAGAGACTGAGGTGAGGGGGGGAGAGTGAGGGGAAGGAGCGGGTGGGGGGGAGGAGGGGGTGAGGAGGGCGGGGTATGTGGGTTCCCTCTTTCCCTCTTTTTCTACCCCCACTGCTTTCGTCTTCTCTTTTTCTCCCCCTCCCTGATTCCTTTTTTTTTCCCCCGATCTGTTCCCCCCTTTCACTTTCCTTCCGCCTTACCACACTTCTTTGTCTTCGTGGTTTCTCACTTTCCCTACTCCTCGCGTACTCCTTTCCCCTCAACCTCCTCTTTCTTTCCCTAATTCCCAATTTCTCCCCTCCTTCTTCTTCTCTTCTTTCTTCCTTCCTCTTCGCCCTCTTTCTCCACTTCCTTATTTTCTACTACCCTCTCCTCCCTCTGCCCTTTTCGCCTCCACTTTCCCTTTTCTCCCTTCTCTACTTCCCCTCCTCCCCCCCCTTTTTCGTCTCCATTCACCCTTTTCTTCCACCCTCTCTTTTTTCTCTTCGACCCTTTCTCTCCTTCTCCTTTCTCACATATGCCTTCTTTCGGTCTCCCTCAGTCCTTCCATTCCCCTCGTCTCTTTTTTTCCTCACCCCACCCCGTTTGCCCCCTCTTCTACCCTTTGTCGCACGACCTTACCCCCTTTCTTATCCCCCGTTCATCTACCCCTTCATTCCTCGTCCCCCGCTTCTTCTTCCTTCTACCTCCCCCTCTTACTTCGCCCCACAACTTACACCCCCTGTTCCTCCATTAATTTTTTTTTTTTCTTCTTCCGTTGATCTCTCCATGCCCGCCCCCCCCCTCCGCCTTCCCTTCACCCTTCCTCTCCGTCCGTCCCTTACTTTCTCCTCTTTCTCCCTTATTTTTCTTTTCTCTCTCTTCCATATCTTCCCCTCCTCAGCTCTTGCTGCCCCACTTCATGTTTCTTTTTTCCTTCCTCCCCCTCCTTCTTACGCTTTTATCCCCCCAATTTCCCTCAACCCCTTCTCTCGCCCATCCCTTCTTTCTCTTTTCCCTCCTTCCTCTTTCCCCACCCTTTCCGGGGGGGAGGAGCGGAGAGCCCTTTGGTTGGGGGGGACTAATGAGGGGGTGAGGATGGGAGGGTTTTGTTAGAGGTTGTTAGGTTTTGGGGGGGGAGGGGATTGGGGAGGTGAGGGAGTGTGTAAGAGGTGAGGGAGAAGTTAGTAAAGAGTATGGTAAGTACCCCCCCCCCCCCCCCACCACACACACACACAGGGTTTAGGCACCAAAGCAGAGAAATAGAAAAGAAAGAAATGAACAAAATGTTACGCAGCGCGAAAGGTTGGAGGCTTCAGCACAATGATGACCAGCCGCGAGCAGCAGTAGCGGCAGGAGGGTGGGGGAGGGGGACGGGGTGGGGGGCGGGGAGGGGGAGGGACTTTGTCTCTTGTCCTTTAAAATCCCTGGGAGACGAGTGGGAGGTGTATGTGTGGGAGGGTACCGCTGGGTAGGGGGTCCTGGGAGGGGTTTAGGGGGGCGTGGGTATGTATGTATGAGTGTGTTTGAGGATGGTCGTGTGCGTTGGGGGGGGTAGGTGGGGTGGTGGTGGTAGTGTGGGGGGGGGTGGGGGGTGGGGCGGGGCGGTGAGGGTGGTATGGGGTGTGGGGGGGGGGGGGGGGGGGTTAGGGTGTGTGGGTCGGTTGTGGGTGTCGGTAGGGTGTGTGGGTTATTTTGAGTGTGTGTGTGTGGTGTGGGTTGTGTGGTGGTGGGTGGGGGGGGGGGCAACAAAAGTTGGGGGCAGCGACGCGACCGACTGATCGAGCAAGGACAATTGGAGTGGGTCGGGTTGAGGGGAGGTTGGCTGGCTTCAAGTTCACAATATAAGACCGCATGTGAAGGTGTGAGGTGTGAGGTGTGTTTGAGGTTGTGAGTGTGTGTGTGTGAGAGAGAGAGAGAGAGAGAGGACGAGAGAGGAGATGAGATGAGACGGAGAGAGAGAGACTTCGGGGATGCAGAGAGGGATAGAGCAGAGGGAGACCGAGATGATCGGTGGGAGAGAGAGGAGACGACGAGAGAGAGAGTGAGAGAAACGAGGAAGAGATGAGAGAGAGAGAGAACGAGAGAGAGAGAGGGAGAGAGAGAGAGAGAGAGAGAGGAGAGAGAGGAGAGATGGAGAGAACGAGAGAGAGAAGAGAAAGGAGGACGAGAGAGAGAGGAGCAGAGGGAGGAGAGAGAGAGGAGAGAGAGAGAGGGGGACAGCCCCCAACCCACAAACACACTGTACATACCCACCACACCCTAACCCCTCCCCCCCACATACCCCCAACCAACACCAACACACAAACAGACCCCACCACCCACCCACACCCTAATCCCTCACCCCAAACACAGTATGAACCCCTCCCCTACCCACCCATCATGGAGCTCTTACATGAGGAGTTTGGTTGTGCTGGTAGGCAAGTCCCCTGGCGCAGTCTAGAGCTATCTGTGTGGCACGCCTACACAAACCTTCCCCCCCGCCCAAACACCCCCCCCCCCCCACCACACACCCTACCCCCCCCCCACCACACACCCTACCCCCCCCACACACACCCTGGCAGCTCTTACATGAGGATTCGGTTGTGCAGGTAGGCTAGTCCCCTGGCACAGTCTAGAGCTATCTGAGTGCCCCCCCACCCCCCCCCCACCCCCCCCCCACACACACACCCTGGCAGCTCTTACATGAGGAGTTCGGTTGTGTAGGTAGGCTAGTCCCCTGGCACAGTCTAGAGCTATCTGAGTGGCCCGCCACACATTTGGCAAGCGGTTAGCGCGGAAGATGTCGGACATGGAACCGCCGGCCATGTACTCGGTCACAATCATGAAGGGCTGGTACTTAGTGACGGCTCCTAAAAACTGGACCTGCAGGAGTGTGTGGTTGGGTGTGTGGGTTGGGTTGAGTGCGTGAGTGGGGGAGTGTGTGGTTGGGTGTGTGGGTTGGGTTGAGTGCGTGAGTGGGGGAGTGTGTGGTTGGGTGTGTGGGTTGGGTGATGTGCGTGAGTGGGGGGAGTGTGTGGTTGGGTGTGTGGGTTGGGTTGAGTGCGTGAGTGGGGGAGGTGTGGTTGGGGCTGTGGGGGATGATGGGTGTGTGTGTGTGGGGGGGGGGGGGGGGGGGGGGGGGGGGGGGGGGGGGGGGGGGCAGGTGCGGGGGGGGGTGGGGGCCAGTTTTGGGATTCCATGTACTCGGTCACAATCATGAAGGGCTGATACTTAGTGAGGGTCTGTTAGGGTCTGTTAGCGTCTGTTGGGTCTGTTGGGTCTGTTGGGGTCTGTTGGGTCTGTTAGGGTCTGTTAGGGTCTGTTGGGTCTGTTAGGGTCTGTTGGGTCTGTTAGGGTCTGTTAGGTCTGTTAGGGTCTGTTAGGGTCTATTATCTGTTAGGGTCTGTTGGGTCTGTTAGGGTTTGTTAGGGTCTGTTAGGTGCATTTTCTGCAGCACTTTGAGCCCTGTTCCAAAGTCACCCAACACTGCAGCACAAGACGGAAAAAACAGTGCTACCTATCATGTATGAGTGGTGCAGTTGCAGCAATGTTATGTTACGTTCCCAGGTCTTATACTCAGGAGGCAACGGAAGGAAGGACACCAGTGCTACCTAGCGTGTAGGGGTGGGGCACTTCATGCAGCATTTGAGCTCTGATCTGAAGTCACCCAACGCTAGAGCACAAGGAGAAGGAAACACTGCTACCTACCGTGTATGGGTGGTGCACTGCTTATGTAATGTTACGTTCCCAGGTCTTATGCTAAGGAGGCAACGGAAGGAAGGACACCAGTGCTACCTAGCGTGTAGGGGTGGGGCACTTCATGCAGCATTTGAGCTCTGATCTGAAGTCACCCAACGCTAGAGCACAAGGAGAAGGAAACACTGCTACCTACCGTGTATGGGTGGTGCACTGCTTATGTAATGTTACGTTCCCAGGTCTTATGCTAAGGAGGCAACAGCAGGAAGGACACCAGTGCTACCTACCGTGTACGGGTGGTGCACTTTATGCAGTACGTCAAACTCTTTTCAACATCACACAACAATACAGTCAAAAGCCACACAACAATACAGCACAAGGGAGAAGCTCTTTTCAAAAGTCACACAACAATACAGCACAAGGGAGAAACAACAGTGCTACCTAGCGTGTATGAGTGGTGCACTTTCAGCAATGTAATGTAATGTTTCCAGGCCTGATGCTAAGGAGGCAACTGCAGGTAGGACACTAATGCTACCTAGCGTGTTGGGGTGGTGCACTTGCTGTGTAATGTAATGTAATGTGATGTAATGTATTGTGATGTGATGTCATGTAACGTTTCCAGGTCTAATGCTAAGGAGGCAACTGCAGGAAGGACACCAGTGCTACCTACTGTATAGGGGTGGTGCACTTTCTGCAGTACGTTGAGCTCTGTTCTAAAGTCGCCCAACGCTACAGCTCCTGTTTCTTTCAAAATCTTCACCGCCACTATCGTGCCATGCCACCTCGCCTTGTGTACTATGCCAAACTCTCCCTCTCCAATCTTCTCCATCAACGTTAGGTCGTTGGGGTCTATCTCCCACTCCTGCAACAAGCAAAGGACGTAGAGTAAGTCACAGAGTTCAAACGAGGAGTGCAGTTTTTCTGCCAAAATCGCCCCTCTCCCATCTTTTGCATTAAAATTAGGTTGTTGGGGTCTATCTACCACACCTGCAACAAGCAATGGACATCGAGTATGAGAGACTTCAAACGAGGAGTGCGGTGTATCCAAATGTGCAGCGTGGTTTCACGACCAAATCTGAAAAATCCACACAGAATTGTAAAAAACTATGTAAGTTGATTTCTGCGCAAACATCGACAAAGCCCCCCCCCCACCCCCACCCCCACCCTGATCTTCTCCATCAGGGTTAGGTTATTGGGTCTATCTCCCACTCCTGCTACGAGTAATCAACATCGAGTCAGATACAGACTTCAAAAGAGAATCTCAATGTGGCGATCCTACGGTGACTAGCTAGCTCCGGCTTACGCTGTGGTGTCCTTAACATCGCGTCCTGTGAGTAACTGTATTACACGGATGTAACAATTTCAATTTCAAAAGAGAAGTGCAGTTTCTCCGCCAAAATTGCCCATATCCCATATTTTCATTACAGTAAGGTTGTTGGGATCTACATCGCGATTTTTTTCAAATATGAAAGTGGGTTTCTTCTAGCTTTATGGTTTCAGGGCTCCTCCAGGGACAGCGTTTTAGTGCTTTCTGTAGCTTTTCATAGCTTTTTAAAGGCAATTGAGGGCAAAAATAAATAAACTTTTTTTTTGCTTTTATAGTGATATTTTTTTCTAAAACGGGGTCAAAACTAGCGATCGCTATATATAGCGGAAGTAAAAACCCCTGGGATCTACCTGGGGATATTTTTCTGCTATATATAGCGATCGCTATTTTTGACCCTGTCTGGCCCAAATTGCCGCTGTAATAATTGGTTGGCCCTCAATGGCCCTAAAAAGCTATAAAACGCTGTCCCTGGAGGAGGCTTAGAACCATAGAGTTTTTTTACTGCCAAAGACGGCGAGCAGCCAAATTGCTAGCTTAAGTTATGTAACCAAGTTCAAGTTCAAGCTCTAGCTTGCTTCAGGTTTGGCTCAAGGAACGGGAAAGAAAGCTGGCTATTTTTGGCGGAGCCCCCCTTTCTGGAGGGCGGAGCCCCCATGTTTACCCATTTGTCCGTCCGTCCGACCGACCATCCGTTTGACCGTGATGAAGCCCAACACGTCAGCCAACGGTCTCGTAACTAACTCGCTTCCGTTGCCACCTGTCGCTCTGGTGCGATCACTCTCCGCCATTTTGTCTAGAGCTTGTCAGTTCTAGCTATGCCGCCTGCCCACCAACATCCCGCAGTGGTAGCGAACGGGAAGGTTCCTTCGACTTCACACCCCGTGGCATGGTGCAAAACATTCCAGTGTTCATTTTTGGCTATGCCACACGTACTGGGTCGTAGTCGGTGAAGATGCGGACATTGCCGGCCAGAGGAGGGTAGGGATAGGGTGGGATGGAGGGTAGGGTAGGTAATTAGGTAGGCTTGCCACACGTACTGGGTCGTAGTCGGTGGAGATGCGGACGTTGCCAGCCAGAGGAGGGTAGGGATAGGGTGGGATGGAGGGTCGGGTAGGTAATTAGGTGGGTATGCCACACACACGTACTGGCTCGTAGTCGGTGAAGATGCGGACATTGCCAGCCAGAGGAGGGTAGGAATAGGGTGGGATGGAGGGTAGGGATAGGGTGGGATGGAGGGTCGGGTAGGTAATTAGGTGGGTATGCCACACACACGTACTGGCTCGTAGTCGGTGAAGATGCGGACGTTGCCAGCCAGAGGAGGGTAGGAATAGGGTGGGATGGAGGGTAGGGATAGGGTGGGATGGAGGGTCGGGTAGGTAATTAGGTGGGTATGCCACACACACGTACTGGCTCGTAGTCGGTGAAGATGTGGACGTTGCCAGCCTGAGGAGTGTAGGGATAGGGCCAGAGGAGAGTAGGGATAGGGTGGGATGGAGGGTCGGGTCGGTAATTAGGTGGGTATGCCACACACACGTACTGGCTCGTAGTCAGTGAAGATGCGGACGTTGCCAGCCTGAGGAGTGTAGGGATAGGGCCAGAAGAGAGTAGGGATAGGGTGGGATAGAGGGTAGGGTAGGTAATTAGGTGGGTATGCCACACACACGTACTGGCTCGTAGTCGGTGAAGATGCGGACGTTGCCAGCCAGAGGAGTGTAAGGATAGGGCCAGAGGAGAGGAGGGATAGGGTGGGATAGAGGGTAGGGATAGGGTGGGATGGAGGGTAGGGTCGGTAATTAGGTAGGCTTGCCACACGTACTGGGTCGTAATCGGTGAAGATGCGGACGTTGCCAGCCAGAGGAGAGTCAGCAAGCTCCACAAGCTCGCCAGCCTTGCTCACCACTTTTCCTCCGCCGGAGATAAGAAGCTGCGCAACCTCACCGTGATCTCCTCGAACAGCATCCTGATAAGAGGACAAGCATGGAGTCAATGTTTGGTGGTGGCTGTAGTGGTGGTGGTGGTTATGGTGGTGGTGAGTTCTATGTGTGTGAGTGTGAGTGTATTTCAAGCCAAGCCAAGTCAACCTTTCCCCTGCCTGAGATAAGAAGCTGTGCAACCTCACTGTGGTCTCCTCTGACAGCATCCTGATAAGAGGACTAGCATGGAGTCGATGTTGGGTGGTGGCCGTGGCGGTGGTGGTTGTTATGGTGGTGGTGAGTTCTATGTGTGCGTGTGTGTGAGTGTATTTCAAGCCGGGGGGGGGGGGGGGGGGGGGGGGGGGGTAATGGTGGTGATGGTGGTGGTGAGTTCTATGTGTAAGAGTGTGAGTGTATTTCATTGGGGTCACCTCAAGCAGCATCCTGACAAGAGGCCAAGCATGAAGTCAAACCAGGCCAAGCCAAGCCAAGCCAAGCCTAGTTTTTCTGGTCATTATTTTTACTGCCATAGACGGCGAGGAGCCAAATTGCTGGCTGGAGCCATGTAATCAAGTTCAAGCCAAGCCAAGCCAAGCCAAGCCAAGCCAAGCCAAGCCAAGTGTTCCTGGTCATTGGTTATTTTTACTGCCACAGACAGCGAGGAGCCAAATTGCTGGCTGAAGCCATGTAATCAAGTTCAAGCCAAGCCAAGCCGAGTGTTCCTGGTCATTGGTTATTTTTACTGCCATAGACGGCAAGGAGCCAAATTGCTGGCTGGAGCCATGTAATCAAGTTCAAGCCAAGCCAAGCCAAGCCAGGTATTCCAGGTCATTGGTTATTTTTACTGCCATAGACGGCGAGGAGCCAAATTGCTGGCTGGAGCCATGTAATCAAGTTCAAGCAAGGCCAAGCCAAGTATTCCAGGTCATTGGTTATTTTTACTGCCATAGACGGCGAGGAGCCAAATTGCTGGCTGGAGCCATGTAACCAGGTGCAAGCCAAGCCAATCCGGCTTAAGAAAATGTAGCCAGAAGCTACTTGACCCAAGATTTCAAGACACTCGAAATCAGCGAGCAGTACAGGAAAGGACATCAAAATTTAACAGCTGCGTTGTTTTCTGCAAGCCGTGCCTATACAGACTCAGATACCCAAGCCTAGTCTGGGTCTGTCTTAGTCTGAGCCTAACTAAGACGAAGATAGACCAGTTAGGTTCAGACACACAAGCCTAGTCTGGGTCTGTCTTAGTCAGAGCCTAACTAAGACGAAGATAGACCAGTTAGGTTCAGACACACAAGCCTAGTCTGGGTCTGTCTTAGTCAGAGCCTAACTAAGAGGAAGATAGGCCAGTTAGGTTCAGACACACAAGCCTAGTCTGGGTCTGTCTTAGTCTGAGCCTAACTAAGACGAAGATAGACCAGTTAGGTTTAGACACACAAGCCTAGTCTGAGCCTGACTAAGAAGAAGATAGACTAGTTGGGCTAGATAGACTAGTTACTAGTTAAGATAGACTAGTTACTAGTTAGACACACAAGCAGACTAGCCCAAGCTTACAAAGCAGCTGACTCGAACCGACCCATTGAAATAAAAAAACTACTACAAATTGAAGCTTGGTTTGAATTGTGATCCGAGCAATTCAATTGTGAAGCTAATGTAAGCAAAGGAGGGGAAATTAAAATCCAGTCTATGAACGTCCCAAAGGCAAAGAGGTAACCTGGAAATTACCCTTCCTACCAGGGTTTTACAAAGCGCACGCGGCAGCACGATTTCGCGCGCGCTTTTTGAGCCCCATAGCGTTTTTCAGGGAGTTTTTCAACCCCCTGTGGGCGCAGCGCGCAGTTTTTGAGCTTTTTGCACTACAAAGCGCTGACTAAATGAATTTCGTGCGCTTTATGCGCTGACCAGTTTGACAAAATGTAGTACCCTGCTTCCTTCTCCCCCCAGGATCTTACCCCTACCCCCAACCTTTCACTGTGTAGGAATCTCAAAGTTTTGGGCGGAGACCCCTCTTCAAAGGGAGGCGGGAGCCCCCAGGGTTACCCATTTGTCTGTCTGTGTGATCCGATGACTGTGAGACCGTCTGACCGAGACGAAGCCTGAAACGTTAGATAACGGTCTCGTTACTAATTCCCTTCCGCTGCTACCTGTCGCTCTGTTGCGAACACTCTCTGCTATTTTTTAGCGTCGCTTGCGACGCTGCATGGAACTTGTCTTGTTACCCCAACCCAGTGGTAAACACAAGCGTCATCTCCAATGAATTTAAGTTTGGTTTGAAGTGTGATCTGGGGCATTCATAAAGCTAGCCGTGTTGAAGGTGAGCCCCAGTTCGAGCAAATAGGCTGGCCCCCTCAACCCCACGCCGTGTAAGAAGGCATACCTTAAAAACATGTATATTTTATGTAAAGCTATTATTATTATTATTATTATTATTATATTTATTTATATTTATTTATTTAAACTCGCCTCACCTCCAAGGGTGTGCGCTTGAACCGATCTATTGGGTTCACATCTACACCGTTTTTAAGGAGCCATGCTGCTACACTATGGCAGCCCTCAGCTGCTGCAAGATGCCTGTTGTGTACGAGAAGGTAGTGTGGGTAGTGAGAAGGTAGTGTGGGTAGTGAGAAGGAAGTGTGGGTGGTGAGAAGGAAGTGTGGGTAGTGAGAAGGTAGTGTGGGTAGTGAGAAGGAAGTGTGGGTAGTGAGAAGGAAGTGTGGGTAGTGAGAAGGAAGTGTGAGTAGTGGGAAGGTACTGTGACTAGTGAGAGGGTAGTATGAAAGGTAGTGTTAGCAAGAAGGTACTATGAAAGGTAGTGTAAGTAGTGAGCTGGTAGGATGAGTAAGAATGGAGGCAGTTTGACGTAGACTGTAGCAAGCAGGTGGTATGAAGGTGTGGTGAAGGTGGTATATGAATGTATCGTGAAGGTAGCATGGAGCATTAGAGTACGAGGAGGTAGTAATTCAGTGACAAGGTAGTGTGAGCTCACAAAGATATTACACTACATTACACTGTCATCGGCAGGACATTGTTTGACCAAGATAAGCCCCGTCCATAACATCAGGGGGGGAGGGGGGGGGGGGGGGGGGGGGGGGGGGGGGGGGGGGGGGGGGCTCTTCCAACCAATCCTCAAATGTACATGCAGATATAGAGTGTGTGGCACCATCACATGCCATGGAGCATCTGGTAGCCTTTTCAGTGCTACTACCAGCTTTAAGTGAACCCAAGTGGCTCTAATGCAGCACCCCCGAAAAAATCAAGGTTCATTATTTAGCACTCGTGCTACAAGTAGTACTGGAAAAAGTAGCAGTGCTACTTAAAGCACCCCAGTTTGAAGTAGCACCCCAAATTAACCTTGTTCATCGGGCATGGGGCAGTCGAATACTCACAATGGTGTTCGCCTGTCGTAGTCTGCTGTTGCCTTGTCTTTAAGCTGCGGCGGTGCATCGAAAGGAAGGTTAGGCATGCAGCGCGTGCGCGGGACATCGAGCGTCGATGGGGAAGTGGATGGGGATGGTAGGGGGTGGGTTGAGGAGGTGGAAGATGCGTTCATGTGAAATGCTCTATATGCGTTGTCTAAGTCATCCGATGCGAGAACGCTGCATCGAGAATGCTGATGCTAGTGCCCGAGGTGGTTATCCAGGTATTTGACTAGACCCCGTCGGCTCGCCAAGATGCAAATTCTACGGAAGATACCCCCTACTCGTTGCCTGCTCCCTGCTGCTGCTGCTGCTGATTTATCCCTCCGATGATAGCGCTTACCTCGAGGTTCCATGCCGTTGTGATTTTCTTGCACCTGTACAAATCGCCTGCGGGGGGTGTGAGACAACAAGGGCTGAGACAACAAAGAGTGTCCGGCGTGCGGGAGAGAAAAGTACTGTTGACTTTTCTCGTCGCTGCTCGACCCTCCTCCCCCAACTTGCGATGATTAATCGCACGGACGTACCGACAGAGGAGAAGAAAAGTAGCTCGGTGATGGCCTGCCGTCTTGCTGCTGTCTCGCCATGCAAGCTCTCCTTCATATCTACATTCTTAGTAGCCATTTTGAGCGAGCTTGCGCGCGTGCAGCTGCTCTGTCGTCTTCACAGCCTTGTCGCCCGGGCTACTATGCCGATTATATTAGACGTTCTGTACCTGTACCGCTGCGGTACAGTCGAATTAAGGGGGCTCGGCGTCACCCTCCCCGGGTGCAGGGCCCCTGCCCCGTGTGCGCTTGTGCGGGTGGAGATGAAACAATTGGAGAACCATTAAGACTGATGGAGCAAGAATATGTCTGATTCCCTAGAGATGCTATCATTTCCCTTGTATTGCAGAAGTTATCAGTTATCAGTTATGGCTAGGGGAACCGCAAAGACTGTTGGAGCAAGGATATGTCTGATTCCCTAGAGATGCTATCAACTTTGGAAGATTCTCAAGATGATAGCAAGATTTTTGATTGAGGGATTAGTCAATCAAGACTGTGCGTCCGTCCGGCACAAATTACTATTTCAGGTTTCACTGCAGATCACAAAAAAGCGGAATCCTCTTAAATTGTTTTCTTTCCCATTCAAACCAGATTCAAGTGTGACTCAAAAAAAGGAGACACTGAGCAGCCCAGAGTTGGCTGCAAGACATGGATTTTTTTTCGAATCTGAAAGTGGTTGCTTTTTGCTTTTAGGCCTTCTCCAGGGACAGCGTGTTAGTGTATTTCATAGCTTTTATAGCCTTTTATAGCTTGTTACAGCCATTTAAGGCAAACATGTTTACTTGATTATAGCGATGGACTAGCCCAGAGTTGGCTGCAAGGCATGTAACAATCCAATGTATAGTGTGGTGGGTGAGACGGAACGCTCTTATGATGGGCCCATGACGAGAAGGAGAGAGCGGGGAGCGAACGGGAATGGGGACATCTGTTTACATTACAAGAAGAAGGACAGGAACGTCTTCCGTGCAATACAAGACAGAAACCGGAACCCCAAACCAGGAACCGAAGTAACCGACATTTCCAACTAACATAACGATACGCCAGCTACACCACACACGCGACAGAACAAGGCAGAGAGATGCCGTCCTCTCTCAGTGGGTTAGCGTTTATAACACCCAGGTGTATTCTGCCCGCAAACACTGAGCCTCAAGGCTGATAGACCATGCGATTCCAACCAGATTCAAGTTTGACTCAAAAGGAAACACTGAGCAGCCCAGAGTCGGCTGAAATCAAATTTAACAATCCAAACCAATCTTGACTGTGGTGTAGTAGCGTTTATACCACCCACGTTTCTTCTACATGCAAAATGCATGGCAGCTCCTAACCAGCTACTGGCCAATCTTTATACATAGCAACAACAAATGTGATGGCAGGGATGACACACACTCAGATTAAGGGCGCCTGGTGGAGCGTACCGAATGAAAGGAATTTAATCCTTAATTCAATGTATTTTAATTAATTTACATTTAATTGTATTTAATATTATGTTATTTTAATTCGATTTTATTCCTTTCAATTTAATTCAATTAACGTGATTTGAATGCATGTAATTGCTTTAATTTGTATAAATTCGAATAGCATTAAATTTTATTTTTATTTTTTTTTATTTTTTTATGTAATGAAAATTTGATGTAATTGAATTCCATTGAATCGATGGATGTTGCAGCTTTGTTGGCTATAAAGTGGAAAATTAGAGGTTTTGAAGGGCTGTTGGATTTTAAGCAGTATTGAACGTTCCTGTAATGTAGTGCAATGCATATACATAGATTGGCTTCATTTTTGAGAATTTGATACAAGAAAAATGAGACCAATCAGGGGTCTGGTTGATTTGAAGGAATTGTTACAAGGTATTGCATGTTTGGGACCAGCCCAGACTTGAACGGTACGTCCCGTCCATCTTACTCTAAACGTTTTTTTGCCAGCGGCAGGTGGCTTGGCTTGCCCCTGCCCCCGCCCCTGCCCCACGCACGGTTTTGAGTTCCTTGCTTCTCGTACACGATGGGGCAGGGGCACGGGAGGTAATGTCACTGTATTTACAACAGATGATAAGATAAAGGCTCTGACGAACTTGCCAGAACTAGTAGCAGTAGGAGCCGGCGGCCTCAGGGCTACCGGTGCTACAATCAAAGCGCCCTAGCTGGCTGGTGGTTTCAGCCTGCTAGCTGGCTGCCGGTCCAGAGTCGCAGACCGGACTTCATACATAACGGGTCAGCATGGTACACCATATAATGTGTACCATAACACACGGCCCTGAGGTGAGCTCAGTGGGCTAATTATACGGTAGCTCAAGTGCCCTAGGGGAATGTTTCGTCCATTGTGATGCTTTCATGTTTCGCCTCGAATTTTTGACGGCAATTCTGCTCCCAAACCTATGTATGTTTAAATCGTTCAAATTTAAAATGTTAGCTCAAACACCCGTAATCAAATTGCTAACAGGTACTTGTAGCTCTTTGGTCCAACCTTAGCTCCTTTTCTTCAATTGCGATGCTCATTTGTGCTCTGGTGAGAATTTGTCCGGTATACATAAGTCTTACAATTCATCTAAGATATAGAACGTTTAAGTTTGTTCATGTTTTTCATAAAACTGAAAATGTTATTTTGTGACTAACTGACTAACTAACTAATTAACTAACTAACTAACTAACTAACTAACCAACCAACCAACCAACCAACCAACCAACCAACCAACCAACCAACCAACCAACCAACCAACCAACTAACTAACTAACTAACTAACTAACTAACTAACTAACTAACTAACGGACAGACGGACGGACGGACATTTTAATTGGTGTAATCCCTTCTTCCAATGATCTGGTGATTTTTTCATCCGGGTACTTCAGTAGCATCGGTAGGCCCTACGCAGCCGCCTACTATTTTGTCTACCGTACTTAAGGACTGCAAGCTTGTCTTGCATCTATCTGATCTTTAACACGGAGACACCACCGAGACCGTGCAGTCCCTCGAGAAGCAGAATACAAAAAATTATGCTAGTGCTGCTTGGTGTTGACGGTGCTTCTCGTAGCGTTTGTTTGCATTGCTTGTTGCGCTGCTAGTAGAAGCAGTGGACAGAGCGGTGCGTGTGTGTGGTGGTGGTGGTGGTGGTGGTGGTAGGGAGGGTCCTAACAGGGCAGGGCAGAGCATGGCATGGCAGGGCAGGTTGTGTTGCATTGTGTAGCAGTGTGCTCACGTTGAGTTGAAGCCATGAACACTATAATGCGGGAGATAGGTCTGGTGACAAGATGCCGTAGCAGAGCTATAGCAGTGCTTTTCTGTTCAGCTACGAGTCGTAGAAGCTGGTGCTCGTAACCTACGACCAGCAGCTTCTAGGCAGCCCCCCCTGACTGGCAATTCAATTGATGATGATGATTATTACATTTTTACTGGTGCCCTACTGGACATCAAATGTGCCCTCGTTTTGACGGATTCAAGGGGGACTTATGAACATCATGCACAAAGAAGAAAAGAAAAAAAGAAAAAGAAAAATTGCTAATGGAAATTGCTAACGGAAATTGCTAACGGAAAAATTGCTTGCGGAACGTCGTGCATCTAGAAGCTGGCAGAATCAGCTGACCAGCACTGTTGAAATCATGGGGCTTAGCCCAGTGGCTGGCTCAAGGAGTCGACTAGAAGCTGCTGCCCGTAGCCGAAAAGGAAAGCTATGAGCTGTAGAGAATTGAGAGTTGGAAGGCAATATTTAGAAGTTGTGGTGGGTGGTGGAGAACTTACCGTGACTGTAGCGTGGCTACGGGCGCTACGGGACTAGGCCACACGCGAGCGTGCGGGGCGTGCGTTACAACAGCTGTAACTTGGCTAATGATAACTACAACTCGGCCTAACTACAACTCGGGACAACTTTCAGTTTCTTCTACTCGAATAGCATACAATCAGTGCCAGCGTACAACAACTAACCCAGCTCTGGAGTGATTATTTCCCATATATCCTCAGCTTATCCTCGACAACGCCCAAGCATTATGGGATTGTCAGCAGCCTCGCTAGCAATCGCGATCACCCTCTTCCTCGGTCCGTACCCTCAGCCTGTGTCCAGTCCAGAAAGATCAAGTCTCCCTCATTCTTGCTTTTGCCCTTGAACTCACCTGCCAGATCTCGCTGTACTCAGGTTCTACTGTTTACATCCAAGCTCAATCTGATGTTTAAACCCTAAAACCCTAAACTGGGTGGTGGTGGTGGTGAATGTGTGTGTGTGTGGGAGGGGGTGGGGGTGGGAGGTGGTGGTGGTGGTGGTGGTGAATGTTTGTGTGTCCCATCCACCCCCCACATCCCCCCCCCACACACCTTCAGCATTGTTTGGGATGTATGTACCGCGGCTGTTAGCACACCAAGTGTCATTTTTCACAAGGACCATCGTAACCCCACCCACCCACTCACCCACCACCACACCTCCCCCTCGGACACACGCACATGACCCCCCCCCCCCCCCCCCCCCCCCCCCCCCCCCCCACCTCCCCCCACCCACCCTCGGCGTTGTTTGGGCCGTATGTGCTGAGGCTGTTAGCACACCAAGTGTCCCTTTTTCACCACCCCTCCATCACACACACACACACACACAAACACACAACACACAACACACTACCCCCCCCACCCCAACCACCATCACAACTACCCCCCCCCCCCCCCCCCCCCCCCCCACCCACACACACCACTTACTACCCCCCCACCACCACCACCACCACCACCACCACCACCACCCATCACCACTACCCCCCCCCCACACACACACCACCACCTCCCCCCACCCACCTTCGGCGTTTGTTTGGGCCGTATGTACCGCGGCTGTTAGCACACCAAGTGTCATTTTTCACAAGGACCATCGTAACCCCACCCACCCACTCACCCACCACCACCACCTCCCCCTCGGACACACGCACATGACCCCCCCCCACCCCCCACATCCCCACCCCCCACCCACCTTCGGCGTTGTTTGGGCCGTATGTACCGCGGCTGTTAGTATACCAAGTGTCATTTTTCACAAGGACGATAGAGCACAACATGATGGGCGGGGGAAAGGGGGGGCTTGGGGGCGGGGGGAGGGGGGGAGAACACCCACCCACTCACCCACCCAGCCCCCCCCTCCACACACACACACACACACACACACACACATATACAAGCATCCCTCCTTCTTCTACCCCCACCTCCCACCTCCCCCCACCCACCCTCAGCGTTGTTTGGGCCGTATGTGCCGCGGCTGTTAGCACACCAAGTGTCCTTTTTCACCACCCCTCCATCACACACACACACACACACTTACTACCACCACCACCACCACCACCCATCACCACTACCCCCCCCCCCCCCCACACACACACACACACACACACACACACACATATACAAGCATCCCTCCTTCTTCTACCCCTACCCCCACCCCCACACACACATCCCCCCCCACACACACCTTCGGCGTTGTTTGGGCCGTATGTACCGCGGCTGTTAGCACACCAGGTGTCGTTTGCCACAAGGACGATAGAGCACGACATGATGGGCGGGGGAAAGGGGGGGCTTGGCGGCGGAGGGAGGGGGGGGAGGGGCTAGGGGGGGGGGAGGGGGGGAGGGGCGGGGAGGGCGGGGGAGCTGGAGGCGGAGGGCGGGGGGGGTGATGGGCTGGGAGGCGAGGGTGGACCAGGGGGGGGTTGACCTGCGACGCATGGCAGCACAGTTTTGTATTTATTTATTTTTAGAACAAAACAGAAAAAAAAAAAAAATACACAGAATTAAATAAAATAAGACACTGGGAGGAGAGGGTGGGCTAGGAGGGGGTTGTCCTGCAAGGTATGGCAGCAAAGTTGTTTATTTATTTATTTTTAGAACAAAACAGAGGACAAATAAAATAAGAGGCTGGGGGGATAGGGGGGACTGGGGGGGGAAGGAGGGGGGGCTGCAAGGCATGGTGACATGTGTTATAAAACATAGTTTTTATACAGAAAACATAGTTTTTATACAGAAAACAAAGTTTTTATACAGAAAACATAGTTTTTAATGCATAAAACAAAGTTGCTTTTATATAACAAAACAGAGGAAATAAAATTATGCAAGAAGACATATGAAATAGTATAAATAATATTATATAAGAAATCAGATGAAATAGTATAAATTATATTATATAAGAAATCAGATGAAATAGTATAAATAATATTATATAAGAAATCAGATGAAATAGTATAAATAATAGTGTACAAGAAAATAGATGAAATGGGATCAATAATATTATATAAGACATCAGATGAAATAGGATAAATAATATTATAGAAAAAAACATATGAAATAGTATAAATAATATTATATAAGAAATCAGATGAAATAGTATAAATAATATTATATAAGAAATCAGATGAAATAGTGTAAATAATATTATATAAGAAATCAGATGAAATAGTATAAATAATATTATATAAGAAATCAGATGAAATAGTATAAATTAAGGGCGCCTGGAGGCGCGTCCCGAATGAAATGATTCGAATTCTTAATTCAATGTATTTTAATTAATTTAATTGACTTATATTTAATGTTGTGTTATTTTAATTCGATTTATTACTTCCCATTTAATTTAATTAACGTGATTTGAATGCATGTGATTGCTTTAAATTGTATCAATTCGAATATGATGAAATTTGAAGGTCGCCTGGAGGCTTTAAATTTATTGAATTCCAATGAATCGATTGATGATTTAGCATTGTTAACTATTAAGTGACGAAAAAGAGAGTTTTTGAAGGGTCGTTGATTTTAAAGCAGTATTGAACGTTTCTGTAATGTAATGAAATGCATGTACCAGTATGTAGATTGACTTTTTTTAAGAATTTGATGCTAGAAAAATGAGGCCAATCAGGTGTCTGGTTGATTTTACGGAATTTGTGCAAGGCATTGCATGTTTCGGCCCAGCCCAGACGTGAACAGTATGTCCCGTCCTCCTGAACGGGTTTTTGGCCAGCGGCAGGTGGCGTGGCTTGCCCCTGCCCCCGCCACTGCCCCCGCCCGGTGGCCCCCGCCCCCAACCCCGCCCCTGCCCCCGGCCCCGGCCCTGCCCCCGCCCCCGCCCGGTGGCCCCCGCCCCGGCCCCACGCACGGCCCTGAGGTGGGGTCAGTGGGCTAATAATAGCACAAGTGCCCTAGGGGAATGTTTCGTCCATTGTGATGCTTACATGTTTCGCCTCGGATTGTTTACAACAATTCTGCTCCCAAACCTATTACATTACATTACATTACATTACATTACATTACATTACATTACATTACATTACATTACATTACATTACATTACATTACATTACATTACATTACATTACATTACATTACATTACATTACATTACATGTTAGAGTCTACTTGACGCCGCGAGGGTGTATGAGACTCTTTGCTTTAAACAAAAAGAAAAAGCACCCACAAAGCAAAACCCCCATTACATCAGGGGTGTGTCGAGGACAAACAAACCAAACTCCCAACCACCGTTTTGGTGGCGTAGGTATTAAACCCCCTAGAGCAGGACCCAGATCTCAACCACTTACAGTGGCGGAGGTAAGATGCTAACAAATGAGAAGTCACAAGAAGAAAAAAAGGGATAATAAATT